>JAAWXA010000003.1:19807712-19835234 GCA_038090715.1 Florisuga fusca | reverse complement strand
GGGGGGGGCAACATAGGATGAGGAATACAGCTAGAGAAAGCATGCCATGGCTCACACTTGAACCACAGGCAATCAGAAAGGCTACATTGACCTATATTCTCATTTAACTCCTTCAAATGCATATGTTCTGCAGACTCTGGTGTATACACAATACATTTTCAAAAAAACCAAGCATTTTGACATCTACTTGCACAACCACCAGCTATCAATCTACTCATGAAGCACAAACAGTTAATTTTCTAAATAATATCGATGTTTAAAATAAACACTGTATGTCAAAAGCCAACTTCCACTGCCAGCTTCCTCCCAGTTGCAATCCAAACATATGCATGACTAACGTATTTTTATTTTGGAAAGAAACAAGGAGGGTTACATCTGTTAGTGACTGCATCTGCAAAGAATCCCACAATGTATATCATACGTTACTTTATTAAAAAGTATCACATTTCTTACGTTGTCTTAGCTAGAAGTTTTTCCTCCAAAAAAAAGTCTCAGCTATTAAAAAACCTTGTATTGATACCAAACTACTACCTGAACTATAATATGCAAATGTTTTAATTCCTGGCTTAAGCAGGATTTTCCATCTTGATAACTTAACTGATACTGACCTAATTCAAATTGCATTAAGCTGACCTGCAAACTTCCAGGGCAGTCACTGCCTGAGAAAAAGATAACTTCCACAAAGCAGACTGATGAAAACCTGTAGCCCCAGCAAGGCTAGAACTCCTGGAGAGGACCTTTAATACTGCAGCCTCAAAAAGAAACAATAACACCATGAACAAGCTCCACACACACACCTGTCTTTGAGATTGATCATCCAGCACCAAAATAAATGCAATCCTTGTCCAGCCACTCTCTGCAAGCTAAACAAGGCCTTGAACAATAGTGTGCTACCAAAACAGCCCCAGGTTTTTTAAGCATTCCTTATTCAAGAGTAACTTGTGAAAGGCAAAGTATTCAAACTCCATTTTATCTCAATCCCCTTGTTTTTTTCTTTTCTATTTCTATTAAGGAAAGTAATGTTTAGGACAGCTCTAAGCACCTCAAGAACCCTTGGAAATGTAGCCCTGACTTACTAGTTACAATTGTAGATATATGAGCAGAAATGGAACTTTGCCTTCCAGTATCTTAAGGGAAAGGAGAGGATTAGACTTCAACCTTCTGTAGTGCACACCTGCCTTTTTCTGACTGATTCTTAAATTTTTTGTGTATAAAAACTTCACCATAGCAGCCTTTTCCATGAAGCGAAATCAGCTCAGAATCCTTGAGGACCTCTGCGGTTAACAGATCATCAGCCCAAGCAGCTCTTTCACAAATCTGTTTTTCCTTTTGTATTGTTGCCATTAAAATGTTTTACATGAAGGCATTTATGATCCACAGAATCGTATCAGTTCTTCCAAACCTCTAGTAGAGTCAGAGCTTCTAATTCAACACTTGTGAATTTCAGAGCTGTGAAAGAAGACTACAAACAGCAGATTAATACACTCTTTACAGCAAGCTAGTAATCTGCACATGTAAATTACTGAAAATGCACACCTCTACTGGAAAAATGCATACACAGATACCTTTTGGAGAAGTGAAAGCCACAGATTCCCATCAATTAGCTACCACAGAAGGATGTGGTGATAACTGTATCAGAGGAGCACTAAGCATGGTTACCACATTTGTCTAAGGAGACAAATCTGTAAAATAAACAAATAAATCTCATATCTACACAGTCAGATAAGATTTCCTGTTGGGATGAGATGTAACAGAAAATGGACTGTAATAGGAGCTACAGAGATACTGGAGATCACCAATATGGCAGAATCAACTCCAGCAGACTTAGCCCTTTGGCAATTTAAAGTTAAAGGCTGACTGCAGCCCTTATTAGAGCTCCTGCTCTGGTAAATAATTCATTCTTTCTAAGTCCAAAGGAAATCTTTCCTTTGTGTACACTGTCTGAATTTCCACTAACAGTGCCACTGCTGTCTTGGTGCTAAAATATATGGAGAAGCTGATGTTAAGAGGGAAGGTCAAGCTCAGTGGTAGTCTTTGAAACCACCAGGCAGATACAGAGAATTAGAAGGAACAGTCAGACTGGATCCTCAATGACATCCTGGAGGAAAACATTGTCAGAAGCTGCATTTTCAGAGTTACGGAGAGTTATCAAGAGAAGTGGCAACTTGTACGTGATGCTGATGAAAGGAGGTCTGTTCCAGACACTCCCCACCTGCTGTAAAAGCTGTCATCACCAGCAGCTCCAGCCAGCTTGCTGAGGGTCTTTGGGATTTACCCTTCCCCCAGGTGCACAGTCAATGAGCATACAAGGATGCTGCGGGCTTACTGTCCAAGTATCATCTTCTGAAGAGTCTGCAAGATCTGCCCTAATCTGTTAAAGCAACCCACATCTGAAATACTGTCAGCATAAATGACAGCCATTGCGTTTTGAAGGAATGGCAGAAAGCAGCCCAGGCACCTTGGGCACTTTTGAGTGAAGAAATCTATAATGACTTTGGCTGGGGGAGCAAGTTGAAGAAATCTCTCTCAACCACCACAAGCAGAAGGAGCAGGAAGATTTACTGTTTGCTCAGACTCAGTATTTCATTTACAATGTTGAAGAGCACTGCACTGCAGAACTTGAATAATCAGAAGCTAAACTGTAACCCATTAGTAAATTTTAGGGAAAGGGGAAAAACAAAGACCACAGTATAAAATCCCTTACTGAAACATGCCTGAATACTACCTGGTGTTAAGAGTTCAGTAATGCACAGATGAAAATTATCTTCCTTGGGAGGAGGCAAGACATTTTTGTCCCAATAAATGTGTGTATCAAAGACTTGAAAAAAACCAGCCATTCCCAATTTTCAGGTTTGGTTTTTTTAATTTTCTATTTCCTCTGATGGCCCAAAGTGAAGAAAAACAAACTGCATGCATTTCAGGTGCAAAACTATCATAACATGGAGTTCATAACTAAGGCCCCAAAGGCAAATGGAAGACAAACACTTGGAATTTAAAGGTGGGTTTGGTTACTACATGATTTGGTAGGTGATACATGCTAGTCAGTGATGTGTGGTGCTATGACTGTCCTCTTTGGATGTGGCAGAAGGGCAGTCCCCAAAGTCAGCACCTTAAATGTACAGATCAAAACAAACTTCTCAGGTCCATTAAAAGGAACTAATACCTTAGTTGCTAGGAGTACTCGTTTCCAATACACAGGGTCCCCCAAAACACCTGCTTTTTCTTCCAAGTTAATAGTCAGAAGCTATTGAAGCAGTTTTGGGCTGAACTGCCACAGAAACTTTGCTTTAGGTTAACAACAAGAAGAGAAACATGAACCCAGCTTCAGTTCCACCACAGCATACAGCAGCCCTTGCCACAGGCGCTGCTATTATTGCTATTTGAAAGATAACTAGATATTCCAAAATCTCATAATACCCAAATAAAATTTGGCAACAGCCTACCTTCTGAGGCTTTCAGCACTGATTTTCTCCCTTTCATGTCTTGTACACATTTGATGGTGTCTTATTCTACTCATTCTAATCATGCCAGTTCAGTGGCAGACTACAAATGAAAATGCAATAGAAACATTGCAGGCCCTGTAACAATAGTCAAAACAAAGATTTCCTATGACAGCTGTCAAATTAATGACATCTCCAAAGCTATCTAAATACAGTATCTGGGCAGAAATCCAATTATGTCAATTCTGTCTGAATACCCCAAAAGAGAGTCCCTACTGGGGTTAGAAGTGGAAATAATTTTAAGGGCAGATTAGCTACATAAGCAGCTCCACACTTGAAACCAGAACAAGGGAACAAAACCCTAAAGCCATGACATTTATCTGGACACAAGGGAGAGAGGAAAAAGTACTGTTAGACATCTGGCAAAAGGTCAAAGCCAATTACCTTGTCCAAATTTGCCCCCCCCCAAGGTAATAGCTTCCAGGTTCAATTCTTAGAAATAAGATATATTGAATCCAGTCACTGAAAAGGTTTCTGAGTACCTTTGCAGCCTCCACCACCACTTTGGTTTTTCTAAAATTTTTTCCCAACCAAGTAATAAGAGCAATAGGAGCACATGCCAACTTCCCAGAAGCACAAGCTAAAATTAAACCTACATAAAAGAAAACAATAAGGTCCCTCACTTAAGTAGGCAGAGGTGACACACAGTACTGACAGCTTTTCATTTAACAGTATGATTTCTTACTGCTTTTGCTGCTTTTCTTAAACCACTGTAACTGATTTCCCTTTTTCCTTGGAAGTATCTGTTGCTGCCTAATTATATGGCAATTTCTGTTTTCTGAACCTTGCCACTGGAGTCTGTTTTATTTGTGGTTTTAAAACAAGACAATGATCCGGACTGGGGGTAAAATAACCTTTTAATTAAAAAAAAAAAAAAACAAACCAAAAACCTAAGGATTTTTGTTTTGTTTCCTTGCAGACATATTAAAACAACTGCTTTTGAAACTACAAAAGTTCATCTGGTTTTAAATTATACTACTTGAGAGACTGCTACTAAACTTAAGAAAAACCTGTGCACACCAATAACTGAAGCAATATACTAGTTAGCAACTACATTCCAACTAGAAACATTTATCTCTATTATGAGTAGATATATCTAAGAGTTTATTTAACTGATGATGAAAAATAGCAAACACTGATTAAGTCAACGTTTCTAGCCCTGATCTATCTGTACACCGGAGAGAATTTTCATCTTTCAAAGGGGAACATGTCCATATATTTCAAGTGCATCTGCTATCAACACAATATGAAATCTGGGAGAGAGTAAAGCATTAATTATGGATGGGCCTATATTTAGGATTGCACACTCCAGGCTCTGCTTTTTACACCCAGACTCACGCAGTTAGAGGTGGGTAAGAGTTTTTTGTTCCTGCTGGGTCAGCTGCTTTTTTGTCTGAGCACAGCCATTAGGGATATTCAGAAAAGTCTGAAAACAGGAATTTTTTTCAGTCAAAATCTACTAAATTCTATAAGTGCACAGATAATGCAAAAAGAAATTCAAGGAAACTGGTAATTCACCAAATGTAGGGCTACACTCCAGAACTCAAGATTGCCTTAATTCAGAGCACTGCCAATGAAGACCAGCTGCCATTATCACCTGTCCAGTGTATTTAATATCAAAATTATTTTAGATGCATGCAAAAGATCCTTTTTGCAAGCCAGTCATTTTGAATATTACCAATTTGGACCAAAAATCAGATGAGTAAGCCACCACAATTTCTGTAGCTAAAATATCAGACACATTAATTTTAAATAAACTTGTTAATAATATATTTTACTGTCACTATATGAAAAAATACACAGTTTTTTAAAAATAGCTTCCAGTTGAACCATGCAGTCACTGATGCTGTCAGAAACATTTTGGCAAAGCCTAGAGCCAATTTCTTCAGCTTCAAATTTTTTTCATTTTTTATTCTTTTAAGTTTAAGAATATCTACAAGGTATCCATTTTTGGTAGTTCATTTCTACAAGAGATTTCATATTTGCATTTGCTCTCTAGAACACACCAAGGAAAGTACCATGAATCCTCCTTTATGTCACACAGGCACTGGAAATCCAATTACTACTCTATTAGGTCTCATTTAAATCCCATACAGTGTGACAATAAACTGAACAAAATGAGCATCATCACCTTTCTCAACCATCTTTACAGTATGACATAGATGGCAATCAGAGCTTTAAAAAAAAATCTCATTTACAAGGAAGGGAGCTCTGAATTTCCTCTTTATCTGCCAGGCATTTCTGGGCAACTTGGGAAATGACGATTCTTCCCACCCTCCCCTGAAGAAGCCATCTGCCCATCTCTTGTTTCATGCTTCTCAAACACCTAAGCCTTCTGTTTGTGGCACACAAGTTTGTTTTGCTGCTCAACATTTAAAAGACATAAATAAATAAATAAATTTCCCGGGTAAGGAACCTTTTTGCACAGGGTAATGTCAGGCTGGGAAGCAGGGATAGGAGAGCAATACAAAACTCCACAAGTCTGAAGGGTACTGAAAACATAATAATATTTTTAGGTAAGCTCTCACCCTACCTGGATGTAAAAAACTATCACTGCTAAATATTGCAAAGTAGATTTGCACAATTTTAAGAAGCTCTGAATATCTAACCACTTCAGCACAGTTGATTTATGAATATATTACGATCCTGTGCATCTCTATTTGCATTAGACGATTTCTCAAGCTTTCCTCACCACCCAGTGACTACTGTTTATAGATGTCCAGGTCGGTACTTTCTTTTCTGAATGCAAAAGCCCCAAAGAAAACAAGTAAAAAAGTCCCTCATTTGTAGTAAGCAGTCACCACAGTCAAAGCCCTCTCTGAAGGATGTGCAAGAGCCTTGCTGAAGAGCTCTTTCTTAATAGCTGACCTGACTAAATCATCTTCCTCATGCAAGCTAGAAATCAAAATGTCATGCTGACATTTAAACACATGAGCTGTTGTTAAAAAACAAAAGCCAGGAAAACATATCCTGTCCACTTGCAAACATATTCGTCTGACACTTTGTTGCTAGGACAGAGAGGTTTAAAGTTTCATGAACCAATTTTTAAATATTTTAGTCATTCCATTAATTTCAGTTATAGTTTTATTCAATTTTGCCCTTTATATGCATACCACCAGTAGTCAGTAAAACAGTGAGAAACAGGTAAGTTCCAGATCGATGGAGAGAGGATGCTGACGGGGGGGGAGGGTAATTAAGTTATTTCAAGGCTTGTGCTCCAGTTTGCAATTAGAATGGGAAGATCTGGGCCAGAGCTTTTTCTGCGTGGAGGAGATCATAAAGACAGTAACATTACTGATATTTTTTAGAAAAGGAAACAAAAGGTGGAGTGGTTTTTCTATGCATATTATTCAGTCCCATGGTCCTTCCTAGTGTATTTCCACAGGGTTTTTCTGCATGCATTGCCTATCTTTTGCTTCAACTTAATGTCCTCCCTTTTATCTTCATTTGTACCCCCATCTTATGGAACGCCAAGAACCAAAGACAACTGACACTGAATTAACTTGGCCTGCAACTTTAAGCAGTATAACAGATCTTAAAGAAGATAAGCTTCACTTACAAAAATACGAAGACGCCAACTTCATGACTCGAATGTCTTTGGCTGAAAATGAAGCTACGAGTTTCATCTCATGTTTTTTTTAAATCTAATAAATAACTGAAAACAATAAATAGTACCTGCATACTTAAATAATTTTGAAAATTCTGGTTTACTTTCAAGGAGGAAGAACAATTTCCCCTCCTTTCTACAAGATTTTCATTATATTTGCTTTCATTGTATTTTACCAGTCCTTTCAGCAAGCTATGATGACAAATACAGATAAATGTAACAAGAGCTTACTCTCTTGGGAAGTTACCACTTGAGCTGCAAAAGAGCACAAACATCCCACATGCTTCAGAACACAAAGTTTATTGCCATGAAACCTAGGAGTACAGTCTCAGAAACTCACTGTCGACTGCTAAAGCATACACACAATTTGTTTGAAAAATCAGTTGTAACAACTTTCCCTTTAAATCATCAGTGATATCACAGATGCCATAAGTGCTTTCTTCTTGACAAATATAAAGTAACAGTTCCCAGTAAAAATCAAGAGCTTCCAAAGCTAGAGCCTAAATACAGACTACACATGTATCAAATGCTTAAATTATAGCTTCTCTATTTTTAGCAGCACTATTCACCTTAAGAAAGCAGTGAGACAAGTTTCAAATTCTTAACACATTTGACATATGGTAGCAAAAAAAAAAATTATACAAAAAAACCAAAATTAAAAATCGGTCCAGGAACAGACATCCTGTGCAAACAGAATTCAAAATTCTGGTGATGGTCCAGCAGTCAGAAATAAAACATACCACACTGAAGCAATGCTAAGGACAAAAAGCACAGTGCACCATCAAGTACTGGTTCTGCCCCCTTAAGGGATACACCGTTATTTATTCCTCTGTAAAAAATGATTCTCACTTTACATTTTACCAACTTGTGGTAACTTCACATGTGCAAACTTATTTGTTCAACTAAAATTACCTTGCCCTTCTTGCTGAAAACACACATTAATGGTCTCAAGGAGGGCTGGTCAAACAATACTCAGCATTTCAAAACATACATGAAACAAAGCAACTCAGACCTTCTTATTTTTATTATAGACATGATTACTGTCTCACTTGGTGACCTGTAAAGAAACAGAGGAGAGGAAAAAAAGCAGCCCTACAGCATGCATACCTACGAAAATTCCCTCTCAAGGGTTTCTATGCCTACTACTGATCAGCAATGAAGTTTGGAAGAAGACAGTGCTACGTTTATAAACTGTAAAGCTAAATGTTATGTGCTTTGGTTTCTGAAACCAGTTTTAGCTTTGCCACCTAAAAAGGCTGGCTGCTTCACTACAGAAACAGGCCTCCTTATCTTGGGTTAATGCAGCGGTGTTTTGGAAGCAGGGAGGGGGGCAGACACAAGGGTGGCTCCTGTGAGAAGCTGCTGGAAGCTCCCCCAGTTCCTATCCCTGCCCCACCTCTGCCCAAGGCTGAGCAGATACGGGAAGCTGGATGCCTCTCTGTGATTAACATATTAAAGAAAAAGGGCAACGAAACTGCAAAAAACAACAAAAAGGACTTGCAGAGCAGAGGAAGTAAGAAAGAGCAATGCCAGAGCAAAGACACCAAGGTCAGTGAAGAAAGATGGGGAAAGGTGCCTGAGCAGATATTTCCCCACAGCCCGTGGTGAGATGGCACCTGTGCCCCTGCAGCCCATGGAGCAGCCCCTGAAGGTCCACGGTGATGTAAATGTGGATTTGTAGCCCTTGAAGTGTCCCAGGCGGGCAGACATGAAGAAGCCTGTACAGGATCACAAGAGAGGGGCAGATGTGGTGTAGGACCCCGTGCCAGAGGAGGTGACTGCTCCCGCCGCATCCGTGACTCTGTGTGCAGCCCAGGCGGGAGCAGTCTGTGCCTGAGGGACTGCACCTCTGGGAGGGACTCATGTCCCAGGGGTTCCTGAAGGACTCTCTGCCGGGAGAGGGACCCCGCGTTGGAGCAGGGGAAGGCTGTGAGGAGTCCTCCCCCTGAGGCGGATGGAGCGGCAGAAACACCGTGTGGGGAACTGACCCTAAACCCCCCCTGCCCCTCCCTGTGCCCTGAGGGGGAGGCGGCAGGGAAGGGACCCGGGACCGGGGAGAAGGGAGGGGGGGGGAAAGTATGGGGATCTGGCCGTGTTTTCTTTTTCTCCTTGTAGATTAAATTAGTGGGCTTTCTTCCTGACATGAATCTGTATGGTTTTTGCCTGTAACTGGGGAATGAAAACCTCCCTACATTTTCCTCCTGATTAACAAACCTTCAGGTGGGGTTTCTCCTCTCTGTCCCACAGTGGGGGCAGGGGGTGAACAAGCAGAGGCCTGGTTGGTACCATTTGGGCCTAACCTGTGACACTCTTTTCCACCAAGTCCAACCTGACCTGATGGGAGCTTCAAATTGTGCAGTAACACCTTCCATTTGAATAAAGTTCCAAATTCTTGAAGGAAAGATCACCTCAGAGAAGGGCGGTATTGTTTCTTCTCCCATCCTTCCAACATACCCACAGGCAAAATACTTCTTTTTCCTATCAATGCTCTCCCTAGGGCTGAGGCAGGAGGACTGCCCAGACCTGCACGGAAAGAAGAGTTACACTGGCAAGCAGAAGTAAGCTGCCACAAACACCAACTTTAAAAGGTTCTTGGCACATGTTATTCAGTCAAATTTATGATGCCAAATCAAAAAGATGAGCCATCAGACAAATACATACACATCTGCAAGCTCTGAAGGCATCTTCTGTACCTACACAACAGCTTTACTCAAAAATGGAATGAGATTGTGAGGTCCTCAAAAATCAACCACAGGACTTCTGCAATTCTCAGCAGGGCAGGGTTTCCCCCACAACTCGCAAGACTGACTCAGGCTAATTACCACCAGATGTTACGAAATAATTCTTCACTAGAACAAACACAGCCCAAAACAAAACCCCACACATCTATGGTTTCAAAGAAAACTTGCATAACTAAAAGTATTTGTAAATCTATGGCCTGAGGACACCGTGAGTTCTGCTTCAGGTCTACAGAGCTTCTACAAACCGTACCAACATGTAAATGAAAATACAAATCTACCAGAGATAATACCCTGGTTGCTATCATGCTATCACATCTTCATTACTGCCATTACCTGCAATACCCAGATTAAAGCTTGGATCAGCATGCAATCACATCTTAATTTTATTACAGAGAGATCTGCCAAATTGTTCCTCACTGGTGTCTTCAAAACAAGAGCCTGGATGGCAGATGTAGTCTTTCACTAAGTGGGTAGTAAAGATTTGTGCACAATACAGAGTGGAAGGCTGGTGTGATAACCCACATGAGAAGGTCGAGCAGTGCAAAAGAAGAGGAAGCAACAGGACATGAGCAGCCAGAGGAACAACACTGAAAAAGATTCAAGACTTTATGCAGTTCCCCACACAAACAGGGAAGAAAAAAAAAAAACCACATATAGAATAGCTATGCAGAATTCAGTTTTCTTTATTAAGCTGATGAAAAACAATCCATAACCCATTTTTTAAAGTATTCAGAACAGTTTGAGAGAAAATAAAGGTTGGCTGGCAATAGACATTTCTGATACACTCAAATTTCAGAAATAATAAAGTTGAGGAAATTTATAATCAATAAAGGAAACGCACACAATCTACACTGAGTATTACACCAAAAGATCTCGGGTTTTAGTAATGGCTCTGCATTTGACAGCTTAAACTCCAATCCTGAAAGATAAAATAAAATACCAATGAATTTGAGACAGCCTTTCAGAAAGGGAAGAACTGCACATATTTTTGTTGCTCATTCTAATCTGTGTCAAAGACAAAGGATGAAAAGGTTCAGCATATAGCTATTATTCAAATGCCTGACTATATCTTCCTTTTGTGATCTTTCAAGGTTTCCTTAAAAATGTGAATTCATACAGAATTTCAAGAAAAAGTTGGAGAAGAGTTTTCAAATGAAGCTATGAAGAAAGAGGCCTAACAAATGCTCAGTGTACTAATACTCCTCTTTAAACATGAAGATTAAAATTGTTTTGTGGGTAAAACAGATAAAGCTGAGATTCTGTACATTAAAAAAACCTTGCTTAAATTCTTAAAAGAAAAAAAAGATATCCTTCTCAGAAAGAGGAAGATAAGCTGAATATGTATTTCACAAAATGGAGAAGATAGCCCATTCAGAGAGAAGAAGAGAAGAATACAGTTTTCCCCTCAAAAAATCTCCCTGAATTTTCAGTCAGTTACCCACTGCCCTCCCCAAAGAACATGCTCTCAGCATCACAAATCCCCTACCCTGGGTACATCCCTGCTTGTGACTATGACCTCTGACGTGGGAGAGCTACTCGATGGCCCAGAACAGGAACATGGACGCCAAGATCCCAGGAGCAGCTCCCGGCCTTCCTACCCGTCACCGACAAGAACCGTCGCTTCCTGCTCCTCGACTCCCATGAGAATACCCATCCTCGTCAAGCTGATTTATTAATTAACATTGGCTTAATGGATCGGTATTTTCCAGGAGGGAGGAAAACATTTTTCCACCAGAAGGCTGTGTGACTAAGAACATCAGAATTGTTGGTAATTATAAACACATGTAGAACTGCTGAATCCCTTCGCCATCGCATTTTTATTGCAACTGGAGCGCACAACATACGCTTTCATTCAAGGTCAGAAACAGCAATTAACTGGCACATTGAACTGAGCCACGGAGATGATCTAATGTAGAGGAAACTCACCAGCTTATCAAAACCTTTGCAGTTTCATACAAATCCAAGAACTGTGTGGCTTGGAAGTGGTTACAAACAATTACTGTATGAAGGTAAAATACTTTTTTAAAGAAAAATTTAGGGGAAAGATTTAGTAGAGTAACATGATTTCCCTTGTGAACTCTCTTATTGCTACAGGAAGACAGAATTAATTTTAACAAATTCTACCAGCTAAGCAACCGCTGTGGCAAAATATTAATCATTCAAATTATGTATGTCACAGGGAAATTCATTTTACCTCCTCTTTATATAGAAAGAAAATTTCAAAATTTATGGTCTTTTATTATGAGGAAAATTGACATGATTTGTGTAAGCTTATACAAACACAACTGATCTTAATAAGGAGCTACCTTATTAGTTTGCCCTTTGCAAGATGTTTTTTCTAACCAAAACCTGAAACAAATTCCCCGAACATCTTTTCTGCATTTAAAGTTTTCATAGAGTATCCAGGATTAAAAATAACCCTGGTACAAATATCTTCAGCAACGCTTCCTCAGCTTTTACGAACAAACAAAAGCTTAAGAAATCTCCTCATGAAGTACAATCAATACAGAACCTTTTAAGGAGACAATATATATATAAAAATATAAGTTCAATGATATGTTAGAATTAAGCTCAGGCATCAAAACCTGAAAACAGGCTTAGACACAATAAAGGTTGAAAATTAAGGATTAGAAACCGTAACAGTTGCCAGTAGCAAAAGGAGTCACAGTATTTCAGAGCATCTCCCAGAACAAACCCTGTGGATTGTAAAAGGACAGTCCTGCTGAAATTAGTGCAGATTTTGAAACATAAATTACGTCTACACCTAGCTGCATTAGGACAGCAGCTCAGAAATAAGCATGCAGTCCCTCCAGCATAATTCACTTCAAAGCCTCCCCCCTTTCTCTGCTTACAGAGCTTAGCAATAGATAAAATTGAGAATGTGGTTTTCATTCATTCTTTTATTCCAGGCACTCTAAAATTCACACATGCACCTCAGAGTGTTTTGAAATCTGGTGTGCCATATGGCAGTGCATTTGTCATTTCCAGAAATGTGTTGAATATGGGTTCCAGAGATATAAAGCCCCCCTCCAAAAAACAAACACAAAAACTCCTGAGGGCAATAGATTCTGCTTGAACACCACCAAATTTACACTACGGGCAACTGTAGAGCCTAGGCTTTGATCAAGCTTCAAAGAAACCTCTTCATTTGCCCCAGAAAATAAAACCCATGCCTTAGCTTGCAAAGGCTCATTTCCCCACTGTTTTGCAGATCTGCAACATTATTTACACTTGCTTTAAGTGAGACTGAAGCAGAAATAATACATCAACATCAATACTAGAATTATACAAACACATTGCACTTGGAGCACAAAGTAAATGATTTACAAGCTGCAAAGTAGTGGGGAAGATCAGGAGGTTTATGGCTATTTCAGTGTAAGCCAAGTGAAGAAGAAATAATTACTTCTTCTCATTCCTGTGTATGAAGTTTAATGGTGCACATTATGAAGTAACATTCAACAAATGAGAGAACAATTAGCAAACATATACTTCTTTTCTAAACCTGAAAAAGAAGTAAGACTCTTCCACTGGCTGAAATAATCAAGTCTCCAAACTCAGTAAATTAGAGTGAGATTTTAAAAATAAATAAATAAATAAATAACAGAGTTGAGCTAAACACCTTGCTGTTGCCAAAATGATCAAGTCCTGTGTTGAAGACAGAAAGCAACCAATTCATCCTTCTACTACAATTTCTACTTTCCAAGAACGTCTACTTTCCCCTGTTTGCAATTTGTGGTGAAATGATTCTTTTTCTAAGAAAGAAAAGGCAAGCAGCAATCAAATAACACTCCATGACTGGAACAACTTTCCTCTCTTTTTTCCTTTCAAGGCTAGAATCACAGATCATGGTTATTTTCCAGAAACAGAGAATCATTCAACTTTTTGCTGGCACACTCAGATTTACCTTCCTTTCCTTTCTCCTCAGGTTGCCTATTGAAACCAAGTTGCCTTAGCAGAAATTTTCTTACCCCAAGCATGGAAATTAACAGGAATAACTGTTGAAACAAACTGGTTTGGGGGTGGTACTTTGTTTTGAAACACACACAGAAATCAAGAAAAATCCAGAAGGGTGGAGCCTAAACTCTTTGAAGAACTCTCCCTGTGTATGTGCTATAGCAAAATTTGTTTTGGGGACAGTGTATGCATACAATTTATCCAGAAAAGGGAGGTGACCAGAAAGCATGAAAGGAACTGCAGGTGATTCTGTAATCAGAGCCTAAACCAGACCTGCTGCAAGGTTTCGATGTATCAGGAAGAAAACCAAAAGCATTTCCACCCCAACTGGGAGTACTTGCGAGCAGCTAAAACACTTTCTGGCAGCAACAACCAAGATATTTAACACAGCACAGACACTGTTCCACTACACTAATCCACCATGTTCATCCAAGACCAGGATCCATTCAGCTGCTCCAGCTGATGAGTGCTTCAGCCATCCAGAGACACAGCTACCCCATATCTGCCATTCACATCTCCTAATGATGACAGTGCATCTGCTCATTGCTGCTAGAGGCAGTGGGCTTTGAGAAAGCCAGGGTTTTTCCCTAGGCATTACAAGCAGTCACTGCCAGTCACTGGTGTTGTCATCTAGGGAAGCTATTCCTAGAAAAGGAAGAAAAATGTGTGGGCTGAGCTGGAAAGACAAGGTAGAAACTAAGCCAAGCAGATGAGTCCTGTGTAATGAAAGATGTGAAGAAAATCCCTATGTCTGCTAGGTTGACGAGTGGTCTTTCCCCTCCAGACACTAACTGGGCTTTTTAGGTATACTGAGCTTGTGGGTGGGATGAAGAGCTGCTTTCAGATCCTATAGGAAAATTTTACTGTGCCCAGCAGACAAATTAAAGTATGCTAAACTTCCTGAACATTACAATATATGTTGCAAGGCAGAAAACCAAAAATCCTAGAAATCTTGCACTTTACAAAACTTGTTTTTCAGGTGTCATGGAAACATTCTGCTTGCTGATGATACCAGAACAATTCAAGAATCCAAGTCGATGTTTGACAGGTCCAGGCCTACTGCAAGGAAAGGACAATCCCATGTGGAAAGCCTAAACAAGAGAATGACTTCAGTATGACATGTGGAGGTGTTCCTGGATAATTCAGAAGAAATTTCTTCTTTGATTATTACAGTAAAGCCAGTTTGAAATTCAACTTTTGCCATATTCTTAATTATAGGTCTAGAAAACAGAAAAGTTGTCAGCTACTGAAGTTGCACACACTCTACCATCCTCCCACAGCTACTAATACACTGTCAACAAGCAATTCTAAACAGATGTAGGTATCTAAAATAGTAATAGTCACATTGTCGTAACTTAAGTGCTAAAGAGACAGAACTGATTCTCAACTGCACAGATACCTCCTTTAATCACAGTTTTCTTTCTTCATGTGTGCTTTTCTTGCCCAAGTCCCAAACTCAGAAAAGTCAACTAAACCTATTCAGAAGTGGCTTGAGTACCATAATTCAGTTGATTACATATTTGGGTGAGTTAACCTGTGGCTTTCAACCAGAGCAGAGGACCAAACCAGAGCTCTTCAGGTAGTATTATATTCCTTGGTGATCTGTCATGAAAATTTTAACAATCCTTTAGGTGAGGCAAAGCCAAAAGATTTGATATGGGACATGAAGCTATATAAAGTAAAAATGTAAAAGTTCACTTCTTCAACCCAAGGTTAGCAAACTATTACAACTTCAAGGTACATGCCAGTAAAGCTATCTTCCTTGCTTACTTACAGATGTAGCCTTTAAGGAGTTCTATGCACTTTTTCAACCTCTTCCTGAATATATTAATTTTCTACTTAAAGATCCTCCTGCATTCCGAGACAATTCGTATTATTTTGCTTTGATGCTTTTTCCCTTGGATGTTTTCCAGATGAAGCTCTAAATTGAAGTTCAGCAGAAAAACGATCTGAGAACTACATTTCAATACCAGAAGCACTGAAAACGTGGCCTTCATTGTATTAAACTCATTGCTGGAAGCTACATATGAAAATATATTACCCACCACAGCAAACTCCCCATTGTTATAATTTGGTCATTTCACACACCAGTGATCAATCTCAGCCGAGCACATTCTATAAGTCCATGCATAATGATAAAAAATTAGACATACCAGAGAAAAATTAAAGCTCTTTCTTCATGAACAAGTTTATTCACCTAGTGATTTTATGTAAAAATCACTTTTCAACTGCTTTTTAGTATGAAGCTGAACAAGCTGAAGATATATAAATTGTTTCTTACAAGGTTCAATGACTCAGCAACCTGCATTATGTCCACTTTGCAGCAAAAGCTTCTAGGCTCAAAGAATCAACTTCAAAAAATAACTTAGAAGCATGCCCAAATGAAACTTTCTTCTTTTAAAAAGCTACATGGACATTCAACACTACTAGTTGTAAATCATGCATTCCTTCTCTAACTCTCCTTAAACTCAGGATTTCTATTTCCAACTCACTTTCCTTTACCTAACCTTAGAAATGTAAGAGATTCAGATTGGTGTAGCATATAAAAACCTCAGAATCAGGGGCTGTCACAAAGTGTATTACAGCACATCCACAAGCTGAAAACCCCCAGCTACATTTCAGTACCAAACAACAGAGATTTTTCAAAACAGCAACACTCTGGAGAAATAGAACTAGAAGAAAATAACCAGCTAGCAAAAAACAGAAAAATCTAAGGAAGCTTGCTTCTGCTGTTTCCCCAACTCTCTGGTTCACTGAGATAATAGCACTGGACCTCAGCACACACTTCTCACTATGGCAGCTCTCCCTCTCCCACAATAATGAGCCGACAAGAAGGAAGAAGGATACTGCACAGAGAAATAAAGTGCAGTGTTAATTTTATACAACTCATTTTTGTCTAAAGCCAGTTCACACTTGGTACCTCCTACCCCAATATGGACCACAGTGATGTTCATAAATTCAGTTCAGAGTTAACAAATCATCTCCAAATATCACCTTGCAGGAATATACATCTGCAGGCAGGAAACGAAAACATGATTTTCAACAGAATAACCTGTAAGGCACCACGTATTTACTCCCAACATGAGCAAATAAAGCAAGCAGGCCACATCATTTCTGTGGCTGGTGTGCAACTACATGCTTAGAACAGTAAGCCAACAAAACAAGAACAAAAATATCTTCATCCAAATCCTATCCACGGCTGTTAGTTTAATGAAAAGACTCTTCAGGCATGAATACATGAGTAATAGCACCCACATCAACTTTTTTAAACAGCAGACCTGTAGGCAAGGGGCTGTGTAACACAGCAGCTGGATGCCATTCAGACACCTGACAGCCTCTCAATCACTTGGGAAAATTTAATCAGAAAGATGTGCATTATCTAAGGCAACGACCACTGCCCCCCTGGTACTGCAAAGGGAGAAGAAGGGGGATGATAGGGAGAAGGTGAATTTGAATGCTAAGAAAGAAGGATTAGAGCAAAGGGCTGCATGTCTGAAGACAAAGCATGATGATCACTCTCACAGCAGCTGCAGGAACATGCAGACTTCTCCACAGGATTACTACACACCCGGCATTCATTTCAGTCTTCTGTAAACTTACAATATTTTAAAACAACTGCGCTGAAAACCATACAAAAACAACATAAAACACTCCAACTTTTTGCAGTGAAAATGCTTTTTTTTCTTTTTTTTAGCTTGTGGAAGACATTTATTGACTGAAACACATAGGAGCACATTCCAATACACCAATGCAGTGTCTGAACATAGTCATGGAAGAAGAAGGTTTAAAACAATTAGATAGAAATGCTGTATGTGAGAGTTAAAAAATTAATAATCTGTCCTTTCAGAAACCTTTATTTTTGAACAGTGGCTTTAACTGCAATGTTTCAGTCAAATCTAGCTCACTTTATTCCTGAATTAAGGTAATCATGCCAGAGAAGATACCAGGTTTTTCTTTTAGTTTTATCTAATTATTTTTTTAATTGTTGAAGTATTTCTGCCACATGAATGAATTACGGGCAACCCAAAAACCTACCCACTCACAACTAAGTCAATTCCCAACTCTAACTATGTAATAAAACACTGCAAAAGGGAAAAGGAGGAGGGAAGGTGATCGTGGTCTGTTTAGATAATACAAGAATTAAGGCACTCACCAATTAAATTCAAGGTTTTCTAGGATGAAGATCAAATGTTTACAAATGCTATAAAATAAAATAAAATGGTATTTCCTTAAGAAAATCTAAAGGTGCATCAACACAACCACCGAAGCTATGAATTATATTGATACAAGTGGTTTAGAAACTTACAGGTTGAAACTTCTGGGGCTTTGTTTTTTGACTGTTGTTGGGTTTTTGGGGGGGGTTGGGTTAGTTGGGCTTTTCTTATCTTTAGTAGGCAGCACCATTTTAGAATGACTGTGAGCAACTGAAACAACTCATGGAAAAATCCATCTGTTTAACACCAGAGATGGCATCACGCAAGCTGGGAGCATCCCTTATGTTCAAAAAGCCAGTCCCTGGAAACCAGGGACATGAGGCAAGAGCTGAGGACTGCTGGCAGGCAGAAGGAGGTCACAGATCTCAGCTGCTGGCACTGCCCAGGTGGATACCCCATGGGGTCACCAGCAGGCAGGAGGGCAGTGCCCAAGGGTCAGGGCTTGAAAGGCAACACCTGATTGTTTCACCCCAACTTGGCTGGGCTGAGAGGTGACCTGTGGACACGACTGAAGCTGGTAGACACTGCATTTCATTTTCCTGGGTTTTGAGCTGCTCAAAGTTTACAAGCCCTTCCTTGCATGTTTTACCAGCTCTCCCCTAAGGTGGCTTCAAAGCAATAGAAACCTGGGGGACACACTGCTCATCTTTATCAGCTTCTTTGGCATTCAGTTCATGTACTGAAAAACTATTTCTGAACTGCCAAAAACACCCAAACTTAGCAATGCCAAGCAGCGTTAGCTACACAATCAACAAGAAAAAGTATTTATGGTCACAAGTTAGTTAATTATTATCTTGATGCTCTACGGTTTAGATACATATAAACTCCTCCTAGGTTTTCTTGGAAATTAAGTTATGATACAGCAACAGGTGCTCTACCTCGACCATCAGAAAAATTATCTTCTCTCTAGTGTAACTCCACCTTGACTCACCTGTATTCATAATGTGCTGACATCAGACTCAGGATTGCTATCTTTGAAGAATGAAACATTTAAAATTTTACTATCTGCTTAGCAAGCACAGTATTACCTACTGCATACCAAGCTGCTTCTAATGCAATGTACATTTAGGAATGGTATGTATGCCATTTCTGCAGAAGAGTAAAGTCCATTAATTCAGACTGCAGTTATGAACAGTATCTTCTTTTAACCACAAATATCCCACTTATATTATCTCAAAGGAATCCAAATGACCAACTACTTAACCGCTAAAATTATCCATCCAGAAGGAAGAAAAAACAAAATCAAAGAACAGAGCAGATAATCACAAAGACAATCTGAAAAGACTTTTATCATAGAACACTGAAACTACATTGAGCTGCACCATTAAACAATGCATCATAGTTAAAACACAGGGGGAAAGAATTTTAAGAAACATTTATTCCAATGATCTGCTCTGAGATACCTTAAACCTCAATTCCTCCAAAACAGACACTATAAACCTCACTGCATCTAAGGGCTTTTTTTGCATCCCATTTTAATTCTTCCTTTTTTTTTTTTTCTGCTTTCATGAAGACTGATTCTCTCTTTTAAGTTCTAGGTTTGCATATTTTAAAATTAAACACCATACTAAACCATTCCTTGTTCTCCCCATGGCAATCTAACTTCCTTTTTCCAGCAACTTAAGCAGGCATTATATCCAGCACTCCCTGATCCACTCCTGTTCTTTAATATCTCAGTATTATCTATCACTCATTAATCTACTAGCAGTCCCGCTGACCTTATAATAGCACACAACATACACACTGCAGGCAAAAGTTCAACACATAATTTAACATACATGTTGTGACAAGTGAAAGAATGTGTTACTAAAAGAGTTGATCTGCAATGTAATTATGGCTCTTGTCTTGGAAAAGATGAGCTTACAGCCCAGCTTTATGCTTTGTAAATTAGAGACATTCATTCCAATGGGACCACTGCAGGTATTAAGCACACCCTTGCATTTTCAGAGGGCCACAGCAGGAAAAATTGGGATATAAAACAGACAACAACCATTTTGGCAAAACCAAGATGCTGAATCTTCCTGACATTCCAGAGAGGAGAAAGGAATATCTGAGCAAAATAAACACTGAGGATCTCCTGTCAGCAAAACCAGGAAAGTTCCTAAAGGAATACAACCATCAGCATTACAAAGCAGAGCTAAGGGCACAAGACACACATTGTAGTAATAACAACATGACACAGACTTTAATAGTTTTCTGTCATGGAGGGTCTACAACATTTCAGTTCATTATGATTCCCCATGCCTCTCTTAAGAGCCTCAGAGCTCATAATAAATAATGTGTCATATTTTGATACTTGTGCTAAACATGGGTAGTAATAAAGCTTGTGTTAAAACCCAATGCAATCCACAGTCCTTACTGAGATATCTGATTAAATTTGTAATATTCATGAACTAGAATTCTAATATGGAATGCTCAAAATTATTTAAGTCTTCTGATGTGATGGAACATAAGTCATTCAGTGTCAAGTGGAAGGCAGATCTTTTATTATAGCATTAATTATATGGGATATTAGCATTAATTTCTTTCTCTATTTGAATTAAATGGAATTCAAAACAGTGTGAATTTATGAACAGTCCACAAAATAATTATTTCCACATTACCTCTGCAGCACTAGCAGAAAGACTGCCTACAGACCTGAAAATGTAAAAGGAGATTGATCACAGGTTTTCCTTTAAATTTTTTTTTCAGGAAGACAGAAAAGGTGAACCTCAATATGTTTATACTCTAAATGACTTGCACTCTTTTTTGATGTCAAAGTATGTCTTTATACATAAAAATGCCATCCTGATATTTTTTGTATTCAACATGCAATGATTAAAGGAAAATATATTTAAGCAAGATATGTCAAAACTGATTTCTTTTACACCTGGAACAAAAACAGTCTTAATTAAAACCACAAAGCTGAAAAAATAGCTTTTTGCCCAGCAAGTGTTGAAATTCAGTAAAAGTCCCTGCTATGTCTTAACTCAGATTTTTGAAGTTACTACATCCACAGTATTGCAGGGAGTTGTGGTAGGAGGGACAGGATACAAACATGACACCTTTTTCCAGCATCTAAGCGATACCACTTTTAACTCACTTGAGTTAGAGGTAAAGCCAGAGTACAAAAATAATTCACAATTCTAAATAAATATAACACCACTCATGTAAAACTGCTGTATGCAGATCATCTGAGTTTGTGGAGTGCTAAATACTGAAGGACTGTAACCCAACATAACATTCCCATACTAAACACAGAAAAACTGGTATTTACAGGGGGTTTTTATCCAAGCTTACAAAACTTCGGCAGTCTGGTTAAACCAAAACCAGCTGTCCTACTGAAACTGTAACTTTACAAATAAACAACAGCCAAGGCTAAAAATAAGCCAAACAAATAATCTATGCCACTGCTCTTGTCTGCAGCCCATCTGTGCAGGTGTCAGCTCCTGTCCCTGCCCTCCACAGCAGAACTAACACCAAGAGTTTGTACCATCACCGGTTGATAGTAATCCAAAATGAAAAAAAATCAATCAATAAGGAGCTCACTTTCATCCCCCAAAATACTCAACTTGCGTCCTTCTGTTTTGGTTTTTGTTTAAGTTCTTACTAAATACACTGAAAGCATCTGAAACATACATATCTTTGAAGTGACTGGAAGTCCAACTACCTTTTTTTCTTCTGCTAATCTAGCAAACTGAACTTTCAATCTAAAATTATCAATTAATTTTTCAACAAACACTAAACCTATTCAAAACAAAACAAACAAAAAACCCAAAGGACACCCGTTTTTTCCACCTGAATTCAAAAACGAAAAAAAGCCTACAGTGAGTTTTGCTAAGCCAGGTGGCAGCGTGTACTTGCAGCAGCCCAAGTCTCCTGTGGTGGAATCCAGAATCCTTGACATGTCATCATTCATGATGTGTCAAATTTGATAACACTCCGTGTGTGTCTGGAGGGACACAATCCATACCGGAAAATGAATGTGTGATTTGCTGTCATGACAGCTATCAAAATTCAGCCCAAGAACACATCATACAGCCCCACATCTCTCCTTCTGCATTAAAAGGCTGAGAAATACTTTCCCTGTCAGCATCACAGAATGGTATCATAGAATGGTTTGGGTTGGAAGGGATCATCTACTTCCAACTTCCCTGCCATGGGCAGGGACACCTCCCACTGGACCAGGTTGCTCAAAGCCCCATCCAACCTGGCCTTCAACACCTCCAGGGAGGGGGCAGTCAAAACATCCCTGGACAACCCCTGCCAGTGTCTCACCACACTCACACTAAAGAATTTCTTCCCGATGTCTAACCTAAATCTACCCTCTTCCAGTTTAAGGCCATCACACCTTGTCCTATCACTACACACCCTTATAAAAAGTCCCTCCCCAGCTTTCCTGTGGGCCCCTCAGGTACTAGAAGGCTGCTTTAAGATCTCCCAAGAGCCTCCTCTTCTCCAGGACAAACCACCCCAACACCCTCAGTCTCTCCTCATCATTATGATATAAACTAAAAAGCCAACTCCCTTGGAACACCAGTGGCCCAGAATGGCACTGGGAGGGAGCCAAGTCCAACACACAATGGATGTGGGAGAAAACAAGTGTGATGAATACACTGCTGCTGTAAGAACAGGAAGGAAAAACCTTGCAGCCATACTACACTGAGGATGTTCCTCTTGCAGTAAAACAGAGAGGTCAGTCCAATCAATGCTTGGAACTCCTCTCCTCCGGTATCAGTGCCAGGGTTTGCTAACAGAAGGCTTAATTTAATGCTGTTCCTTGAAACATTTTATTAGTCCAGAATGCCCTACAGAAATTCAGAGTAATACAACAATTTAACTTTCCATATTTAGAGTAAGTTTTAACATGATTTAGTTACTCTTCTCTCCTAAACTTGTGAAGGCACTACTCATGAACTTCTTTATTTTACTATGAAAACTTAATTGCTATACAGAAAGGATTATTTCGGCCACCTTGAATTTGACAGGAAGGATGAGATAGAAAACCCCAATATTTTTGATTTAATGAACACCACTATTACTTTCTACACCTTCCCACCCTGCAAGGATCTATTCTAATTTTGAAGAAAATGTTCTAAACCAGTGTTTAATAACTTTTAAACTAATATAAATAAGGGCAATATAGTTAAATTGAGAAACAGACAAATTTTTCAAACAGCTTACTATCATTTAAACAAAAATATTTTTTTAAATGCTGCACTGCTCGCAGAAGCCAGAATCCCACCCCAGCACGAGCAGAACACACCTGCTTTTCATAACCCTCCTCCCATTCTCCTACAGGGTCTGACAGCTCCTCAGTATTTGCATGGAGCTGATCCAGTGTAACCTGTAAGGAAAGACAGCTGAGAGACAACACTCAGCTAAAAGCAGCTTCTGACACTGTAAGAGGATGTGACCCAGTTCATCAGCATCAGGAAGAGCATCCACAGCCTCCCATTAAACTTTGTTATCCGCACCCACACCCCTGTCACTTCTTAGAAAGCCCCCTCCACCCCAAATACTCTGAGCATTTCTAGAACTCACCAATTTTAAATGGCTCAGAAGGCTAAAATCTGCCTTTTTACCTAAGAAGTAATAATCTGATGGCTTGCTCGTTTATTTTTGGTTATCAATCCATTTTGACTAAGCAGTCCAGCCCTGGCACAGCAAGTACCACCCACACTGCTTCCAAGGACCATGCATCCAACACCTGCTTGAAGCCACAGAGGAAGAAAGCACCCTACATATAAAAACAGCACAACCCACTGAAAAACAATAAGTTACCATCTAACTATACTTTCTTTCTTTTAATTAAAAAAATCTCTGGAAAAAAAAGGTTACATTTGATTTGATTTTAAAAGAAATAAGGGGAAAAAAGAACAAAACAGGTTGTCTGAGAAGGTTACTACCTGATTTTATAAACATCCCAAATACACCAGTTAAGCCAAATAAAGTTTCAGCTATAGTCTGTCTGTGATATATGTCACTACTTGGTTTTGCACCTGTTCTGCACAGTTGTGTGTACTCTGCAGACAGTAACTTAGATGAATGCAGGAAAACCAGATCAAGTTTCTTCAACATAGATTAAAACCACACCTGCACTGCCTTTTATTTTGTATCTGCATTCTATCACGAATGTGAGAGAAGCAAAATTTTTGAGAGTTTGGGTATCTACCAAGAGTAGCAGCATGTCCACCCCACTGTTTGCTTCACTGAATAATCAGTATGTTACATGTCACCATATTAATAGTTGATAATGAGATCGGGACCAAAACCAGCACAACAAATCAATAGAGGGAAAAAGCCTCTAAGCCACAAAGTTAGTTTATATGGCTTTGAACAAATACTGCCTTTATCTCCACACCTGAGCTCCCACTGTAACAGACATTTGTCTCAGTCCAAGCATTTCTGAAACTTTACTGAAATCAGGTTATTGTGCATACCTGCAATAATGTAAAATGTAACGGGTTGCTATTCTCTAATCAAGATTTATTCCTCTGCACTTGAATTCTTAGAATTTACAGTACTCTATTAAAGCTTACAAACATACACTGCCAGGCTACCTCACTGCACACAGTTATTTATGCTGGGTTTAAAAAATGAACTCACTTCATTAATGGTGAGAAACAAATCAATTTGTTGTGTCACATACACTTAATGCAATACAAAAATATGTATTTCATGTTTCAGTGTAATTCAAATTTACTCATTTCATTAGCACTTATCAAACAATTAAGTATCCTTATGATGGGGGAAAAAAGATTACTCCAAGAAAAAAGAAGCAACAACTGAAGAATTACTTCACCCAGCAGTGAACAGAGCAACAGCTTAATTGGGCAGGACGACAATATTATTATGAGGAAACTAATAGGCCTAATTGAATCTTCAAGAAACATTGAAATGGAAGTACCCGAAACAGAAATTAGCTAAGGATTCCTGGGATGACATTCATAAATTTGCAGAGCAAAACAAGCAGAAAAGTGATTTTTCAAAAGGTGTAAGTCACCAGAATTTTCTGTACTATCTTCTTCAGAAGACTGGGAAATGGTTCGTGGGTTAAATGAATAGTGCAGGCCTCACTTCTGTGCATTAGGGGAAAGAAACAACATTATTTCCCACATTACAAACACCATCCCAATGCTCTCTGAAGGTCTTCTACTCCAGGAACTAATAAGGATACTTGACTTTCACCCTGAGGAAACTATTGTTCTACAACATTTCTGTATATCTAGTAAATACAAGGATAAAGCATATTGCCCTGAAGTTTTTTAATTCACCAGAAGTAGAAAGAAGCTTTCCTGCAAAGTGCCTCAACTCTCTGCCTCTTCAGCACACCAGTTGACCTACTTCAGAGTGCATCCAGCACCTTACCCTGGGTCTGCCCAAACTAACCAAAACACGGCACCATCTAGTTTCATGGTTTTCAGCTACGTGAAAACTCCTTCAAACATCTCAATTAAAACTCCACCATCAATCCCCCTTCCTCAAAACACAGAGCAGGAGGCAGGAGGGAAATACCAACAGCTTAGAAGTCATTGGTCCCTCGATGCAAACAGGAAATATTTCCTAGAACATATGCTCAGGATTCAAGGATGCCTTGGTTTTGATTTTAAACCTGCAGCAAGTAAATTGATACCGCACCTGTCTCCATGAGCCCAAAAGCAGCTTTTATGCTCAAGGAACATAAAAAAACCAGATCATCTGGGTAGTTTTTGCTGCTGCTGAAGCAGACTACCAGCAAACAAAGCTATCTGGACATCACTTTTTGACTTGCTACTGTTAATAGTTTTTACGGAGGAAAGGCATGAGCACCGCAAAGGAGTAACATACCAACAGCAACACAAGGTACAAAAAACAAAGGCTGGAAAAGAAGGAGACACCACTGACCTTGTTCCCCTTCTTTAGCTGATAGTAGAGGCAAGGCAACACATAAGAGAGTAAATACCTTTCCTTACACTCCCACACAGCTGGCCAGGAAACTACTGAAAAGAAGCAGTGGATTAGGTTCCCATTCCACTGCTTTAACGAGCCAAAAGCTGAAGTTTTCAATTTATCAGATAATCCATAGCTAGGGTGTAATAAAAAGGATCATCCAGATAATCAAGGACTAACTCTGCTGTTGGACTTGGAAAAATATAGCAAAAATATATAATTTGCGTATCGTTATATCATGACAACAATCTGAGATGTCATCTGGTAGAAGTAAAAGGCCAATACAAGAGCAAACGTTGAAATGACAGAACAACAGCAATGAGAGCTAACATCATAATGAGAATGTATTACACTGCCTATATAAAAATATTTGCTAATTACAATCTTGATCTTCGTGGTACACTTGCCTTCTACTTCTACATATATTTATTGTTCCCAAAGATGACATCTGCCAGAGTCTCATGGAGCAAGTCAGTTAGGAAGACAAAGCGATCTGCTTAACTGCTTAAACTGACTTCAGTCAGACAGAGGATTTCTATTTCCAGAGTTGTGAAATCAGCATTATAATCCTAAAAATGAAAACACAATACCATTAACATGATCTACATGGTGCTGACTGCTTCAGGATCCCTAAAAAGCAGTAGCAAAACAAGTACTTTCAAACTGAAATTCTTCTTAGGCTCCTACCCAGTGAGCCCTTTCAAATTCCTCCATATTAAGTTACCAGCTCAAACTCCCTGATGATACAAACCACGCATGGTTAGGCCATGAAAATTTGTTTTCACAAAGGCCAATACTACCATGTTTCATCAAAGAGAAGTCTCATTCTCCTACGCTGAGTCGTTACAACAGGAGCAGCATCCTCCTCAGAAACAAGTATTGCTTCACAGCCAGGGGAAGAAGACGCGCGGTTCGGCTAAAGAACGTCTTAAAATCTTGCCGAGGGTTCAGTCAGCATTCAAGTTTTAAAGTAACAAAAGAACAAGGCAGTTCTGAGTTAAACGCGACAAGTAATTCACGGCGTAACCCGGAAACATGCAGAGAGCCACATGCACTGTGAAGAAACCAGCCGTGGGAGATGTTAACGTAGGAACCGGAGTAGAGCGGCACTCAAGATGAGCCAGTCGCAGGTCAGACCTGAATTGCGAACCAGAATCCCCATCTGACAACTTTATCTGAGGCGGACCACGGTGCCCAGCCTGCCAGCAAGGGGTATCTGCAAGCGTGGGCACCTTTTTTTAATTAAAAACAGGATGAAAAGACTTACAAACTGAAATAATTTTCCTCCCAAACACCCAGGGATGCGCTTCAGTGAGCAGTCAGCGCACGAGGTGTAATTTTATCTTTTTCAATTAATATTTTTAGCTTTACGTCTTTTACTTACACTGGCGCCGACCGGGGGCATCCTGCCCCGCGCTTCCCAAGAAACCCCCGTGGCTTCAGCCCTCACCGAGCCCGAAAGCCGGGAATGTAAAGCAAGAAGCAGAAAGCCAAGGAGGATGGAAGGGGGGTGGGGAGGCGGATGCCGTGCCCCCGGCTGCAGCCCGCCGCTCCCGCCTGGGAAACTTTACGGCTGCGGCGCGCTTGGGCCGGGA
>JAAWXA010000003.1:19647027-19798643 GCA_038090715.1 Florisuga fusca | reverse complement strand
CCCTTTTCCTTTCCCTTCCCCCTCCCCTTCCCCTTCCCCTTCCCCTTCCCCTTTCCCTTTCCCTTTCCCTTTCCCTTTCCCTTTCCCTTTCCCTTTCTCTTCCCCTTTTCGCTTTCTCTTTCTTTTTCTCTTTTTGTTTCTCTCTTGTTCTTTCTTTCTCTCTCTCTTTCTCTCTTTCTCTATTTCTTTCTCTCTGTCTCTTTTTCATTATCTTTTTTTCATTTATTTCTGTTTTTCTTTCTCTTTAATATAGAAATATAGAGAGAAAATAATATCTAACTGAAATGGGCCTGTATGTCTTTTTTTGCTGTAATTTAAGATTTAGACCTGTAGCAAAGCCACTCGACTTTTTGGTTCTAATTTCCTAGGTGCTTCCTGCACGTCTTTTATCAGTGCTGGTTAAGTATTGGAAAAACAGACTTGCAGGCATGCAGATGTCATGGAATTACAGATAACATTCTCTGTAGACAGAATGAAGCAGTTTGGGAAATCTATCTATCAATGATGAATGCTTTATTCTTTTTTTGTATCTCTGGGTCAAATCATGATCTGCTTATATTCCCTCATCTGGCAGTTCCTTGCCTTCTGAGGGGCAGGATGGGTAGAAAGGTCTTGGTAAGCTGTAAATCTGCTTGATCTCTGCTGCCTACATACATCTGCTGAGCTAGCACCAGGAAGGAAGCAAACTGTCCCATTCAGGGCTATATTTTTTGTCTCAGTTCTTTTCCTGCACTGCCCATATGTTTGACCTGCACTGCCCGAGTCCTCTTTTAATTCAGATTAATTATTTGCAGACCGACAACAATTGATTATCTGAAACAAAGTAAATAATACTCTAGACATTTGTGGTTTCCCTTAGGCTAATTCCTTGATTGAATCATAAATGTTTATACTCTGGGAGAAAACGTTTATTCAAAGCAAGGAGAGCATGTATCTAGTATGAACATATCCCCAGCTGAATCCCCAGTTTAGGCTGAATTGTGACTATTTGGACAGCCGCCTGTCTTCATACTGGTTAAACTGTTTCTAAGGAATTTCTACAGATCTTCTTGAATCATAGAATCATAGAATTGGCTGGGTTGGAAGGGACCTCAGAGATCATCAAGTCCAACCCTTGATCCACCGCTGCGGTTACCAGCCCATGGCACTGAGTGCCACATCCAGTCTCTTTTTAAATATCTCCAGGGACGGAGAATCCACCACTTCCCTGGGCAGCCCATTCCAATGTCTGATCACCCTCTCGGTAAATAAATTCTTTCTAATATCCAACCTAAACCTCCCCTGGCACAACTTAAGACCATGCCCTCTTGTCTTGCTGGTAGTTGCCTGGGAAAAGAGACCAACCCCCCCTGGATACACCCTCCTTTCAGGGAGTTGTAGAGAGTGATGAGGTCTCCCCTGAGCCTCCTCTTCTCCAGGCTGAACAACCCCAGCTCCCTCAGCCTCTCCTCGTAGGATCTGTGCTCGAGTCCCTTCACCAGCCTGGTTGCCCTCCTTTGGACCTGCTCCAGCACCTCAATATCCTTCCTGAACTGAGGGGCCCAGAACTGGACACAGTACTCGAGGTGAGGCCTCACCAGCGCTGAGTACAGGGGCAGAATCACTTCCCTGGACCTGCTGGCCACGCTGTTCCTGATACAGGCCAGGATGCCATTGGCCTTCTTGGCCACCTGGGCACACTGCTGGCTCATGTTCAGCTTCCTGTCAATCCAAACCCCCAGGTCCCTCTCTGTCTGGCTGCTCTCAGCCACTTTGTGCCCAGCCTGGAGCTCCCCATGGGGTTGTTGTGGCCAAAGTGCAGGACCTGGCACTTGGCCTTGCTGAACCTCAAATTGATTCCTCAGATCATTGCTAATATTTTTAACAGCAAAGGTGTTAATTATGTTCAAGCAGGACCCAAGCTCAGAGCTGGGCATGGTGCTTTCTGGAGAGCCTGCGGATGTAGTCACCAAAATGTTCACCTGGGGAGGAAGGGGAGAGGGTGTGTGCCTCTCTCGTCCTTTACTAATCCTGTGTCCAATATACACCAGGCTGGTTCTGACTGGACTCTCCCCTCTCTTGTGTCGCATAGAGCTATGCTAGCTTTGCTGTTGTTTGATTTGTTTTCTTCTGGGCTGTTGGATTGAGGTGGTTCAAAAGCCAACAGGTGAGTGCCAGTGTCACCATCAGATACAGAGTGGGACCGTGCGGTGTCAAGGGCACGAGAGATGGCTGAGACCTCCAAATTTGGGGTCACTGAGTGGTTATTTCACTCCCCAGGACGTGTGAAATCAAACCCTTGGGGCAAAATAGTCAGAAAAACAGCACCCTCAGCCATCACCTTCTGCAGGGAGCTCCTGCAGCCTGGCACCAGGAGCCATGGGGCACAAGGATCTCTTACAGATCACACTCATGCTCCTCTGGTGAGGATGAAGGGAGTCTGAAAGGAGTCCAGTCTTTGGGTTTGTGTACATTTTAAGTCACTTCTTCCTTTCCATGTGAGCACCTGGCACAATAGGCAGTGAGACTACACACCCTTCCTCTTGCCCCATAAATGTTGCCTTTGCTTTCAACAGCAGAGCTGGAGGGAGCTCACAGTCAAAGCTGCTGCATAGCTGTTGTGGTCCATCCTCTATTTGTGTGCCTGTTCTAAGGAAGCTCGCTGTGGCAGGGCCTCAAAGCAACTGAGCTGTGTATTTTTGGGTTGTGATCAAGCCCAGACATAACAAAAGCACCAGGGATGGTCCCAGGCATGTGCAGGCACAGAGCTGGAGGTGTTTAGAGAATTGTGAGGTTGAACAGGAAGGTATGGATTTGCAATGTTGAGTGCAGGCACCTTAATAATACATAAGTCTTTTGTTAGTCACTTAAACCTTTCATTGGGTCAAGCCCTAAGCAGCTCATTAAATTGCAGTCATACCTGCAGGAAGCCAAAGTGATGTCACAAAGAGCCACTGCCCCAACACTGTCCCTGCTGAACAACTGCAGCAGCACAGTGAGCCATCCATAGCCACCCAAAAGCTGTTCCTGCAAACTGTTCCATAGCTACTAAGAAGGAAGCGGTACCTTCATGGTTTACAAGTGACTGGAGAATCAAGGCATCCAATTCTCCCTAATTTTCTTGAGCGTTTGGTTTAATGTCTGAGCAGCTGTCTAATTTCTTCAGATTAAACAAATAGTTGTATGTAGACAAGACCAAATCTAGTACAATTGGCTTATTTTACAGATTTTTCCATATAAGGAACAAATCCTTTATGAACTTTAGGTGGAAGTGTATTTGATTAAGAAACAGGAGTCTCTGAGTGTTAGCCTTAGGCAATAGCATTTTGTCATTAAAAATAGCAAATAACAAGCAGCTGCAGAGAGAGGTAGAGTCTATATTGGGAAATTATTGGAAGATTGCGTCTGGGGAGGAGGGAGGCTGGTTGTGGTATTAGTAAATAAATTCCCCTAACTCCTCTCCCACAAATAAATCAGTGGAACGTGGATGACCCTAATTGTAGCAGCATGCAGTAACCCTACTCCCTCCGTCTGGCTCCCTTCACTCCCAGTAATGCCCCTGGCCCCACACAGCAAAAACCTCTTCTCATCATGCCCTGAGGCCACTGTCAGCGCAGGCAGTGCCAGGATGCAGGAGCATCACCCTGGCCTTCAGCTCCCCAGCTGAACTGCTCCTTCCTAAGTTTATCTGTTTGCTGTTATTTCTACCTGCTCTTCCCAGCATTCGTTTTTCAAGGAAGCGGATGTGTTCCAATCCAAATGCTTTGGTGTAAGAAAGGATTTTTAATGTTTCCTTTCCTTTACTTCTAGCTAAATGAACAACATAATCAGTATGACCAATAAAAGAAAGTATTCAAGGGGGATATCAGCACTAGGACAGACTTAAAAGAAATAGTATGTATAATAGAAGCAATTTACTTGGGCATGTTTTTAGGTGGTTTTGCCTCCTACTACAACTGATGCAGTGATGCCATTTAGAATGTACATGAATAATCACATATGATTACTGATATATTCTTCTTCATTAAGCCTATGAAAATAAAATACACCTTTTATAAAACAGAACCATGAACTACAGGTACATCTCACACTTCTTGGGCAGGTAAAGAGAGAAGGCATCTCTACGTTTAACATATATACTGGAAGCCTGCAACTCTTATTCATACAGGGGAAAATTTTGCTTCAGGTTTAAGAAGACATTTCAGATATTCGTGTGATGAAGTAGGTCTAAAATGTTAAACCTATCCATTAGAACAAATGTGTTCATGTTGAAAATGTAGGCACTGGTCAGAAATCAGCTGGACTAGACTGGTGCTGTACCACTGCAGCACTATAGAGGTGAGGATGCAAGCCTGGGTCAGGTTGTCTGGATAATTTAAATTACAACCCCACTCAAAGTAGTAGTCTTGCCTTCATGGTTTCCTGGAAAACATAATCTATATCCATAGCAGCACACGAGCAATAATAATACAATTACTAATGCAGCATGAATTAATGTCTAAACAACTGTCTTCTCATCCAAAAATCCTTCTGGAGGGAAAATGTAGATAAATAAGCAAAAATCCCCTGCATTTTCACAATACCGGGACACTTGGGCTGCCCGTGCAGCTGGAGAGCTGTAATCCAAATCCTCTCCACACATGACCAGAGAGAGCTCAGGGCTGCTTTTCAAGGCTCTTAAGTGTAGTCTCTTCCAGAAGAGGAGCAATCAAAAGGCTGCTGGACTTGTTGCAGCTGGGCTGCAAACAGGTTTCTTTGGGCACCAAGCCCTGGGGCCTGGCCCGCTCCCAGCCCTCCATGGGTGAGCTGGTGTCCTGGGACAAAGGATGCAGGAGACGCTGGGTTCACATCCAAGGTGCTGGGGTTCACATTCTTGAGGTGGAAGGTGCCAAGGGCTCAGGTATCTTGACTAGCCCTCTGATAAAAACATTTTATTGAAGTGGCGGGGTGCTGGTGACACACAGTTGGGTCCTTCTTTCGGCAGGATAGCAGCACAGCCAGGGCTCATGGCTAAAGCAGCATGGAGGTCCCCAGGGAACAGCGATGCACCCCAGCTGAGCTGAAGGGGTGCTGAGGGGCTTGTGTAGGTCCTCTGCACCATGGGTGAGGAGAGGGTGAGGAGAGGACATCCCAGGCTGACCTTGCCAACAGTCTGTCCTTCGGCTCAGTCTGCACAGCGCAATTAATGCAAAATCACAGTGCGGTCAACCCTGCCTCGCCTACAGCTAAATTGCAGTGAGCCCCCATGAGATCTGCTTCTCCCCAGTGCACTGAGCTCTCTCTGAAGAGGGTTCTGCCCCTGCTCCCAGCTCCAAATTTCCCTCAAGAATAAAGCAGCTGGGGAAATCAGGTGTGTGTGTATATGTGTTTGTGTGTGTGTATGTGCGTGTGCTGAGGCACCTGTGCATCCTCCCACCCCAGCATTACTCATCACACACCGCTGAAGATGGAGTTTGAAAACATGCAGGTAAAAAGACCAAAATAAACCTTCCTCTCCAGTATCAATATAACTCTTCAGTTTAGTCTAAACCACTCAGCCAAACCACAATATTTTGAGAACGAGAGTAAATGTAAGTACTCATGTCCTTACAGCCAGTAAAACAAAATAAAATAAAAGCAGCAGACAGACAGTTGTAATGGACAAACAGTCCTTTGGGAAAGACTTTCCCAAGCCAGTCATTAAATCCAATACATTTTTCCCTGCTCACTCTGGGCTCCTAAAGAAAAGAGCGTGGGGGAAGACAGGGGAACTGAGGAAATGAGAGAAAATAACTACAGAAATTGAATTTCCCCACGAAGTAATTCTTTTGTACGCTACATAAACTTTCCATACCTAAATAAATACTCTAGGCACACAAGTTTTTACATTTCCAGAGTGAGACTGATGGTACCCTTTGCCTCTATTGTGACTTCCAAGAGTCTCAGAAAATAGCTGCTTTGTTCACATCTTATATACCTTCTCAATGTAGACAACAATAGGCAACCACAAAACCTTTCCTAATAGTTGCAAATACCAGTCTTATAAAAACCCCAAACAAACAAAACATAAAAAAAACACGCCTCTCCACCCCTTCCCTTCCCCCTCGCCCTCCACCGTGAGTTCTGGCTGAAAATTATTTTAAATATATGTAAATATGTAAAGAAAAAGATCTTTGGTCTTTTTAGTGAATTGACCATGAACACCTCTGCCTCTTTCCTTGTCACTGCTTCATTGGTTCTGCCTTCACTGTTCACATATAAGCAGAAAAGAAAATAATGAGGTAATGAGAAAAGTGTTTCAGACACTTAGGCTGTATAATACCAACCTAAATATCAGCTACAGTTGCACTATGTGGTACTTTCAATATATACAGTTCTATTCATTGCTGGAGTATCCCAAGAGGAAGATATACTTTATATACAGCTACATTTAGGACAAAGAACTTCCAGCATGCATCAGTTAGGAGATTTGCCTTTGATCAAAAAGCAGTTCATTATCGGAGATGAAATTCAACACAAAGCTGCTGATTTCACTGGTCCCTCCCACGGTCTCAACAGGAAGATAAATATTGTTACATTCATAAATTAAGAATTAACATTATTTTGCTTCACTAACATTATGTATATCCTATACAGCAGCATAGGGACTAATAGCATCAGCTCTTGACAGATGTGGGTGAGTGAAATCTTACCTTCTTGCTCTACCACAGCTGGCTTTTGTAGAGTTTGTTTTTAGTCTTACTCTTCTCTCTGTTAAATGATCAGCTCAAATCAGATGGATTGCCTTGAAAGGGATTAATTTATTTTTTCTCTCGTAAAGAACTACTTTCTGTCCTTGGAAGAAAAACCCCATCTAAATAGAAGCAAAAAACAAATAGGAGAGTACAAGCTGTGATTTATTCAGTCTAGCAACGGAGAATCAGTTCTTCACTCAAAACTGGTGATGGAGAGTTCAGAACCACGCTTGCTCCTTTCCTTTGAGATAAGACTATGAATCAGTACTTGTTTACATGCAGTCTGCTTACTATACATTGTGTAGAGGAAGTGCTTCCACCCATGTTGCTCTGCCTCACCTGTTCTCATTGAAATTTCATGTTGAAATGTCCTTGTCATCATCAATAACAGGAAGTAAATTTTTTTTTTAGTATTTAAAGTTTTTCATCAAGATTTTAAATTTAAAGAAGACACCTTGAAGTTCACCTGCTAAGAAGAAGGAGGATAAAATCCACCACCCATACAGGTTGTGTTTTTTTAAAACACTCTTCAGAGTGTCTTTCAGTCCTGCAACCCTAGATTTAATTATCTTTAACAGAATTTTACCATCCCTTCACTTTTATTTTTAAAAATAAAAACTTCCGTTGTAAATTAAGACCACCATAAACTGAATCACAGCCCTCACCTTATGATTACTTCTACCACTGATAATATAAAAGTTCTCTGCAACACAGGAACAAATCCCACAGCCTTTTAAGTGACCTGAGATAATATATAATCTGAGAAGTCTCTATTTTAAATCTTTACTAGCTAATATATAATCTGAGAGGTCCCTATTTTAAATCTTTACTAGCAACATCCCCAAGTTTTGAGAGCCTTGAGAATGTGACAGGGCACTTTACAATTTATTGCAGCCTAAAAAACTTTGCAAGACTGGGAACAAGAAGAGTCCTTCTCTAAGTGGCAGGAAAGAGGAAACTCCAGGGCCCACCTGTAAGCTCTGCAGCAGCTGATGTTGCATAGAGGGGCTAAAGCCTCTTTGCTGCTGCTTTTCTCCCTCTCTTCCCCTCACACATCTTCTCTGCTGGGTGACTAAAACAATATTCTTAATCAAATGTTGTCATTGAAGATAAAGAAATACAGCAGACTAAAAGGTCAAAGGGCAATTTTGGTCCATTGACCTGAAAATTTGAACCAAATCAAACTGGTTCAGTTATAGTATGAAGAAATTCACAATGTTGATGCTGGCTGCACGTATACTTCTGTAGTCCTCTTGACCAAGAAAATACCACCACTTTCATAGCTTGGAATACCAGAATTGAATTTTATTATTAGAACAGGGTATATGCAACAGCATCACTAAATATTAAAAAGTTGTAGTGAGGGGAAAAATGCTTTTTAGAAAATAATATTTTTTAAAAAGTCATTTCCTTTGTTGAAAACATTGAAGGGTACCAGGCAAGGTGCTTGTGCTGTCTGCTGAAATTCTTTCTATCTTATATAATAAAGAATAAAACCAATGGGAAAATAGCTTTGGGGAAATTTATGAATAAAGGTAATATTTAAATAATTCACTTCTCTGGACTAGTCTCTGAAGTCTTTTTTCCATCTTTGTGAAAAATGTAGCGTCCACTTGTGACAGCCTGTAAGTGAGGACTGTATTAAGAGAAATTTAACTCAAGATGTGATTCCAGCAGTTTTCAACTTGCCCAAATTTGAAGAACATTCTTTTGGCATTCACTGATGTTCTATCTATCTACAATTTTAAAACTCCTTGTAGAATTTATAGACTATTTACGGTGTATTTGCAAAGCACAGCCTGTGAAAGAACTGAACTTGAAGCAAGGGGAGAAATGCAACTCTCCTGAAAGACTTCCATCTGTGCAGGATCTGACAAATTATTTTGCATTGGCTGCCTTAAGATGCAAATGTAATTGAAAGGATTGGAGCAGAGGCCTGTTTATATAGAGATATCCCTGGAGACAGATAGTTCTTCGGAGCCCAGTATTCTGTCATCGGTGCTTGGGGACAGAGGTTGTCCAGCCTCCAAAGCTCCTCTTATGGATGGCATCTGTAAAACAGGTAAGGCATAATACACCCGCACTTGAGGCAGGGGGCTGAGCAAGAGACTGGTAAAAATGTGGTAAATGTGGTAAAAAATGTAAAAATGTGCTAAAGGCACCTTTCCCTGACAAATGCCGTATCAGGACAGAGGGTGTTACAGCTTTGTTCCTTCCATCATAGCTGCATCCCTGGACAAAAATGTCAAAAAACATAGAATGTGTCTTCCAACGCCATCTAACACAAGAATTGCATTTTGAAAACTGTATTTCCAAGTCAACCCTATTAGATTTTTGTTTCCCTAAAGTACAAGGGCAACTATGTTACACAAATAAAGGAAGGAAGATGAACTGAAAGAAAACATTTGGGTGGAAACACTGAGTTGTTACCATGACTAGAGGGAACTAATTTATTTACTTATACATTCTTTGTAATCTCATTTTCTCCCATGTGACAGCCAATGACTCATCGTTTGTTTACTGATGAAGAAAACATACTTTCTGAAATCTGTATGTGAAGGGATCTTCTCTGGACAGTCCACATTCCTCCCACGCCCCAAAACAGGCTGAGCCTCTTCCACAGTGACCATCCCACACTTCCCCTCAGCCCCACAGATGCTGACCCTCAGGATCTTGGGGCCAACAGGGCAGGGAGAGGTGGAGGAGAGGCACGCGCACGGGGGTGCCCATAGGGACTGCTTAGGACAGGCAACGTGGCGAGGTCTTCCTTGGCTTTCCTGTAGCTTTTCCCAGAACTGCTGGTTTGGATTCTTTCTAAATGGAGAAATGTAATGCTGGCAGTGCTGCTGGAAGAGCTGTAAGGCCAATAGTTCAGACTCAGCCCTGTCTTCTCTGGCCTTGATATGTACCATTTCAGGCAGTGCTACCAAGAAATGTACATGGGGAGATGTTTGCCTTACCTTTTCCTTCCTCCCCCTCTCCTTGCATCCTCATTCTGATAAAACTGAGGAGAAACCAAAATGGAGAGATATTTTTGGGATGCTTCTTCAAGTCAGCAAACAAAAGAAAAAGATCTCCATTGAAGCAAAGAAGAGAAAATCATAATTTTTGACAAAGCAAGCCAGCTGCGGGAAAGAATTGCTGTGGCAATCTGCCAGCATCTTAGGAATGAGGACTACTCATTTGTAGGTGCGTTGTGTAAAAGGCTGCTACTTTATTGTTGTTGGTTTGCTTTTTCCTCTTTCAATGCCTGTCCTTTGAAGAGACTTGCTGAACCTCTCAAGGAAGTTCTTAGCTGACACCATCCACCACATGGAAGAACATGCCCCGAGCAGCGGGGCTTTCCCCAAACCCCAGTGGCCTTCCCCACACCCCAGACCTCCCTACCACTGTTGTCTGATGCAGTGGGTTTGCATAATTCCGGGCCTCTAGTTATTAAAAAGCAACAAAACTGCTGAGAGATAAACACATGAGATCATCAACCCTCCCATTAATTAAAAGGGAGTGCTTCAATGGGAGCAATAATTATCTTAAGCAGGTGTGGGATACAAAACTAGTAGTAGGCCTGGGTACAGCAGGGAAGCCTTTAATGCCAGGAGGTAACATCAGTCACCTGGGAAATCCTCAGAGCATTTGAACAGTGAGACTAAGCTACCTGTCTGCAGCTGGAAAACAAATGATGTCTTTCAGTCTTAGCCAGTGCTTGTTCCCAAATCCACAAATTTTGCTTGTTGCTTAGCCGCAGGCTTGCCCTTGACATTCCACTTCACGGGCCTATAGTTCAGTTTCTGTAATTACAATATCAAACATTTTAAAAAGCCCCCACAATAAAACCATAAAAGTGTCCCAGATTCACACACAAAAAAATGTTTCAGCAGGGTGGCAAAGGGGATGGTTCATCATCTCTCTTGCTGGAGCTGTGCCCTCAGCAAGGAGGAGGCGAAGACATCGAGTGGGTACAGAGTGAAGCTGTATATGGGATATACTGGGCTGGGATATGGGCAGCTGCATGGAGGAGATGTTGCTGCCAGCCCCCAGGTGGCAGATGAGTTTTTGGTTTGAGATAAAGAGTCAAGGCTCTAAACTGCCCCTCCACAGAGAGCCCCACATCCCTGCACCCCGGGCATCACACAGGGACCTGTGGGCTGCACTGACCTGATGCTGCTGGTAGACAGGAAAGTCCCCTGAAGTTCCTGAGCCTGGTGGTAAACCTTTGCCATCATGGCTCACTGCAAAAAGGCTCATTGTCCCTCTGGCCTGCTACTCCAGAGGTTTAGCTTGTCAAGTGCTTTTATCACTGTTAACATTTGCTGTACTGCAGCAATGAAAATAGTAGAAATTATTACAATTTTTAGAAATATTTTTAAGTAACTCAGATCCTGGTAGTAGCCTTATTGCTGTTTTTGCCTCACAGAAGCTCTGGAAGACAGAGGACGGAGGAAGGACACACAGTATGCCTGCAGACCTCACTGTGTTTGAAAGATTTTATGAATATTCATGTCTGAATCTTTGCTTACATGAAAATTCAGATGGACATATAATTTATCTATCTCTAACCTAAAATTCTCCGGGGTGATTGTTCAGCCTGTAAAATATTTAGATGCACACACCCACACATGGCCCAATTTTTTAAACTAGGTTTGTGTAGCTGTGTGCCTAATTTTCTTGTGCAACTTCTGTGATTGAATGTTCAGCTAGGAAATGGACATGCAAACACTTAGGTCTATAGATACCAAACTCACGAGTTCTTCACTTTTAGCTATGAACAAGATAAATGTTAAATACTGTCTCCTGTCAGACTTCAAGTGGACAGCAGCCCATGATGCTCTTTTAAAAGGAAAGTGGGCCTAGGAAGAAAAAATTTCTTTTACCCCAACACTAAATGCATTAAGCCTAAAATAAGTTGTTCTATAAATACTTGTACTGAAGCTGTAAGTGGGAACTATTCATAGTGGATGGTCACATTCTTAACCCTAGTCTCTGTCGCTCATCAGATAACTACTGGAATTCCCAAGTTGCATTTACAAGTAGTTCTTTGTATTTCAGAAACACTTGAAAATAAAGTTGTACTTAACTTAAAGAAGGTACTCCTGGATTTTATTTACTTGCTAATGCAAAAGAAAAATTAATTAGCACATTCCTTGAGCACTGATTATGGTAAACTTCATAAGGTTTTTACCAGGTGCAGCAGATAACTCCTAGGGACTAGCTCAAAGAAATTTTAAACTTGCATTATAGGGACAGATGAAGATAATGTCATAAACAAGGTATATATATAGCCTATATAAAATCATATGGTATTTGAGCATCAGTCAGTGCTGTGACTCATGTTAAACTACAGCACGAACACTACATCGCTGTAATACAGCAATTACCTATGAGAGATCCTGTGCCTTACAATGCACTGTTGTTTCCCAGTGCTTAAGAAGCACAGTTTTTCAAATTCCTTTCTGTAATTTCACAGACGTCATTCATATGGAATTTCTGCTCTAATGTTCACCTTAATCTCTGCAAATCTAATCTCTTCCAGTTGCACTGGTTATATCTCTTGGAGGAATCCCCTCCCTCTCCTTGGCATTTTGTTTGCCCTCCTCACTGGTGGGAGTGGTAGAGGTGAGATCACGTATTTCATCAGGACACAGAACTGTCAGTGGGGAATATTCTCCACTCCCCCTCTGAAAAATCACCCCGTGTTTTCTCAGCTCACCAGCCCAATCTGACCCTGTTGGTGTGGGCATGCTTCCCACAGCCCTCGCCCAGACAGAGACAGGATTTTTTCACCCCAAGAAGACAGCAAATGGAGGAAGCCACGGGCCAGGGCTGCTGCACCATGGTCTTAAGTGATGGTGGATTTATAGATGACATGGAATTGTTGTTTGTTTTTTTTTAATAAAGCTAGCTGCATCTAAAAAGCCCAGTGGAGGCCACAGAGGATAAAGGCAAGTGGCTGACTCATTTCTGGAGCCAGGTCCCTGTCTTTTTGACTCAGGGTGACGTTTCCTGTCATATCCATGCCAGGGACCCATGCTGCACCCTGTGGGACATGGGTGCCTCTCCCCATGGGACCTCGAGTCTGAGAGCAAGATGGACCTGGAGCAAGCATGGGGGAGACCACTCTGCAGGAAGAAGAGATGAGACCTCTGCTCACCCTGGGGACAACAGTGGAGCACATTACAGTTCTTTCGTTTTGCCATATAATTTGCCCTGCCTATAATTTCTTCAGGAAAAATCACTTTCAAACCCTGGAGGAAAAATAAAAATAAAAAAAAAAAATTCTGCTTTTCTCTTGCATGCATCAGCAGAAAGCTGTCACCATCGCTCAAAATGCTGAGAAAAACCACTCTCTTCAGGAGCAACAAGCACCTGAGAAAGGGAATCCCTCCCATTTTAGAGATCTGATTTGGCACAAGAGGGATTGGACCTCCATGTTTGTCTTTCTTCATCAGCTGGGGAGGGGGTAACTTCCTCTGGTATAAACTTCTCTGAAGGAGACATCTGAAGTTAGCCCAGGATAATTAAGATAACTGGGAGGAGGCCTCCCTGTGTCTCATACAGCAGAGCTGCAGGGCCAAAGTTGTCTGCAGAGCTTTTTACTCTAAGTGCTATACATGCCCCTCCCTTCAGTTAGCAGACATGTTCTTTAAGTATGATGTTTAGATGCCAGTAACTATACTGAACTATTTCTTTACTGGGGGAATATAGTAGAAGCTCTAACATCTAGATTATGTGTGAAGATGGACATTTGGAGCCTTAATTTGGAACTGCCTCCTGCTCCCAGCTCCTGATTTTTCTGGTTAACCACAGCTGTCTGATGCATTTTGAGATGCCCAAGGCCTGTCCTGTCCTGCCTGGCCTCAAGCCCTATTCTCCAGAGGGACGTGAGTTTCCTGGAGTTCTTGTGATATATCTGTCAGTCTCCACTGCATGCCTGCCATCCCCTGGGGCCATCAGGCCAGGCCTATGTGGGAGGAACTGAGTGAAGCCCTAAATTGCCACCAATTTTGATTCGTCTGTCATGTGTAGGTGCCTCCCTGTTTATGGCTGTCTTCAGTCAGCAAGCTGAGTCTTCCCTTACATTCTTTTCCCCATCTTAACATATCTTCCTGTTTCTCCAAGACATAAGAAATAATAAGCAATTCAGTAAAAATCACTTCAATATTATTGATTAATTTAGTAAGGACAGTTAATTTACCAAATACTTTCTTGCGATTTTTTTATCGGCAGCTAAAGTGCTTTCAATAGTGCTGAATTGCCAGCACTCTGTCTTAATTTTTTTTTTCTCTTAAATTTTGAAAATAGTTTTGCATCATTCCCATTTCGTAACAGTTTATTGCACTTCCCTCTTTAAAAGGGGGTCCTCTTCCTCTTTAGCACAGTGCTCCTTTTATCTGATGCCCCTTTGGCTACCCTTCACTCTGTTCTGTTTTCTTGCTGATTTTATCTTTTCCCAGGAACTTGAGCAGAGGCTGACATGCAGGCTTTCTAAAGGCACACTGCCTGCTTCTTTCTCTATTTCATTTTCTCTCTCTCTCTCTTTTTTTTTTTTTTTTAAAGGGCGAGGGAGGCTGTAGGGTGACATTCTGCAGCCACGGTTTCTTTTAGAGCTCTCCAACTTTCTTAGAAATTCCTGTTGGTTTGTTGGCATTTGTCATTGGATCATAGGGACTGGTTTTCTTAACACTTTCCAAATTTTCTTCCACACCTCTTACCTCCTGTACTAAACATCTAATTCAAAACTTCTGGCTGTCAGTGACAGTCTCCTGAACAAAGCCTTTTTGGGGTTTGGTTGCTTGAACTTGGATCATTGCGAGTAACAGCACCAAACTTTCCTACTCTCACATGCTTGATTTCCCCCTTGCCAAACAGAAATAACTCCAGGCTAACATCTTCCTTGATGGAATTCCAGCTGCACTAAACCCAAAAAATCGGGAAATGCAGATCAACATTCCCATCTACCAATGTGTAATGTGTGTAATACTGTTTTTTTGGTTTTGTTTTTTTAAAAAAGTAACATAGGAAATTAAGAAAATATGGAAGGAAGTTTTGTTTATGTTTCAGTTCTTTCGGCATGTGGGACATCTTTTACACTTTTCATCAGAGAGAGAAAGGAGAGGAAGGGGAGGGAAAAGAGTGAGAAAAAAAGGGGGAGAGACAAAAAAGGAGGCAGACAAAGGGGGGGAGGGGAAGGCAGGAAGGAAGGCAGGAAGGCAGGCAGGAAGGCAGGCAGGAAGGAAGGCAGGAAGGAAGGAAGCAAGGAAGCAAGGAAGGAAGGAAGGAAGGATTTTTGTCTGGCAGGATAGCTTCAAAAGGGAGGTTTTAGCACAAATCTTAGGAAGTTCCCATGAAAGTTAAAATGGCTGGCAACACTGAGGGACTCTGTTATCTGAATCATGACGCAGCTGTGTCTGCAACTTAGAAGTGCCTTGAAATGTGCAGCAGCTATAATTGTCACACTGACAATGTCAGGGTGAGGTGGCCTCTGGCGCCTGTATTCCCAAGCTGTGGGGCTGTCAGTCCTGGGATTGCTTGGATTCCCTCTCTGCCAAGCTCTCTCTTCATTTTGCCTTATAAAAATAATCTGACTCCCCATACCCTGCTGCCCCCTTTTTTCATCTGACTGCACCCAACTATATCCATCCTACCTTCACCTCCTGCAGCTGAGCATGGACCCACACAGCTGACAGCCACCCCACACACCTACAATGCCAGCCTTGGGGGTTCTCTCCTATGCTGGCACCCTCTGACATCTTCTGGAGGATGCAAGGAAAGGTTGGGGCACTGCAGGGGGAGGTTTCCCACCTCCAAGAGCCGTGCTAGAGAGCAGGCTCCTCCAGCACAGCCATGGATTGTACCCCAGTCAGCCTGACACAAGTGTTTCACTTGACGTAAAGGAAAAAAAAATTAGGAGGTGGGGAGCTATCAAAAGTAGTAGAGGGTTCGTTCTAGAAGAGGTGGACAGAAGTAGTATGAAGACAAAAAGATGTGAAAACAAGATCTTTGCACAGTAGATCGATATTGTTAATGTAACTAAAATCTTCAGAAAAGGCAAGTGCACACAGTCCCTATGTTAGCCATTGTTGTAGCAAGTGGTCCCCACTATTAACATTTAATAATTGGCCTTTTCATCTTACATAACTGCCATGGAAATCAATAATCTGATGAACGAAGTACTGGTATCCGTAAGTTGTATGGAAGAATAAAAAATAAGGCTGTGGTATTCACTCCACTGTCTGCCTAAACACCTCGTTGCGAATGGAGAACTCATCATCATTCATTCTACATAATTAATCAGCTATGATAAGAGCTTGATGAAGCAACATTTTGCAGTGATGCAGACTTTAAAAATAGCTTGTATAATTCCCTCCATGTTTTCAGTTTCAGTCTACATTCATGCAGGATGTTATGCAAATCCATAATCACATCCTTTCCTCCCACACACATGCGCTGATACATACAGAAAGGAAACACAGGTATCCATGTGAAAACATGCTTGTGTTGAGGTGTATGCACTGATTTTAAATATATGAACAGAATTTTATATTATTTTCAGCATTCTTTTCAACTGCATGAATCTATATGCACTTACATATCATGCCACTATAACAGGTCATGTAAGCATGGTGGTATCCATAGTTTAAGCTGCAGAGACATGGGATGAACATTGCTGGTGAGAGACACATAGTACCTGTTGAGATGCATCTCAGTTACATGTAAACATTAGAAAATTTTTGTCCTCCCTAGGTATATCTCACAGAACCATTGCCACATAAGCATTTTTAGTCTCTATTTATTATCCAAAACATTTGAACGGGAAGGGGTAAAAATAGGGAAGAAAAGAAGCAACAAAACACAAATATAAAACAAGACAGAAACTTAAGAGGAGAACAAATAGAAGTAAAATGTAGTTTCAGTCTGTCTCTGTAAATAAAGATAATGTGTAAAATCATTTTTACTAAAGTAATAGTCTATGATAATTATAGGTACCCTGTCCTACATCTGAAACCCCTTTCTCATATACACACACACAAACACATATATATATGTGGTACAGAAATACCACCCCAGCCCCAAAACTTTAGCAAGGCAAGGAGACCAGGAAAGCAGATTCCTGACTGTCTGACAAGAGCTGGGGAGACAGTTTATGTAATTTCTATCTCAAGCTCAGTCAAAATACAAAGGCCAATTTTCTGCTTTACGTGCTGCTTCTACAAGCATCACCTTATGGGCAGCTTTACAGCACCAACAGAATCAACAGCAACAGAGAGGGGATAAGTCACTGAAATCACTGACACAATTCCTCAGCTACAAGAAGTCTCCCAGTTCCCCACCCCCCAAAAAAAAAACCCAAAACAAACAATCCTGAACCACCTCAGCCAATTTCTTTCCTCATTATGTCCTAATATACACCACTGTCATGTCTTGGAAGAAATTCAGGGCTTTCTACCGCAAGAAATAGCAAAAAGCAGGATAAATTACTTTATCTTTGGCAGAAGTGGAGCAGGCCTTCTGTCATATCCCCAAAGATGCTCCAGGGAAAGGATTTCCTCACGTGGATTCAGGCAATTATTTCACATTGAATAAGGAGCAGAAATGTTTCTGCTTCTGCAATTGAGCTTCCCTGGGGGTCCTCTGCTGCCAACAGCCAGGATCTGCAGCTCCTGGAAGATGGGTCCAAGGGCTGTTGGTGCCTGGCTGGGGTGCTGCCTCCCCAAGGTTCACTCTGGGGACACCTTCCTCCCAACGGGTGGAAACACAGCAAGCCAGCCTTCATCCACATCACAGCCCCAGGGTGGCACAAACCACCACCAGCTGTATTTTGGACCCTGAGCCCAGCCTTACCACCACCTCCCAGCTACTGGGTCCAGTGGCTGGGCTCCTGGGCCAGCCACCCCCGAAGCCTGGACAAGGGATGCATCCTGCAGAGCTCCTGCACATGAATTTCTGTGCAATTCCTTCTCTATTTACAACAATACCTTGAAAAGTTATATGTATATACATATATATGTATATATATGTGTATGTGTGTATAGATCCTACCCTCAGGAAAGATGAGAAGCCTATAAACAAAGGTTTTATCAAAAGCATGGTCATCAGCAGAGGCACAGCAAAACTTTCTATTCCGGGCAGAGGCTGGGTTGCCCTGGGGGATGGGAAGAAGCCCCTCAGCATCTCCCCAGGCTGGGGCTGTGGGGGGGAGCCAGGCTCAGGCTATCCCTTATGATGCAGCCACCTGGCAGCCACTGCTGCCTTCCAGGTACTGCTGAGGGATCCTGACTGCTGGAGCACAGCCACACCGTGCTGAGCAAGAGAAGGAAACATGTCAAAAGACACCATCCTGGCTGAAAGGTGGATTGTTGCAGTTGTTACAATTAATCAAAGAGATGACTGCAGGAGTGTGTTGTGAAGTTCTGCTTAGTTTATTGCCATGGTTTGGTATAAATGGAATGGAGCAACCAACAGTGAGTCTCTCCACTGAGTGGCCATTGTATTGCTCAGCTCCAGGCAGACTCCTTGTAAGCTCAATGTCATTAGTGGCCAAGCACATCCCTTGGTGCCATTGACGACATCATTAAGTGAGAGACAACTAAACTTTCATTACCAATCCAGTTTTAATTTAGGACATAGAAAATTTGATTTCCAATCTATTAGCTTTATATTTATGACCACCAGATTTTCGAATGTACTGGAGCACACCTGCTGATGAATACTATTTTCTGCAACTTATTGTTTCAGAGAATGAATCAATGCAGAATGTGATAAAAATAAAATTGGGCATGTAAATCTTATGGCCTGAATCCACCCATCAGTAGTTGAAATGAATGCTTGGGTGATTCAGTTCTACTTAACTGAAACGCAAACCGATCGAGAGTTTGACAAATACAATTTATCAATATTTAGAATCTCTAAACACGCATGATCTTCCTGTAAGTTTTCACATTAATTTGTAGCTTTGAAAAAGTGGGAACATTTTAATTTTCACTGTGCTCCCATGTAGTGGCCGAATCTCAGGAGGGATTTTACCTAAAGTAGAGTATTTGACTGTCTGCCACCTTACTTTTAAGTGTGATAATTAGTCTTGTGGTGTATTGAGACCATTTGGGGCATAGCTTAGGGAGAAGGAGAGAGTTACTCTCATGCAGAAGAAGCAAAATAGATTTGGCAAACTCTGCAAAGCTGACAATATCACCACAAGTAATTTGTGCATGAAAGTCCTGCTCAGCACTTGGCTTCTTCTGAGTATGTTTTGAACACACCTGCACAGGTTCATCCCACCAAGGAGGAAAGGATTTTTTGTATATAGGAGTGTAGGCTCTGAGAAACTTTTAGGGAGTTTTATATGTAAAATGAGGTGCCTCTTTCTCAGAACATGAGGTTTACCAAGGAGGGGTTGTGAACTGCACTTAAGCAACCATTAGAAAAGGTTAAGAGGAGCATTTCTAAAGCTGAAGGAGATGGAAACAGCTAATGGCTAGGGGGAACCATTTTTAAAGCTGAAGGAGATGGAAACAGCTTCCCAGAGAGCAGGGTGCTTCAGTAACAGGGACACGTCTGTGACACCTACACAGAGGTGTGCTGGGACATCTCTAATACCTGGGGATCTGGAAAAAAAATTATATACAGTGAACGCTTATCAGGAGTGGGAAGAGCAGAGATATTGACTGTATGAGATGCCCCCGTGTGACACAGCTGTAGGTAAGCAGTTCCCCTTGCACTGTGTGCATGTGCATTATTGATTCTTTATCCCTAGGAAGAATTCCTTGTGAGTGAGAGCTGCCAGTGCCCAACCTCTTCTCCGTGCATCCCCCCAGCAACACGTGGTGCTGCTGGTCCAAGGTACGGCCCCTGGAGAGCAGCGAGGGCTACCAGGGCTTCAGCTGAGCAGCACAAGCCATGGAACTGTGACAATAAAAACATCAACTGAAGGAACAGAAGCTGAGACTTTGGAGACAATTAAACCCGTAAAAAGCTGTGTGAGACTCTCCGGGGGTGGCAGAAATTAAGAAAACTGATTTCTTAGAGTCCTCAGCAGAGGAGAAGAAAGAGGTTTGTGCTGGCCCTTCTCACACTGCTGCTCCACTGACATGTTGCAAACATCAGCTCACCTTTGTTTAAGGTCAGCTTTCCAGTGCTTGAAGTTGCTAATCCTGCAGAACAGTCAGGCCTCAAATGAGCTGCCTCTGAAGGGAGCTGTCAAGCAATACTTGCTCACTTAACTGATTAAGTCTTGCTCCTAGTTTTTGCCTGGCAATTGATAGATCTAGTAGTTGTCTTCCCCCCCTACAAGATAGATCAATTGACAAGGAAACTATTTAATGACAAAGCTTCTAAATGCTTGTCTAAGTTCTTTCTGCATTTTAATGGTGGAGACAAGTTGTTCAATCAAACATGGCACTTAGTGCCCAGCACCTGGTGGGAATGTATCAGCCTCTTCAAAGAAAATGCTTTGGGTCATGTTGTGGACAGAACACTGAGAGACAAATTTCATGTGACAGGCTTTAGCATCCAATATCTATGAGGTCTGGTTGTAAGCAAGCTTGCAGAGGTACTCTGAAATGCCATCTGAGCTCACAAGCATATAGCCATATTTGTTGATTTAATGCCAAAGGAAGCTGCTGTGATTCGAGAAGTGGTGTGAAGGTGCAGGTGGGCAGTTGGTGCCTTGTATTTGGCCTCCAGTTTCTGACTCTAGGCTCTTGGCTTTGTTTCATATATACACAAGCATTTTTCTGATCATAGTTGTGTTAGGCAATGCTTTCTCACAAGATTTCTGTGTTTTCCCTACCTTTACTAATTGGAAGCACAGTAGATCGCACTCCTGCTGAATAGGCTAATTTATTTCTAAATCACTGCTCTTAAACCTTTGTAAATTTGGCAAGGAGCAGATAATACATTAGTCTGGAAAGTTTTCCACCATAGTCTGTTAAGTTGATCATTCTATTCATAACAAAATTTGACTGGTTTTATATTTTTCATACCTTTCAGGAGTGTACCAAACTTTGCAGTTTTCAGAGGGGCAGTGTAAATTCTGTTTATTTTGCTGAGACTAGGTTCAGTTCAAGAAGAGCTCACCTAACTCCTTGCAGTGGTGGCTTACTGAGAGAGGAGGTGGCAAAACCTGGTCTACTTTTAGGTAGAAAACACACTCAGAAACCAAGTGAGAAGTTAAGAAACTGTTTTCTCTGCATTACATCCTGCTTGTCTTGTTCAAGACAAGTGCTCATTGTCAAAACTGAACTTTCTGAGATGCCAACTGCAAAATGTTAGCAAAGTGGGAGAACCCAGTCTTCTGTGCACTGAGTTACTTGTCCAAGTTTATGTTACATGCATTGAGCTATGAGTTCACAGCAGAATCTCACTGCAGCACCCTGCTCTTTTTTCAGAGAAACAACAGAGTAAAAGAAACTCGGGACCAAAATCATGCCTTGCCCTTAAGATTTTCGCTACTCCTCATCATACCTGCTCTCTAAGAGAGGTAATGCTTTTTAGTCTTCCATATTTATGGGTAATCTGAACCAAAGACATCAAAATACAGTCTGCTCCCAAGCTGCAACCTGTTAGAAAACATAATGTATTGCAGTGGTCTGAAATGAGACAATCTCTTGCCTTTATCCATCTTTGTCTCTCTTTCCTCTTGGGCATTGAAGTTTGTTAATAGAGGCTGCCTTGCTTTTTAAGAACTAACATGAAGTTCCATTGCCTGGAAGATAGGTTAAGTCTAGTTAGCATATGCTGCTGCACTCCTCATACCTATCTGAATTAAAATTATGATAATTCTCCTGCAAATTTATCTGACCAAGGAAACCAAATAGTCCTTTTCACATTCCCCCAGCTATATTACTCCTGTGATACAGGACAATAACCAGTCCAGAAAAGCTCCACTGCCATCACTGATGAGAGGCTCCTGCTGCAGCTGCGCCTGCTGCTGTGCTTCAGCTACCATCGAGATTAGAAATGCTGTGGGTATCACTTAGTCTGCCTTCTTACACTGAAGTTTTGTCAGCCACAGATTCCCCACAGTGCACCAGCTGTCTCAGTATTTACTGTTTTACAACAGAAAACTTAAGGCTGCCAAAAAATCACCAGTCAACTTCCCGTTTTTGCATGTCACTCACACCTGCAGCTAGATTCCCTTCAAGGCGTGAAAACTCATCTGAAAATGAATTTTCATTTTGAGGAGGCTTGAGGAAAAAAGCAAAACAAAAAGAATTCCTTTGCTATCTTTGGGGTAAAAGAGGGTGAAATAGTAAATAAACTGAGCAAACTGCTTCCCTAGTGTTGACTGTGTGGTTTGCTCAGCCTTCTTTGGAGGGGAAAGAGGCATGACAATGGTTTGAACACATCTAAGAATAAGTAGCTCGGTTGGGAGCAGGCAGGTGTGCTCCTCTTCCACCTGCATTTGATAATATGCAAAGCAAGTGCACTCATCCACACCTGTTTGTGTAGACACATCCTGACTTTTGAAGCTTGAAATCTGGTATCAAAAATAGTCCCTTCTGTGGGGAGCAGATGTTTGTGAAGCTTAGCACAGATCATTTGTAAGAGAATGATTCCGAAAGTTCAGCAGCCTGCCCCAGCCCCATAGAAAGGCTGCAGAGTTCTGGGCACTGGCTGACACTGAGTGCACACAGAAACTTCATGTTGGTGGCTTACCAGTCTCATTACTCATCCCATGGCCACAATCTGGCAAGTCAGCCTCCAATGTTTCAGAGGAAGTCAAAATGATAGTGATGCTGACAGTAACGCATTAATGAACCACTGCGTACTGGGGCTCCCCATGAACTTTTAAAGTGTGAGATTTCATCAGAATGACTGTGTGCAGAGCTGTGGATGCCCAGCCGAGGCACTGAGGGGCCTCAAACAACCATATTCAAGTCATGGTCATATTCTCTTCCTCCCGTGGTTGGCTATCATTTTGTGCAAGGATTTCTCCCGATGTCTTGAGGCCCCAGTGATTTCAGCTTTCCGTCAACACTGTTATGTATAAAGTGGGATCACAGTGGATTTACTAAGCCAAAAGATCTTTCTAATGACACATCTACACTATGAGAAAAAGTAACTTCTACACTTCTAAGAAATTACATTCTTCTTTCAGGCTGAGTTTGTTAAACTGCACTGGCCCAAACCTTTTATTGGCAACACTGATGCATATTTCCCATCCTTAAGTACTTCAGCAAACTGACCAAGATGTCACTGAACACACTCAATGATTAGCTAGCAGAGGATGAAATCCAGAGTCATAGGAGCCAAGCACTGTGGTCTCTCTTCTGATCTCCATTTCCACTAGTTTTCAGTCTTCAGTCAGTGTCCTTGCTTTGACATCCTTCAGCATCTCCATGGCAGATGTTATATTAATAACAAACTGCTCATAACAGCACTCCTCACAGAGGTTTGCTTATGTGGCATTCAGAAGTAAATGCTTTTTCATACCTCCATCCTCAACATGATTCTAGGTTTTTAAATCATGTAAACATACTTTTTCTGCTCTTTCATGTTACCTAACCTTATTCAGAATGCTTCCCACCCCCCAAACCAACTTGGGAACACCTTGCTTTTCTAGTTGAGCTGATCCTAGCATTTAGGATGGATGAATAACATGAATCCTAAAGGCTTCCTCTGCAGTCACTTGCAAGGTGCTGAAATGCTTGGTGCCTTTAATTATCCCCAAAGTGAATGTTGCAACATGACCGCACCACCTGCATGGCTCAGGATCCAGAGCTGTGTTGGATCCTGATTGGTACTGGCAAGGCTTTGCTCCACAGGAGCACCTATTATCTGTGCATACATATGCATTTCTACAAGACAGGGATTGCTCTAACCAATGCATGCCATGCCATGCTGGAGCTCTCCGGGCTACAAGCTGGTATGTCTCAGTGGTGCAACTCAGCTTTGATCCCAGAATCACTGTAATTATATTCCCCTCATGCTCTCTGTGAACTGCTTAGCTAAGCTGAGAAGCCACCAGCAACACGGCTGGGGCTGGGTGACATCTTGCTCCCATATCACCACTGTGCATCAGGTGGTAGCCCAGGCTTGTTCCCGGTCAGCCCTCGACTTGTCAACCATCACTCAGCTGGCCCTGGTTTTGAGCTGCCCAGCTGTGGTGGCTGTGCCTCCTTCCTTTGCACAGCAGCACGTGCTCTGCTTGGCTTGCCAACCAGAACTCCATCCTTTGCTCTGCTGACGCCTGCTCTTTGCTCCCTGGGCTGGTGCTCACCAAGCAGACTGAGACTGCAGGGATGAGCAGAGCCAGGAATATTTCCCTCATGCTGGATGGCATGTTTCCCCCACCACCTACAGTACCAGCTGCTTTTTTGGTCCCAGTGATTGACATTAAATTGGAATTTAGAAAACATGAAGGCTCCAGAAGGCACTACTCTCCTTGGTGGGGACTTGCAAGCTGCATAACGGGAGACTACCCATTTGCTACTCACATCTGCAATGATAATATTTGTTTACTAGCTCAGGCAGAGAAACAGAGCCAAGTAAATTGTCACTGTCTCATTCCTTGCTTTGAAAAGCTCACTGTGATGATTATCATCAGGACAGTGCCTGAAAATAAACCTGTTTGAACACAGGCAGACTATGTGAGGCTGAGCCCAGAGAAAGAGGGGATTGTTTGGCTTCAAAATCCCAGAATAGGAAACAATAGAAGGAATTTGGGGAACTGCAGATGTTCAGCCAAAACATTTTCTGCCTTAAAAAGAGAGGAAGGGAAAGAGAGTGAAGATGCACAGAATGGGAAGGACAGCCTCGTGGCTGAGGGTCCTGGGAGCTCTGGCCTCACTTCCTGTCTCTGCTCAGGCTTTCAGTGCAACCTTGGCCAAAGTCATTTCATCTCCTCTTCTCCACTATTACATGGATTTCCCTTCTACAGCACTACCCCTCTCTCCCACTTTCTCTCTCCTCTGCCTTCCTCACCTGCTGAGACTGTAAACACAGTACAGACCGCCTCCGATTTCTCATTTCTCTCTGTTTGGATTTGATTGTCTCTGATTTGATTTGTTTCTGTTTGTACTGTAGCCAGCAACCTCAAGCAGAGCCTATGGGTGATACCATAACACAAATGAAACACGCAACAGTTTCTTAAAGCTTCTGTGTTATATTAAAAAATATAGTAAGTAAATCAATTCTGAAATGTTTTGCTTATTATGAGCCAGTAGTTTTAAGATTGGCTTATTATAACAGTATTAATGGGTTTGCTGTAATGCAAACACTAACTGGCAGGTTCCTATGGTGTTAGTGTATGGATTTTTGCATACTGTTTCTAAAGTTGTATGCTCTGTCTGGTGTATTTAAATATCTGGAAAAAAAATCCTGTTCTCAGGAACTGTAAACTTGATTTTGCTAGCAGTCAGCACAGCTTTCTGCTGGTGAAATACTGGTGTAAGCAGTAACCCCTGACATATGGCTGTTATCTCCATGCACTGGGTGCCAATTACCTCACTGGTGATAGCTGCTTTCCTGGCAAGATGTAAATTTCCATAAAGTCACAAGGTATCAGTCAGAAGATTCGTACGTTCTCTGCATTAGTGATGTAATTTTAGATAGCTGGCATTTACCTTAGGAGTGAGTAAAAATTAATTCAGAAACTAATGTGTGCTGGTAAACAAGGAAGACAAAAATTAGGAAAACTTATTCTCTCCATTTTCAACGAGAGTGTTTGTTTTCCATTATCAACAAGCTCACTAGCAATAAAACTTGATGGTATTCCATTAGGGAAAGAGGAGATGTAAATCAGAGTGTAGGGGTACATATGGTTGTCGTTGAGTTTTTATACACTATTGTTCTGACATACCAGCAACATTTTCCAGGCAGTAGCAGCTTTATTTAAGGTGAATTTTATAGTGATCTTTGCAAGTCAGTAGAGCTGTCACGTTTCCCAGAGATGTATGAAGGGCTCTCACTGTGCCCCCCCAGCCAGAACCCTCTGGGGCCTATGGTACCTCTTGGATTTTCCAGGAAGGTGCCAGACCCCCCTCCATGCTCATCACACCTTGCCCACCTCCCCTCCCCAGGTGGAAATGGGATCTTTCTGGGTGAATGGGTCAGACCCAGGCCCCCATTTAGCAGCTGACAGACAGCAGGTGCTTTCAGATTTACCACCATGAGGATTAGAAACGGTATCTTGAGATTTTGATCTCTGGTGGATTTACCCAGAATCTTATTTCTCTTACTCTTTATTTAGTCCTGCTCAGATCTCTTCCCACTTTCCTTAGGTCCACAGGCAGATGAAGAGCTGAGTATAAAAGCCTCATTTTTACGTTTCACTTGCCATTTTCAGCTGGTGAAGTATTTTCACAGTGGAAGAACAACCAGACCAGCAGCTCAGCCAGAAAAGGTGGGCTTGAAAAGCCAGGCAGAAATCCCAGGAGTGTGACCAGAGGGAAACTATAGAAGCTCTGCTATTCCACCTTTCTCTGACTAATAAGAGGAGAAGGATGGCTCTACGGTTTACAGTGTTTTAATAGTTTTATCAAGTGGGAAAGGAATCTAAGGTCTGTTGTGGCTTTCTAGTTTTGGAGAGATAACAACACTATTCACTGTCCTCTCGAGCCAACAGCAAGGGCATCTTCACTGAAGCTACTTTAGAGTGCCTGTTTGAACACAAACCTTGCATGAACACCTTAAAATGAAGTGAGATAAAGCAGTCCCTTTTATGTGCTTGGTTTATTTATCTATAGATCCAAGATAAGCACTTAGCCAAACTGAGATCTCACATGGCCCAAATTCAGCATCTAAAAACAGGAACAGGTGAGAGAGTCCACCAGCACTGGAATCTCCTTGCCTGGTTCATAATTATGGATAGATACGTGGCAGATGAAAGCATGCTACAGTGCTGAGGCAGTTTGCTATGGGGGCACTGAGAGATGAGAAGCAGCAGCCAGTGCAAAGCCAGTCTAAGGAGTGAGCAAAGCTCATTTGCAAGGGAAATGCAAATACAGAGCTGATTGCATTCCCTTAAATGGGAAAGTGTGTTAAATCTGATAAGTGTGCTCTGAGTGCCTCCTGAGCGTGGGCTTGCCTCAGCATTTAGTTTCTGTTCTTCAGCTGGTGAGGGAACGAATGCTGCTCTGAAACCCCGCACAGGTGAGACACAGCAATTATTTCCCTCTACGTCTTCCACTATCTGCATAAATTAACATCTAGATAGCCTTTATATCTCCAAAGCACTCCACATATCTTCACTAATTAATGCTTACCGTATCCCTCTAATATTAAAGAAAAAAATTATCCCCACTTTGCTAATGTTGAAATTCAAGCAGGAAGATTAAGTGCCAAGGAGTGAATCCAGCTAAGCAGTTTAGTCCCTGGAGTCAAAGGGACTAAAAATTAATCATCTGTTTAAGAGCTTCAGTGGACTGGGACCTGGGTCTTACACAATGCTGAGCACCTTGTAGGATCAGGCGCACCCAAAGCCACAGAGGCATCAGGTATCAGAATCTGACATGAAATTGCTCTCCAAGAGCTTAGATTTCAGTGCAGTTTGTGAAGCCATCATATGATCTTCCTGAGAGATAAAAAATGAGCTGTGTCAGGAAACGGAGGCTCGTATAAGGTAGATATCAGATGGTGCATGTTCTCTTCACTGCCATATTTCCAACATGGGTCTGGTGCTTTCCAAAATGTCACTTCTCTCTGTCATCACTTGCAGTGCCTATGGCAGAAAACATGAACTGTCCCCTGCCTGGTATGTACAGATCTTGATGGAAAGTGCTGCATCTCCTCACACTTCTCAAAACAAAGTTCTCCTGGAATTTTGAAATCAGTTTTCCTGGCTTTACAGCTGCAGCATGACCAGCCAACAGATCGGAGAGTCCTCTCAGGAAGAAATTAATTGTAAAAGAAAGGATTCAGAGGTGTCATGCAGATAGGGGGGTTTGATTACCTTCATCAAGTGCTGATTTTAGGAAGTTCAAGTTCAGGACTGAGCCTATATCAGATACCCAACAAAATTTACATATGACATTCCCAGAGCTGCTTGAATATACTTTTCCCTTACAGATTTGCTGCATTTTGCTGTTATTGCACGAGACTGCAAGATATTCTAGTAAGCAGCCCTCAAGTGCTCATATTAAACATTATCTTGATAGGGAGGGGCCTTATTTGGAAATAATTATTCCTCAGCACCTGAATATGTTGAGTGAGGCATTGGAGCTTTTTTCCTTTTCTTAAAAAACAGCTCTTTTGTTGACACAGCAAATAAACTGTGAGCTCCAGAACAGGCCGATCTATTGTAGAGTTCCCAAAATTAGGCTAAACAGCTGGTGACTCATTGTTGGGATATTAATCAGAGCAAGACAAATGTGTGTGCAAAGCAAGGGTGCATGGCTTATCTGATTGGGTTATTGATTGATTTTGGATTCATTTATGAAAGAGACAGGTGTTGATGGGGGTGAGAGTGCAGTCATAGAACAGTCAGGGCTCAGCTCAGTCGGCCCTTCCTGGTGTTGATAAGCAAAAAAGGGGAAAAAAAAAAAAAAAAAAAAAAAAAAAAGCCTGTGAAAGCAGAGGAGGGATAAAAGGGAGCAGCAGGGCAGGGCAGCTTGTGCAAGCCTGGTGCTGGCAGGAGGCAGCCTTTGTGTGAGCAGACAATAAAAGGGCATGTGTGTGTGTGTGGGGGGGTTGTGTGTGTGCAAGGGTCAGCGATAGGGAAACCTGGGACCCCACAAACCTTGTGTAGGGAGAGACCCTCTCCCCAACCCCCACCTCCCCATGCCTGCTCCGTGCCAGCTGCACTGATGTGACTGCTGGCAAAAGCAGGAGGTATTGCTGTTAACCAACCCAGTCCCAGAGCATCGGAGGCGGTGGATCAAACTTCATTGCTTTTTTGCATGCTGCACGACTGTCAGGCTCAGTGGTTAGGAGTGAGATGGAGCAAAGGCAGGGCAGGCAGTGAAGTGTGGAGAGAGGGAGCTGCCAGGGGTCACGGGGAAGGAAGAAGCAAGGGAGGGAAGGGCTGGTCCCTGTGGAGTTGCAGCAGAGATGCTCTCCTCAGGAGGAGTGAGGCCAACCACTGCCGAGATGGGGGCTGTAGAAAACACCACGGCAGAGAGAGAGAGCACTGAGGTAGTAACTTTAAGCAGCTCCTGATGAAGTTTAGGAGAAAATGAATGGAAAGCATAAATATTCTTCTTTCAAAAAGATTGCTTAAGTCGAGCATTTTGGGGGACTATAGAATTTCTCTTCACAGTACAGATGCACCAGATAGGCATGGCATGAAGACAATCTTTGTTATTTAGCACACGTCTCCACAGCACAGCTATCGATGTGTTCTCCCCCTCTGAACTATGTAGCACTTATTTTTCACATGAGTAAACTAGCTTTAATATTGGCTTTGAATGTAGATAAATACACTGAGTGTATAGATTTCTCTCTGTCCCTATCATACTCCATGCATCTCTGGCCTAGATCTCTGGCTTTTCACACGGGTAGCCCATATCTAATATTGATTTGGAACGCAGATAGATAGTACACACATTATGGATTTCTTTCAGTTGAATCTCTTGGTTTGGAAAGCAGATAATCTGCAAGAATGAATTTCTCCCATAACATTCCTTTTCGTGCATACAGAGCAACAAAATAACATAACAAATATCCTCTAGGGCACTAAGTAACTTCCCTTTTGCTGACTGTAACTCCTCTTCCTCAGCATCTGATCTCTCTGGCTGTCTCAGTGAAATGGCTGTGCACTGTCAAGCACTTTCACAGTGAGACATCCCATCTGTCTTCCTTTCCCACGGCATTGCGAGTGTCCCTTCCCTTGAGTACCAGTCCCTTCACTGCCTTTCTTCAGCTGCTGCTGCAACGCTCTTAAGTGGGGCTGTTGTAAAAACGTCAGGATGCTGGGCTTTTGGGTTCACTTATTTTCTGCCGTGGTTTGGAGGTGGCATTTGATTTTTACTCAGGGGTGGGACATAGTTTGTGACAGATGGTGTCTGTAGGGCTTGTGAGAGCATGGTACCACCCAGCAAAGAGGTGTCCCCCCAGTGTGCCATGATGGCCTGGGTGGTGGCACGAGTTCCTGTCCTCAGTATGTGACGGCCGGTGGCACTGCACCTCAGCGAGGATGATCTCCCAACAACAAAGTGAAATCTGATGGTCATGGTAGCACACCAAACCTCAGCTGTGTGCTCACAGCCTGAGCTCGTTGGATCAGTACAAGTCCAGTGAACTCTTCATCAGACTTGCTTACCTAGCATAGGCAGTTCCTGAGAGCCAGGAGCTCAAAACATGCAAATAACCTCCATGTTTTGTGAGATGCCCTTTCTAGCATAAGAGTCAAATTCTGAAGTGGCACTCCTACAGTCCTGTTTGATGTTTACTGGTGTAAAAGCACAAATTGTGTCATATGGCTGTATTAGGTGGCTGCCCACCCCAGCAGGACACCCCATCTTTCTGCTGGAGCAGAGCAGACATTCACAGAGCCATTTTCATCCCACCCTGAGGGGAATATCTGAAAGGGGTGAGGGGACTTGTGTCCTTGATGTGCTTGTTTGTAACACAGATTGACTAGGTCACACACAGATGATTGTGGTATGGTTTGCTGGTGAATTCTTTCTTTAATGACTAATGGGAAGGTTCCTGCCACTGCAGAGTAAATGGGGCATGTACAAGGGATAGTTGCTTTGTCTGCTATGTCATTTCTTCAGTATGATTAGTACCAGCCACCACAATAACCAAGCTGAACTGTTAATAAGCCTTAAGACTCATCCTGTGTAAAGGCTTGTTCTGTGCTCACTTGTTTTTGGCCTACAAAACATTTTCCACATGCCCATTTCATTATCAGTCATGCTGTTTGTAATCCACCTGCTTACTTTAATAGGATTTAGTTGTCAAATAGGATTCCTTTGATTTATAGCCAGTGTTAGCTTCCTTAACATCTTCCTGTTCTATGTTGGCTTAATCAAAATTCTGGAAGAGTTGGTGTATGTAGGTTTGGTCTTCTGGTGAGCACCCCTACATTTTTGGTTTCACTGCAGTCAGTGGTACTCCAGTCCTCTCCAGCAGTCTATTACTAAATACAACTGTCTAATGCTACTAAATACAGTCTAATGCTGTTGGAAGCCTAGGGATGGATAGGAAATGTGGGGCTGGGATATATCACGCAGGGCTGCTGAAGAGTTGTGCTCCTTTGGAACTGCCATAGCAGATGCCTGGGGACTCCAGGGCTTGTCAAACAGCACAAGGCCCTGATGTGCATGCCAGGACGTGGATTCCCTAGCAGCCCGTTGCTCATGCCCTGGATGTGGTCTCAGTCAGGCTGGCATCAGAAGATACCACTGTCACCAGTGACAGGCTTCTAGGTAGCACCATAGTCCCCTCACCCAGGTCTTCATCATCTGTTTGGTTTTGTTGTTTTTTGTTTTGGGTTTTTTTTTAATGTTTTCTTACTGCATTTAGAGAGTGCTATTCAGTGTCTTTGTCAGTGAGATTGAAAGCCTAATCACAACACTTCTTTCTGTTAAACACCCCACTACTTCCCCAAACAACTGTCAGTGAGGATTTTTGGTTTTATTGCTTCTTATGTATGTGTATTTATTTTATGGAAGTGTATAAGGCTCAGTTTTCGTTCCAGGTCACCTGACCTCACAAGAATGGTCACAACTGTAGCCCAGTGTCATCAAACCTTCATTTCCTGCATAGAGCTGCACTTATACTGAAGTTTAATAGGGGCTTTTATGAATTTTTTCAGCACAATGGAGATAAAAATAGGCAAGCACAGGATGTTCATCAGGACTTCTTTGTAGAAGAGCCTGAAGCTGTTACCTCTCTCTGGATCCCTATTGTTTCCTAACTTCACCCCTTCAGGGGGAGACTTATCCTTAGCCAATTGACAAGAGGGAAGGCGTGCTGCTAGAGGAAGTCTCTTACTGTGATTTCTCTGCATGAAAAATATGTTTCGTTCACTGTGATCCTTAGCTTTCATGGAGGGGAGTAAGGATAGGATTATAAAATCCACCTGTCTCCAACTCTCTTTTGCTAGAAGGATGAGATACAGGAAACCTACCTGCTATCTATATAAGAATGCCAAAAATATCTAGGTCATAATAAGCTCATGATTATATCTGTAACATTGGCTTGAGAGTTAAAATGTATCTTACTTTACCAGGTTTTTGTCTGAGGTAGCTTTTGATAAATTTAAGCAAATCTGTCTTAAGTAAAATTGGAGTTGAGCTAATTTTGCTTAATTATCACTTTTTTAACACCAGGGAATAAGAGCAGAATGCAAGAAGACCATTTTAATAGATTGAAAATGATGAGCTTTTTATACTGTAATAGGACTTTGTGCAACTTTAGCAAGCTTAACAGCTCAAACTCTCCTGTCTTTGAACACTGAAAATGCTGCTAAATTATTAAACTTAGTCCCAACCGGCAAGGACATTTGAGTGTCTGAAACCTTACCAAACCTCAAGGCAATTTACAGCAGAGAGTATAATGAACAGAGCAAAGAGAAATTAAGTTTTCTAAAAAAACCTGATTCTTTAGTTCATCTCTCAAGCTGAAAAATGTAAAAACAACAGCTATGAAATGTGGGCCAAAATTCAAACTTTTCAAATTTCTCTTGTAGAAGCAAATTATAACAATTATCACTTCAGGCTGAAGGAAAACATATCAAATCTATTTCAAGCATTTTAATCCCTCATGAAATGAAGTGCAAAGCACAGACTGCATTCAAAATGCAAGGAAGGAAGTGAAGAATGTAGTGCTTGTTTTATACAAAGGCTCAGTGGTTAAATATAAATTGAGCCAGAGGCAGACGAGGGGAGAAAGATGGATGAAGGTCAGGGCATTCATCTGGGACTTGGGATACCAGGGCAGCAGTTCCTACCCCAATAACCTTTGAGGTATGAAGAGGAGTGGCAGTGACAGGAGCATCCTTATATTACACAGCCTGGTCTGTAGGCACTCTGGGGAGGTAAAAAATTGTAGGCTCAGATCCACTCTGCTTATGACAGAAATAAGAATTGAATTTCATACGTTCTAGGAATTGCTTTAGTCTCCGGACTTTGGGCAAAACATGGGAACATGAGCAGCAACACTTTCTTCTCTGCCATGGTTCATGCATGCAAACCACTAATTTTTCAGTATAACTTGTTCTGCTGGTTCAAAAGCTTAGATATTAACATTTACTTAAGTCAACTTCATGTATGAACTTTCCAATATTAAAGATATTTCTGAGTGTTTTAGGTAGAAGTAGTGAAACATTCAGGCTGTGATAATGAAGAAACCTTGATGGTGTGTGCATCAGCTTCTGAGAGTCAGCTAAAAGAATGTAGACGGGGGAAGATTATGCCAGTTTAAATGGGCCTATGTATAAAACAGTGAATTTCTGCAAAACCAGGTGAGAAAATGCTTCATTCACGTGCTAGAAAAATATCTTTTACCTAGTGTCCTGTGTGAGCATCAGATGGAGACTCTACATCCTATCACATCATGTCTTTGACCCTGCTGAGAGATTCCCCCCTCCTGGCATCCTGTTCCTGCCGTAGTCTCCAAGAGATGCTGTCCTTCCTCTTGGCTCTTTGCACTCATGATGGATATAATTTGGAGCAGCAGCTTAAAATGCTGCCACACCACTGCCAAGGAGCAACCTGGGAATCTCAGCCATGTTGTATTTTCTCCACTCACAGCTACTCAAGGTCAAGATGTCCTAAATGTTTACAGGAGATCACTGATGAATGGAGAGCTGCTCAGACATGCTGAATTGCAGATAGCTGCTTTAACTGACTTAATTAGAACATGCTCAGTATAAATGCTGCGTGAAGATGAATTTTGCTTCTGCTAGCAGCTAAGTGGTCTTTATCTAGAGGCTAAATAGGTTGGAAAAAAAATGAGGTAGGGACAAACTTCAAATAAATCATAATATGAAAGTGAATAAATGGAGAACTGAGTGCAAGATTGAAATACACACGGTGTTTCAACAGTATACATATATACCGTGTGCTCTTATGGTAGTGCCAATTTTCCAGGTCAAGCAGAAAGAGTTATGAGAGAGTTTGACCCAGTTATTGCTGAGACCCTCTGAGGCAATTCAATATTGGATTACTGCTAGTAAAGGGCATGCAGAAGAGAATACAATCTTTCTGCTAATTGCTGTGAGCCTGCAAAGGCAATTTTTTTAACCATAATAAAGAAAGCCAAGTGTTATTCAGGACTTTTGCATCCTACTCAAGAGCTGTCACCAATAGCAGATGCCAGTAATAAATACAGACACATTTCCAGAAACGCAATAAATATGTAGGTGAGCTCTGGTTTTCCCATCAGATCTATTTTAGATAGGATATAGACAGTAAACAAAAGGAAACATTATTTTAATATTCTCCAAAGACACCCGGATTTTATCAATTGGTTTTAAAAGTTCTGTTGTTGTTCCTTTTCCTCCCTCCCACTCAGATAACACCAGTCCCTGGCAGTATCCCCCTCCCCTCAAAAACAAGCAGAGTCCTGGGAGGGGTACGGAGGGGCTTTGTTCTCTATGGTGCTGCACTGGTTTCCTTTCATTTCTTCTTGGAATACAGAAAGAAGCCTTTGTTAGAGCAGCAGGGTGCAATTTAACTGCATCCCTAAATTTTTATGGAGAACTCTTCTGTCTTTTATGTTTTGTCACTGCAGGAGAAGCTGCCCTATTTCATTTCTTCCTTCCAGAAAGGAAGGGACTGTGCCCTGTAGCAAACTATTACATGGAAAGATCCTCTTTTGAATGCATACTTCCTCTTTTATGACAAATTATTCCTGTCTACTCTACCAAGGACACAGAAATGCTGCTGAGACACCTGAAAGGATTCATCTCCCCTAACCTGAGGCATCTGCTAGGTAGATGGCTCCACCTAAGCTAGACTTGGGTTCCTTCCTAGACTAATGGATAGAAACATGCATTTCTAGTTCATGAGTCTTCTGATCTGGTTTGGATGATTACCTTAGGACAAGATGAATCACAAGGGAGAAGGGCTCATATCTCTCTGCTGATAAGAAAAAGGTGGCTAGGGGAATAGCTCTGATGGAGGCATCTCCTCTGTAGATGTTTAGGTAAGATGAATTGCATCTTCTGAATGAGAAAGATTAGGAATTAGTGTCTGGCACTAATTCCATAAAACATTAAAGACAACCAACTTTACCAAGACCGTTCAGACAGTTTAACAGTGGTTGCTGGGAGTCTGACAAAAATTTTCTGGTAAGGTTCTGTCTTCTCTGTGTGTATAAGTCCAAACAGGAGAAGAGTTAGCCTACTGAATAAAATTCCAGGAAAAAAAAGGTTACTTCATTAGTGCTGAGATTACTCTGTCATTTTGTGATTTTAAGGAAATCTTGGAGCTACAAAGCCATAATTAAAACCTACAAGAAGGTCAGACCAATAAAAAACACACAAAAATTAATATAGGTAACCTTATTCCCACAAGTCTATCTATGCTTCTTGAATCATTAGTGCAGAAGAAAGCATTACAATATTTCCATGCTCTGTATTAAACACTGTCATTTTGATGTAATTTTATTACTGGCCTCTACAAATTGCTGCTATTTACTTTAAATACCAAGCTAACTAGAAGGCCTTCTAGGCTTTGTGAAAACTGCAGGAAAGAAATACTGTGGTGCAAGCCTGTCTCAGCTGGAAGATGTCTGGGAATTTCTAACAAAACACAGTAATTCCTCCTGCCTCACCTTTTAAATGAGCTATGCCTCTAGGAAATAGCCACTTGGCCAGCTGAGCACAGGTACCAGAGGTATTAATCAAGTATTGTCTGTGTATTAACCACCCATCAACAAAAAGGGTAAATCAGAATCCCATGACCAGCCAAAACTCAGATAAATCATGAGGGTATGATCCCAAAGGCATGATTCAAAAAGCTCTTTTCTGCTATTTGAACATATGCATGGAGAGAAACATCACTCCTCAGTTCCCTTACATCCCTGGGGAAGGACTGTGAGAGCACACACAAGCCCGGTGGCCCTGGGAAGGGAATGCTCCAGGGAAAGAGTCCTAATTCAGCTTACTATAATGTAACATATTTTACTGAAGTAGTCACCATTTGGAGCACAACATTTAGATTTATGGCTCTTGTTAGGCTCTGGGTGCAAAACTGACCTGGGAGCAGGAAATGTAGGGATTTGTGAGAATATATTCATGCAGTGGGGGAGTCAGTACTAGGGAAACCATCTTTCTAAATGTACAGCTTTCTTGTACATTCAAGTACACAAAAGGCTTATCTCTGATTCTGAAAACGTATTGGGATTAAGTTAACATTGTGCTAAATTAATATTATCAGTGTTAATATTTGTAATAATACCAAAGAAAAGAAAAATCCCCCTCATCCACATTTATTCAGCTGTCTTTGAAAAGATGCATGCAGCCTTATTAAATCAAATGTATTCCATTTTCTCATCCATTTTGCTTCTGTTTTTTGCCCACTTATTTTCTTTAAGAAAACCTCTGGCATTACTATCTGAAATCAGGTAGCAAAACTACCTTGTGTATCCAGCTGATACCCATGGTTATGAATTGCCTGTGATAAATTCACAGATGATGTAGGACATTCAGATATGAGAAAACTATTTTTATTCTTTGTAAGTCTCCATACGAAGTCTTTTAATGAAGCATTGACCAGCTGTGAACAGATCCTTAGATGAAGTTTTATGAAAAGGCATTGTGACAATTAAAGATCATGCTACATTAAGAACTATGTAGAACTGTGAACCCAATACTGGAAATACAGTGAAATCAAAGTTTCAGCCCCATGCATAACCTGTTATTCTTAACACCAGGAAGCCTGTCCCTTGAAAACTCCTCCCAATGAGCCCTCCTTGGCCAACCAAATGCAACACCTCTTTCAAATGATGGGTACCTACCACAAAATGCCATCTCCTGCAATTTAAATGAAGAGTTACAGGCTGCTTTGTACCAGGTAGAGGTGGGATGCTGCCTGAGTAGACAGTTATCTCCATTTCCACATGGTGCTTATTGACATCACAACATGGAGATGTCTCAGCTGTCATGGAGGCTCCATGTACATTTGGAGCCTCCCTCCCAATATACATGTATTCAACCCATCTGTGTTGAGTCCTTCCAAGTATTCCCTCCCCCCTCCCTTATGCACTTCCTGAAAAATCTTAAATATATACTGTGAGTCTGTGAACTCTGATGTTATGCCTCAGTCACTCACTCATATGAGTTAAATGAAGTATGACTAGAAGGTAAGTGGGAGGTAATAGGATGGAATTAATGTTGTTTTGGTGGATCTCAATTTCCAGGCATCAAACCTGTGTTTCAGTCTCTAATGCCCTTAAAATAAAAGGTCCTGGGTGGACACAAATGTTATGCTACTGCTTAAGACAAATACAGCAGAAAGGCATTGCCATTAATTTTTTCTTGATTAATTTATAGATAAAGCAATTCAACTGTTTCTCAACTGAAAAAAAATGTACGGCGTGTCCCATCTAATCCTGATTTATTGGTATTCATCCTTCCCAATACAAGCGGAGTCCTTTTGGCAGGGGCTGAGGTTCTCTTGTCTGTTGTATCCTGACACACATCTGCTCCAAAGTGTCACATGTAGGTCAGGCACAGCCAGAGCCACAGACAAATAGTACAAAGGCAGATGGTTGCTAACTGCATTCTGGGCAAGATTTTGGCTGAACAAGGTAATATCTTGCTCTGTTCTCAAACATATTCCTCATTTCTCTAAAGCCTTGTCCACCATTTAAAAAAAAAAAAAAAAAAAAAAAAGGTGGCAAAGTCTAGACAATGAGGATTTCTCTCCTGTCTGCTTATAATTGTCAACAACCTTTGTTATTTGCCAAAGCTTTAGCAGTACCATATCATTTAGCTATAAATTGTTCACACATTGGTCTTCAGAGAGGTCATAAAAGGGGCATTTTTTGATAAAGAAGAACGGGATGGAACCCTTCCACCCTGATCTCTAGTGTAAATGATAAGTCCATCACTCACACCTAATCCAAAATTAATAACACAGTCTAGCAGTGCCACTGCTGGAGTTTTCCTCTATGTTGCTTCTCATGTTTTATTATCTTGACAGCTTTTCTTCACAGCAACGTAATTGTTTACCCAAAAACATTGGCTCCTGCTTCTATTTTAAATGCAGAACAAGAGGTGTGGGATGCAGCTAAATTTACTACTTTCAAATCAGTCAATAACCTGAATATGAAGGTTGTTTTATTTCAATTAAGATGCTGCTTGAGATTTTGGTATTTTGGGATTTATTTCCAGTGTCTACGTGATACGTTTAACAATAGTAATGATGAACAGATAATTGTATCTCAGGCTACTGTGTGATGTCTACAATGTGATGGCTGTTTACCTTGTAAATCTTAAATACAATTCTGTATCAACTAGAGATTATTTAGCTTCATGAAAGGCTACTAAAATCAATCATACATGAAGGTTAATTCTAGTTTCATGATCATTGTGCTTTTCTCCAGCCTTCTGTACTGAGTTAATAAACTGGTAGAAAATAATTTCTCCTCACTGCTTATAAAAATTACTTCAATTCTGTTGATATGTGATGTGTTATTGAAATAATATTGCAGATTAATATTTACAGGCATTTCTGTTCTCTACATATACCTTGATTGGGTTCATCTGTACTGTGCTGGCATGGACATTCCTTGCTGGCTAATGACAACAGTAATTATAATGCCGAGGCTAATACTGCTCTTTTTTGTAAGGCAGGTTGAGATGTCTGGGTGAACAGTGCCACAGAAGAGCTAGTTAATATATTATTACATCATATATATTACATCATGTAGGTTAATGTGTTGTTATATGATGATATTACATCATGTTAACTATGCTACTATATGATGTAACATTGTAAACACTGTTGTTATCAGTCTTATTACAACAATAACAATACCTTCTTTCAATAATTTTCAAAATTTGAGCTTCTTGGATATATATAGTACATAGTAATATTCTGAATATTTTTGACACTTTCTTTTGTTTAGATATAGAGAACCTGAAATGCGCAGAGAATTCAGGTTTCTATGAGAATATGCCACTATTTACCTGTTGATTTATTCTACCATTCAGAGCATTCAGAGCGCAAATGATTAGACTCAAGCCTTAGATTTTCAGATTTCAAAGCCATGTGAGGACAGGAGGCCCAGTTCATCCAAAATTCCTATTTACATTTTGGCTGTGTAACATGTGCAGGATCTGTGCCTCACATTAGTTCCAATTGCTTTGTTGTGATTAACATTATCTGCAGCTTTTGCACCGCTACTAGGTACCAGGAGATGTGATTTTTAGCTGTCATGTTTTAGTACTACATCTGACTGCATTACTTGAGAAAGGCCATCCTCCTCCTTAGCATCAGCACAGAGCTACCAACCCTGTCACAAAAATATCCTCTTCAGTGAAGTACCCTGAATTGGTAAACACTAGTTGAAAAGGGGCCCATCTGCTCTGCGAATGCCCCATTAGCAGTCAGTAATTGTAAATACTGCAAATGGTGTTTTTAATATGTTGCAATTGCATTATGAAATCAGCTATTTTGTGAAATGGCTGTTTTATAGTATGACTGCAACACATACATGATTGGACTCTCCCAGAGGAGACAAACTGATGGGATGCTTACTGAGAAAACTGAAAGGTCTGAGTCTGACTCCAGATTTCCTCAAGAGCTAAAATGATGGAAGAAGTGTTCTTTTTTTCTTTCTTTTGGAAGCTTATTCAGAATGATGAGCCTTTCAGTGTCAAAAGCCAAATGGCTTCTGCTTAACGATGGCAGAGACACAGGAAGGAAGCACTGGCCTCAATTAAGACTACAGGATTTTGGCCTTTGATTTCAACAGGTGAGAAATCAGCCAGTGATTTCTGAGGGATACAAAGGATCACAGGCTACAGAGGAGCAAAGTTATACTTGAGACAACCAAGCATTGCATAAGCTCTTATGGAACAGAGCATGAGGAACTCCAGTTACATGCAGGAACCTTTGCAAGGTTTCAGAGCAAGAAGGTGACAATACATAATTAAGCAAAAAACCACAGAAATCCAGTTTCTGCATACTTGATGGGAAATAATTTTATTCTTTTTTTCACTTTTTTTTCCCTTTTGTTTTCTTTTTTATTTTGTTTTGTTTTGGTGTGGGGTTTTCTTTGTTTCTTGGTTGGTTGTTTTTCTGTTTTGTGCAAGTGCCTGTACGTTCTGCACACAGCAGATGCACAAAGGCAATTTTATGACAGGTGTATGTGTATGACTTTAAGGTCCTGACTCACCAGCTGTCCGGACTGGGAACCTGGTTGGAGGGTGCCATCAGTCCTCTCCACTCAGGCTTCCTTACCATGAAACCCATGGAAAACACAGAGAAAGGTGTTGGATACTGAGGTCTCATCTTGACACAGCACCAAGGTGCAAAGACCATCTGGTGTCCCTCCGTTTGGATGCAGATTTCACTTTTCAGTCTTTTATCAAGCACTGCATCCTCACGGGGCTGCTTTCCAAGCAACTTGCTGATTAGCTGATGTTCTCCTGAGACAGGCTGCAATCCTGCCATTCACCTGGGACTCAAAAGGATTCTCCAGGAAGAACAGTTCCCATTTACAAATTTTGCCAGTCATATTAGAGAGGAGTTGTATTTCTGTGTCTTGTCTGAGGTCTGAGGATGCATAAATTTGGGACAGGATTGATGCAGGATTTGCATCTTACCTGATGTGGAGTTAGTGAACTGGTTATTTGCCCCAGCTTTTCCCATAAAAATTTCAGTGCTTCTATTTTCAAAGACAGGCAAAAAGATTAACATCTGTGTTTGTGAAGTGCTTTGAAATCTGTAGCTTAAATTTATGTGCCTGAAGTCATGTGCAATGCTAAATACTATTATTGTCTTCTGAAATTAGAAACACCTTCCAAACACTTTCAAACCATTCTCCCACATAATCAAATAAAGGAAATTAATCTTAGCCACAATTAACTTTCTATCCTCACTTCACAACCTGCGCTGCCTGCTACTTCATCTGACCTATTCCCACACCTCGCTGATCAGATGCAGTTGTGAGCTTATCCATCATCTTACAACATAATGAAGTGTAAACATTTTCTGCATCAATCTATCATGTAAGCCATAAGTTGGAGTTCAAAAGATTGCATCCAAGACCATTTAATCTTTAATCACAACCACATGTGAATGACGAGCTACTTGCCATTAGCAGCTATGTTTGCCCTTTTCTGATGGACATTCTCAATGAGTCCAGAAATTCTATTATGTGAATAAACATTCGGAATTGACCAGAATAATAATAAGAAAACACATCAACAAACAACAAACAAAACAACAACAAAACAACAATCCAACAATCCCAATGTGACCTTGTTTAATAGCTAACCCTAATGTCTCGATTGCTCTTTGAGGTGAGTACAAGGGAAAACATGATAGCAAAATGATCTCAGTGACCTAAAAGCAGATGCTGGAAGTGAAGATGCAAGACTGAAGATGATTATAGCAGAGATATGGCCTGCATCCTCCAATTTTGCTTCATCTAGTCCATTGTTAACATAAAGACTATTTCAAACATCCTGCAGAAAAGCAATTGTAAGCTATTTCATGCATATGGCTGCAGTAATCAAGGAGCAATATAGCAGTGGTATGCTAAAGCCAAAACCTGACATCATTGATTTTCAATACTGTTGTCAGATAACATTAATAGTAACTGACTCCAGCATCTGGTCCTCAGGAAGGAAAAACAGTCTTTCACCACCAGTCCTCACATCCACACTACGTCATATTGAATTCAGAATGGCCAAGTTTTAACATGTTTAAAATGTAAAATTTTAAACAGCAAGGGGCACTGAGGACTCAGGAATAAAGGGAAAGCAAGAGGAAGACAAAAGAAAACCCAGGTCCAGCAGTTCTCAAGGGAGATGGGCAACCATGGCCAAAGTGTTCATGAGCCTCTGTCATCACGAGATTAATTAGAGATGGATATTTATCACAATTTTAACACGGGAATAGAAATGCAGGATGAACTTGCAAAAGAAGAGGGTAAGCACCACTGAGATAAGTAGAATTTTTCAAATGCTTGAGGTAATTTCTGATTCTCCCACAATTATCTCCAAGAGCTTATGGGACAAATATAGAATGACAAATATGGCACATGTTTTTAAACAGTGGGAAAGAATCCAGGAAAATAGAGCTCAAGGAATGTAACTTTGGTGCTTAGAACAAATAATTAAGCAAACATCACCAAAGCATCTGAAGGGTAATGCAATGATTGAGCAGCTGGGGAGTTATCAAGAAGAATCATGTAAAACCCATCTAATTTCAGTCTTTGACTAAATAATTGGCCCAGGGGATAAAAACAAACATGGTTTGCTTTGACTTTCATGTGGCTTTTCACACTGCTCTACATGGCATTCCTCTAAGCAAAAATGAAGATAGGTAGGACAAGATTCAGCTTTAGATTCATATATAGAAATACCTCATTAACTGTGTAGGTGTCTACACGTAACCTCACCATCTAAGCTTCCTTTGTAGGGAGGAGATCTAGGGTTCAATGGAGTTTCCCACATGAAGGCATCTAGCACCATCTGAGATGACTCCTGGATGACCTTCAGCTGCTGCTTCAAAGGGGGGGGTGGACTTCCACAGCTCCTGTGTCAGGTCAGACAGCCCCATGTGGCTGTTCTGAGGGCATCACTGTACAGTCCAGAAGACAAATCCACTTTACAACTCATTGTCCACATGAGAATGAGCATAATAGCTCTCCAGTCTCCACCTACTGAAACAGCATCTTGGACACTTAGCTCATAGGTAGATGAGTACATCGAGGGAAAAACATGCTAAGGGTTTTTAATTTTTTTTCAAAGAGGTATGCATTTCAGCAGGAATTTGCCTTAGGCTTGGTCCTGTTAGGCAGCTTGGAGGCTGGAACAGAAAACATTTCCTCTGTCATTCATAGATGACAGCAAACTGGGAAGGGATGCAAGTACTTTGGAAGACAAGGATAACATTTCAAATTACTTTGACAAGCTGGAGAAGTGATCCAAGGTCTGCAGGGCGTTCAGGAAAAAGAAATGCAAAAAGTTTCCTTTAGTCATAAGAATACAGAAATACACAATGAAGAATTAACGGTAAGTCACCAGTAGAGTGGAAAATAATTCAGCAATCACTGTGATTCACAAGCTAAAAATGTGTGTGTGATGGTTATGCAGAAAAGACAACTCCCAGTCTTGGATTCACTGGCAGCAATGTCATGTGCAAGACACCAGAATTATTTAACATGCTCTGATCCATAATGATAAGGTCCCCGCCAGAGTGTTACTCTCTCCAGGGCTGATAACCACACTTTACAAAAAGATTTGACAAGCTGCAGAGAGAGTAGAGGAGCAAAATAAGCATGACAGAGGAGCTACAAAATATTATTTCTGCATAAATTAATGAATTTTGCTGTGTTTAACATGGGGAAGATGGGGAGAGAGGGAGCAGGGGATAGCAGGAACCCCTGCCAGTCCATCCAGATTGTCAGAGGTTATAATAAGGAGGGAGACCAAAATTCCACAGGACACCAGATAATCGGCCTGATGCACATCGTGAGATGTGCTGAAATCCTGGAACCTCTTTTATGGAAGGTTTTTAGGAACAGATTTGACAAAAAGGGATTGTTAATGTTGCTCCAGAGTGACAGAAGGCGGACCCGGGGCTTTTCTGTCGGGAGCTGCTGGAGCTGGCAAAAGTGTCTCAGAAACCACTGCCCACCACAGCACCTCCCTGCTATGGGGGGACAGAAAGAAACTCCCCTTGATGGAGGTGGCCAAGGGGGAGGCGAGGAGGAGTCCTGGCTTGGTGGCCTTTCTTTACAGGAGGCAGATATTTCCAGGGCCCACCACAACCACACCACAGTTTTGAGACCTATGGGGCTTGTGTTTCTGTGGCTGTTGATCAAATGTAATATGTAAACATTCTGTTCATTTTATCTTTTCATTTTCTGGGAAGGGGGAGTGATGGGAGTTTTATTATAGTACAACCATTCTATAGTACGGTACTTAATGAGCTGTCAGGGTTTCTGTAATAAATTTCTCTTTCAGAGTGTTAAGTAATAACTCACTGAAAGATGAAGTATATTAAAAATATACTCAGAATATACTCATTGCTCAGAAATGTGTTTTACCAATTTTAAGAAATAAACCTCATATTTTTCAAGAGCCTGATCTCTCAATAGAAACAGAGTGTGGCACTTTCTCAGAGCAGCTGTTTGGTGCTGGTTTTGTTTTGGCGTTTTTTGGGGGGCTTTTTTGGTTTTTTTGGTTTGAAATATGAATATAATTTCTCTTTTTTTACTTATATTGAATGTATGTGTGCTATAGAGTTGTAAACCTAGGGAGGGAATATGGAAATTCTGGCTCATTAGTGTCATTCTCTCTGCCTCATGACATTTCTCTCTTAGCGTGGGCTCCTCATGGGAAGGCGACTAATCTTGGCCACCAGTAACTGGGAGAGCACAGAGCTTTGCCCAGAACAGGACTGTGAATTACAGCACATCTAGGGTACTTCACTACAGCACACTAACTTGTCTTGACATCTGAATTTAAAAATTACAATTTGGATTTGCCATCCTCAATCCTTTCCTTTCCAACATCCTTTTCCCACTACTGTGCACAACAGGGGCAGGGACAGAAGATCACGTAATTTGTCATACATAATTTGTCTGAAAGCACAGTTCCTTTTGGAAATGATTTGCACACCATTTGTGGCCCATGACTTCAATAACTGCTTAAAGTTTTGCAGTGTGGATATACTTGAGCTGATTTCCACCCTAAGCTTTCTGCTGCCTTTCCAATTTTCGTGTTTTATGGCCGGTCAGAGAAATCACGTGTTCTTGTCTCTTGTCCCTGAGCTGATCCAGGCTTTATGGCCAGGAAAATTCCCTCACGGTTGCTGGTTATGCTCAGACATTTTTTTTTTTTAGTACTCCAGAAATGTGTCTGCAAATAGTAAAAGCACATTTTGAGGAAAGCTGCGAGCGCCTTTTTTTCCCAATATTTGCACAGATTTAAGCAGGGCTTTTAGATTCTGCAAGCCTCTTGGCAAAACGCAGAGTTTCCTGCATTAGTGTTCGTGAATAAGCAAATACAAAAAGGCAACAAGTGTCAACAAATCTGCATTAGATCCAGCAGCTTATGAGCAGCACATTTTCCTTCTGCCCGTCCCCCATCTTCCTCGCTGGCAGGCTGATGCTGGCATTGCTGACCCCGGCACCTTCTCTCTCAGTTGCTGGGGGTCCTTCGGGTTATCGAGTGAAACAGTATTTCCCTGACTCTTCCACTTCCCTCCTTTCAGGAGGGTGACTGAGGGGCTCAGATGTTTTGCTTGTGACCTCTGGTGGTAAAAGGGAGGCTCTGCAAGAACCAAAATTTTGGTAATTTGCACCAAAAGCGACCATGATAAGAACCACGCAGCCTTGTTACCTATCAAGGATCAGACTCTGGTTTAGCTGGAGATGGGTTTTTACCAAGCATCGAATTTCCCTTCAGTACATCCTTACACGGTATGATGTAATGGGGTTGATTGCATGATTGCACCTCACAAACAGTGTCACTGGCTGGGGGACAGAAGGAGCTGTACTTACACATTTTTTTGAGTGCATGCTCTCCAGGAGTATCATTGCTCCACAGTGTTTTATTTTGCTGCATCTCCTGCTCTAAAATATTTTACTAAAAATTATATGCTTTTTTTAGCAGCAAACACATTGCTTATAAAATGAAATTTATCTCTCATTTCCTGAGCACTTTGCACCATAAGTGCTGATTCTGTTAACACTCATACATATCTGTAGGCAGGGCAGAATCTGGCCAGATTTTGGTTAACTAATCTACAGGGCGTCAGTGAAGCGTGTACATATAAACTGTGCATTAATTAAGTATATATAAATATTAGCAGCACATTACTAAGGAGGAAGTTGTGGAGAATGGAGATCAAGTACCATTCATAAATTTGCATAAGAAAGTCAGTGCTGGGTATGGGATATCTGCAACCTACTCTTGTCTTCAGACAGCTGTCAGCCCAAAGCATTTTCCCCCTTAGTACCAGCCCTAGCTGCTGCTCCCACCACCCGCCCAGGCTCTGGGTGGGAGACCCAGTGGGTTATTACATCTCTGTCATCCAGTAAGTCTCAGGCTTTACTTGAAGGCACAAAAAGGGAAGGTTTAACCCCTGCTCAAGATGCTCCCTCCGTGTGGGGCAGTTATCCCAGACTTTGCAGCAATAAGAAGATGGAGAAGAGGACAAACCAAGGTTCCATATCCCTCCTACTCCTCAAGCTGCATGGAAAATTGTGAGGCAGGTTTTCTGCTAGAATCGATCCATTCCCAAATAGCAGAGCAAAAAATGAGGCATTGTTTCCCAGACTCTCAGCAGTGCAGCAAAATCCTTCTCCTATGAAGTTCATTGTGGGAGGAACAGAACTAATGCCACGGAGGGAAAAGGAAACACTGCAGGAGTGTGCATTTCCCTCGCAGAGTCCTGTGAAGAAACTGGGTCACTGCGGTGTGTCTGACAGCAGGGCTTCACCCTGCCAGAGCACATCAGCTTACTTTTAGCCCTGTGTATGTGTAGATCTGGCTAGTCTGTCCTTAGTTTTAAGCCCACTGACTTCCCTGGGACCTTTACTTAAATCTTGCTGTTTCTCTGAGCTAGATCAGCAAAGATAACTCTTTGAAGCTCTCTGTTTGTATTAATGGGGCTAGGTGTTTTTGAAGTAGCCTTTTTCAAAAGTTCCTTTACAAATGTTTGTCTTTTATTGCCTGCATCTTGAGAAAAGCAGCCCTGTTTTTAGTGCAAAGTGGTGTCAAAAGGGATGTCTGCACAGGGGCAGCCCCAGGAAGAGACACTCATCGTTCTCTCAGAAGTCAGGGAATATAAAGTTTCATACAAGGCTAAGTGATTAAATTCAATCTGGGAAGAGCTTCATTATAGGTAGCAAATGGATATAAAGTCCTCTCAACAGATGGTTATAAAATCTTCACCAAATTTCAGATTTGTGGTTGAAGGCAGTCCCATTCTGAAGTCACTTTGTCAATTTGCTGTACCATACATGCCCCAGATTCAACACCTTCACACCAGGTGCCGTGGACTCTTAGAAAGGGAGCTGCAGCCCAGATTCATGCCAGACTGGTATATCCCACCTCTTATCACTTCCCACCCAGAAGTGCCAGTCCCTGGCCTTCCAGTGACCACAAAGAGACAATGGTGGGGGACATGCCTTCTACCAGACACTTCTGTTTCAAGTATGAAGTTGAGGAGTGTGGATACAGACTGAAGAATCTGCAGTGGCTGTGGAGGTCAAGAGGTCCTGGAGAGCTAAAAAATGGGCTCTATTAATTGTGAGGTGGTGGGGAGGGGGATGCTGGAAGATTTGAGGACTTGTCCAAGTGCACACAGGCAGCCTGGGTGAGTGCCAGGGATGATCAAGTGGCCCCAGTGCTTTTGTCCTAGCTGCCTCAGAGAGGGGTGAAATGGGCAGCTGTGGTCTGCCAGCTCTCCCTGGGACTGGCAGTGAGAAAAGAGGATGAAAAAAGCCATCAAAAGAGGAGACACACCTAGCTAAGTGCCCATCTTTCCACTAGCTAGCACTCCCAAAGATATTAATGGTAGAGGAAGTTTACCACTTAGGTATCAGACCTATGAAATCTCCTGCTGCCGTGTCATTACTGCCAGAGTTTCGTCTAGAGGCTTCATAGGCTTTGTATTTTGAAATTATTGACCATGGCTCTGCAAAGAGATGGAAGGCAGACCCTTCTTCCTCCTGGGCACGTGCCACAGCATCCTACAAAACACAGGAGCAGGGCTCATCAATTTGGCTCCACAAGCACATTACCCAAGTGGGAGCCCTTTCTGATGTCCCCTGAGGGACCATGGCCCACATTGTGAGTGTAGTTACAGACCTGGTGACTCAGGACTCTAACCATCTATAAACCAAAGTCCCTCCATGATGGGCATTTACAAAGGCTGAAACTAGGTTCAAAGTCTGAAGAGGGGAGGCCTGGGACATCAGGGAAGCTGGTGGAAGAAGACTCACCTATTCCTGCCTTATATCCCAGCTCTGACAGTGTGAAAGTCTTTCCATGCAATGCAAATGGGTCACTGCTGTGCTGGTGCTTCTTTGGCCTCTGGTGCTGTAAGGGCTGTGAGGAGGATCAGGCAGAGTGGCAGGGCCACCACAAGACCATCTGCCATGCTCTTCCATCAATGACTTCTTGATGCTGTGCCATGGGGAGTGTTTGGTTTCATTTTTTGGTTTATGGCTGGGTGGGAGTAGCAGAAGAGACAAGAAGACCTGACGTGGCTTGGATGTCTTCAAACCATTTTCCAGCTGGACAGAAGGGTCGGAGAAATGATTTGCATTTATAATAAATATCTACTTTGCTCTGAATCAAATGCATTTAGTTTCCTTCTTAATCTTTAAACATCTTAACTTCTAAAGAGGGGAGTTTCAGAATCTCCACCCAAAGGTTAACAATACAGTGAAATGAAAGCACAGGAAATCCTTTGGTATTTCTGAGTTCAGATTCGACACCTGAAAAGAGTTTTAGGGGAGAGGAAAGGAGAGGAGGAGAGGAAAAAAAGCCTTTTTTCCATCTTTACAAGCAATGTGAGAGACACATGAAAATGCTCAAATCCAAAGACCAGCAGCAGGTGTTAGAGATTCACCAGAGAGTGAGAGAAATGGATCCAACTCTAGCAAGGAGCAGCCGATGAGAGAGACAGAGAGAGGCAGAGAGACGCAGGGAACTAAATTAAAAACAAACCAACCAGTCAATATAGGTGCAGAGGCCATGCTACAGCCCTCACAATGCCTCCACAAAGTCTATCATCAGCCCAGCATGGGAAGCAGAAGGAAAGGCAGGAGGGAGATGAAGGTGGAAAGACAAGGACAAAGAAAAGAAGGGGGAGAGCAGCATGGTTCTCCCAGCAGAAACTGACTTTCCTCTTCTCTGTATGTTTTTCTTATCTTAATGTACAAAGCTTGTGGCCAGTCGATTAGATCACTCTCTCCCCCTTGCCATTTGTATGTCACTTCTCTGCTTATCTCAGGTCTTCCCTAGGGCAGGGAGTATATCTTCATGTGCACAGCCTAGCTGCACTGAAAATGCAGAGGTTAAGGGAAATAGCAGTCACAGAGAGAAAACTGCACAGAGAGGGTTTGGGTTGTTTGGGGGTTTTTTTGTGAACAAAGGGAAAAAAAATTATACTGTCTGAACTTGTTACACTGAAGTGAATAAACATATTGAAAGCCTGCTGCCCTCTGTGCTCTCATTCCCATGCACGTATTTTCCTAACCTCACTTACCCTGCACAGCAAAGTATGGTGCCCTTTTACTGGAAATAAAACCTGTCCCTGTCAGTCTGGAGAAAGATCACTGTAATGCTTATTATAAGGGGAAAAAAAAGAAAGGAAAAGCAGTGTCTGATGTGCTAGCAGACAGCAGAACTTGAGGGTCATAGGAAGGCACAAATCTGCCAGAAATTATTAATTCAGTGGAGAAAGTAGAAGCCTAGAAGTTTTTTATATTTCCTTTGTACTGCCAAATTTTTTTTCACTTGATGCAAGCAACATCATAGGATTAGGAGAGATGTCTAAAGTGAGAGGTCCCAAGGCACAGGAGACACTGGGGTGCTGGCCTGTTGCAGGACAGTGATCAGGGATTCTTTGAGCACAGGTGACATGTGCCTGCATGAGATGTCATGCCCCTGTCCCCTGGTGTGTTAGGTGATGTTAGATGAAGCCTTCTGACCGATTAGACAGGAACCATCTCCAATAGGTACCAAGCTGTGGTGCTATCTCCTCATCTCCAAATTTTTGGCTTTACCTCTGCATTTGGAGCTGCACAGAGATGAGTTTCTTGAGTCCTGCCTGTCTGAACAAGGGTGGAGAACTACTGTAAATATAAGTAAAACTGCAAGAAGTAAATCTTAAGAAACCTACAGTCTGTGGTATTTCACAGTAGCAGCACCTGTTAAGAAGAAGGGAACCTACACATTTAGACCAAAACAATTTCTAAGTTTACAACCCCCTCTGGGGAATGGATTAGTCTCCTTCACCCTGCACACACCATCTGTGCCCTCATCTTCCCACCCTGTTACACCTCCATTACACAGCTTAAATAATACACACATCCCTTTCACCACCAAAACCCTATATAACCCTCTCCCTCTAAATACCTCTCTGATCTTCTCTTCCCATGCCCTTACTTTACTAAAGCCCCTGGCATCCTTTCACTCTCCATTTCCTGCTCTCATTCTGCTGCCATCCCTTTCGCAGCTGTCCATGCATGAAATAACCTCTAGAGAAAGCTTTTTGCATTCTTATCCTTTCCCATCAGGAAGTTCACTGCTGTCATGGGCCTGACAAGTAGTGCAGTAATATGGCAGTAACAATACACTAAAACTTGAAGATGTCTGTGATGGACATATAGCTCTATATTTATGACTACATAAGAGGCATCAGGAGGATGCAATCAAAAGGATGCAGGACATTCTTCTTCTCCTCTCTCTTCACCCATCTTCCCCTGGTTTCCGTATTGCCTCTTCCCTTTGTCAGTGTACTCTTTTAACCAGGGACTCTACTTCTGTCACTGGAGAGTACTTAAAATGAAAATAATAACAGATTAAAACCAAACAAGGAAGTTATTGAGTAACAGATGAATAACAGGGATGTGGAGTGAAGAAGGCAAGGCTTTTATAAAACTATGGAGTTTCTGGCTGCAGGGAGGGATCAGGGATGTAGTGGGATCTTAAACCCCTTCTCTCACAGTTTTGGGCCTTCCCCAGAAAAAAAAACTTCCTCCAATGCTCATCTGTCAGAGCAGGCTATTAGCAACACACCCCCCACACTCCTCCCCTCCAAAATGTTACTTTTAATATCCAGTAAGATAAAACACTATGCGTACAGATTTCAGGCTTGATTTTCTGTAACATCTTTAAGACCTGAAGAGAAAGCTAACTTGTGCATTTTTCTTGTGGTTTTCAATGCATTTACACATACGTGATTCTTCTAGAGCTTTGATCTAGTAGAAGGCAACTTTCTGCACACAGTGATCTCAATTAGGGCAAACACAGTGATGATCCAGATGTCACACAAGAATTCTCCTGAAGAGCTGAGAATACAAATCTGATAATTTTTTAGGCTGGTAAGCTAAATCTATAGTCAATGCAAAATGGAAAAGGGACTGGCTCCAGGCTGGAAGCCAAGGGGCAGGGCACAGCATCCAACCAGGTGAACTCCATGGCTTCTACTTCATCCTTTCAAAAATCCCCAGGGTGGCCATATCCAGACTGGCATTGGGGAGCTCCCTTCACATCCTAACCTCCGAGCTGCCTCCAGGCACTGTGTAGGAGACTGCTGGTTGACTTAACTAAACCTGGTTAGGGAAAATGATACTGATAAGCTGCACGGACATATGTGAGAACAGTGCTCAAGTTCATGACCTGGCCTGTTTATTTCAGCAGAGTAAACATGTCCACATGGAATCCATTCCCTAGCACAATGCTTTTTCTTCTCTTTGCTTTTTCTTGGCAAATTCACACAGTGTTTAGCTGTGTATCAAAATTTGGTAGGCCTACATCCTGCTCTGTCGATAGAGCACACAGAGAGTGCTACATAAAGAAGCAGACCCATGGCACATGAAATCCTGCAGGGTACTTTTTGCATGCTGCTTCCTCTTTGCTGCTCCAGACTGACTGAGAAGGTGGTCTCATGCAGGCTGAGCTCCTGAAAAGACCCAACAGCAACATCCTTTGAACACAAGGTCTATCTGAGACACACTGTTTTTCAATCCATGACTTGCATGAGTATAGAAACAATCACAAGCAGAGGCACACTTTGAAAATCAATCATACAGTAGGTTGGGTTGGAAAGGGCCTCAAACATCATCTCATTCCAGCTCCCCTGCGCGGACAGGAACACCTCCTACGAGACCGGGTTGCTCCAAGTTCCATCCAGCCTGGCCTTGAACATTTCCAGGGAGGGGACAGCCACAGCTTCTCTGGGCAACCTGTGCCTGTGTCTCACCACCCTCACTGTGAAGAATTTATTCCTAATATCTAATCTAAGTCTAGCCTCTTTCAGCTTAAACCCATTACCCCTCATCCAATAACTATGTGCCCTTATAAAAAAATGTTGTTCATAATCATAGAATGATTTGGGTTGAAATGAACCTCTAAAAGTCATCTAGTTCAACCCCCTGCAGTAAGCAGGGACACCCTCAGCTAGATCAGGTTGCTCAGAGCCTTGTGAAGCCTCACCTTGAATATCTCCAAGGATGAGATCTCAACTTCCACCCAGGGCAACAAGTTCCATTTTTCCACCACCTCCATGATAAAGATCTTATTCCTAACATCTAACCTAAATTTACTCTTCTCTAATTTTAAACCATTGCCCCTCATCCTATCACTACATGCCCTTGCAAACAGTCCCTCTCTAGTCTTCCTGTAGCCCCCTTCATGCACTGGAAGGTTGCCATAAAGTCTCCCCAGAGCCTTCTTTTGTCCAGGCTGAACAACCCCATCTCCCCCAGCCTGGCTTCATAGGAAAGGTGTTCCATACTCCTGGTCATTTTTCTGGCCTATTCATAACAGAAGTGTCTGAGACAGTGCCTGTTCTTAGGTCCCTTCTTCCCCACATGCACTCCTAAGCCAGGGGAGTGCATGTCAGCCTTGGATAAAAGAGCTGTCAGATGTGAGGTACAGACAACTGGCCTATGCTTTGGGGTGAACGTAAACATGGCAACAACAGCACTTTGTAATGGGCAACCAGGTTGCAAAGAATTTTGAAAACAATGAACTGCACATGATCAGAACAAGCTTCAGAAACCTACACATGCATTGGGGTAGGAAAATGAACAGCTGGGAGGTGATCTCCGATGAATTGTATCACAACCTTGGATCCAAACCCCTCTGAATCTTTGACTGTGAACTTTCATGCTTGGGCTGGCTTCTTGTGCCTCTTTTTCTCCTGACTTCACAAACTGACAAATTCACCGATCTCAAAAGCAGGGAGAAACTACCATGACTGACAAGTGTGACCTCTTCCACTCTGCTGGCCACAAGACATTCACCATAGAAAATATGCCCAGGAGGTAATTCTGTGTTGTGATTTGTAGGTGTCCCTGCGGGGAAGACCTGATGTGTCATTTCTTGCACAAAGTTTCAGACAGGATGGGAAGAATTTGATGCTTTTTGCCCCTGTGATTTTGAGGTTAAATAGCTTTCCTGAGTGCTAACAACAAGTACAAATGCATTTAGCTTTGAAATCACAAAAACTTTGCATAAACCTTTCCCCTGGGAAGGAAAGAGGTTTACCTGTGACACCAGGTGCCCTGCCACATCTGTAGCAGGAAGCAGCTGGAGCTCATCACAGCCTTAAACACACATTTTTCTTCCTGTGGAAAATACTGGTGAGGGAGCTAGGGTAAATGGATTTCTGGGAAAAAATGAAGGCTTGTGGGTTTGAGACCCTCTACAAGACTTCATAATCAAGGCAAACCTCAAGTAACTTGAAATCATGCAGTATATTGCAGTGTAATTGAGGAGCCTGAAGTAGTGAGGGTTTGGTGGATTACTCTGTATGAGTTTGATACTCTAATGAAACAAAGCTTCTCCCTGCTTTCTGATTTCTAGGAAAAGAAGCCCAGAAGTCACCTCAAAGGGTTCCTCAGAGTGCCCCAGATCCCAGTGTCTGAGGAACAGAAGGGAGGACCAGGTCATAAGCTGCATCTGTTCTGTCATTTGGATATAGCACTTTCTATAATTTCCAGTTCATTCATTTATTACTTGCCATGATTGATTTCTGTGGTTATTTGTTCAGTCATGCGACAATAACTGAATATAAGCTAGTTATTTGTCTGTTCTGTATGCTATCCAATATGTGAGAAATGTCTTTACTTTTGTGGAAACTTAACGAGGCATGAAGCATCGTTTATTAAAGCAGGGAGGAAAATAACATTAGACTGGATGTGGAATGTGTCTGGGAAAAAAAAAGATAGAGTTCTCCATTTATGAATACTGAAGTCCTGGAATTGATATTATTCATTTCATCTGAATAATTAAGCAATAATGACCATGGCATAGGCTATTTCAGGCAATTAATGATCAGCTCTAGGGGTTGATGGCCTGTGAGGAAGATAGGGGACATTAACCTCTGGTGGTGATTAGTCACTCAGATATTGCCATGTGCTGACTCTGTTGCAGAATCTTCCCATTTTGAAAATATAGATGTTAAAAATTATACTAAAAACATTCACAGTGTGATGACTGTAAGTGAGCCAGACATCTCTGCAAAAATGGAAGGAAGGAAGGAAGGAAGGAAGGAAGGAAGGAAGGAAGGAAGGAAGGAAGGAAAGAAGGAAGGAAGGAAAGAAGGAAGGAAGGAAGGAAGGAAGAAAAGAAGGAAGGAAGAAATACTTAAATACTTGTGAAGTATACATATACATGTATATATATAAAAGAAATCTCAATCACCAACAAAAGTACAGTTGAATATTTTTTTGTATAGTATTTATACAGGATGTTTAACGACTCCTTTCTTTTAATGAGAACTCTCTGAGAGAAAAGGTCTGATGAGGCTTTCTCCCAGTCTGCCCAGACTTGTCCCTTTACATCCTGCTAAACTGCCCAAGGCTGGTCACACAGCACAGAGATTATGGCCAGAACAAAGGTGAAACATTCAGGGTGTGTTTGAACAGTTTTGTCCCTACCACCATTTCAAACAGCAAACCCAGATGTTAGATGGAGACTAACTGTGCAATTTTATAGCAAAAACAGGGGTAAAATGCTAGAGACCCCCAAATTCCAACAATCAGTCTGAAGTCTATAGAAGGATGGGTCAGTAGACCATTAGCAGAGAAGAAAGAACCAAAATAATTTTCTTTTTTTCAGTGGCAGAACATTTACTTTTTTCACCTCTTTTATTCTTGTTTGTCTTGGGGTAAGGAGGGGAATCAAGGTTTTTATAATTAAGTTATACTAGATATGGTCTACCATGCCACATTTGTTACTGGTGTAACATTGCCACAGATGAAAACAGTCTTAACTCATGTGAGATATCCCTATTTCTTCTCTCACCTGGACACTTAGAGAAACACTTTGGAGAGAATCAAGACTGCAAAAATTATAGGAAAATGAATCTAAACAGCATCTACCCCTTCTATGGAAGATGGAATTCTTATATGCTGCAGAGTTTACTGATTTTTTAATATATTATTATAACCTCAGGCCCAAAGTATAATTCCTTTTTCATTATAAAAAAGAGGAAAACTGACACCACAAGATCTAGTGCAGTGTTGGAGCTCTGGTAACAGATATTAAACATAGCTTTTGCTGTGGCCCCTGTTCTAAAACTGCATCCAAATTTCACACCAAATTGGCCTTTTCAGCTGTAAATCCGTGGTCTACTGACAGATTCCTCTAGTGCTGTTGCTTGTTTTGGGAGTGGCGTTGGAGGATTTTTGTTGTTTTATTTTTGTACTTAGGTGGAGTTTTTTGTTTGGTTTTGATTTGTTTTTGTTTTCTGCTTTTGTTTGTTTGTTGTTTGGGTTGTTTTGTGAGTTTGTTTTTGTAATATTTTTTTTCTTTTCCCTGTGTCAATAAGTAAATAAATACATAAATAAAAACAGGAAGAAAAGAAGGGGTGGGGGAATCTGCTCCTAGAAGGTGAATCCAGAACCAACCCTACTTTATGGCTCTCATCACCCCTGTAACTGAATTGTTTGTAAACATAAAATCAGCAACAGGATATGAGACTGGCAGCTTTGCCTGTTAGTGCCATGGCAGGACAAGACTGAGTTTTTCAGTGGAAACATTTCCCTGTGCTGCATTTTCTGTTTGCCAAGGGTCTGATCTTCTGATCTCAGTGTCCAGAGAAGCTGTTCAGGTTATAGTTTCTTTAAAATGTAGTGGGATTTGGGAAGATAAGGGATGAAAGGAACTTGCCACGAAGTTTCAGAAGAAAATACCTGGAAGGAAGGAGGACATGGAAGCTCAGTCTGACCTTATCAACCCTGTGAAGTAAGCTGCCCTGTGTCATTCTCTGGTTTAATTAAGGCCAGCAAAAGATGCTTGTCTCAGCCCAAATCTTCTGTCTCGGTCCTTACGCCTATGATGAATGCAATCAAAGTTCTCAAGATAATTTGTTATCTCATAAAAAAAAACAAACAACCAAACAAACAACAAAACCAAACAAAAACAACAGAAAAACACACAAGAAAAGAAAAAAAACCAAACCAAAATATACCTACTTTTAATGGGTTAATAATTTTTCAGCTGGCTGAGTTCCCTGGCAATCAGATGAAATTATGTTTATCCTCCTTAGAGTTTTTGTACTGCTTATATTTTTATAGCCTCAGCTTTGATAGCCTAAGTGTTCAGCATAGCTTCTCCTTGCCTAACTACTTGCATAGGTCTGTTACTTTTGTGTCCACAAAATAATTCTTGTGAAGAAATAATCTTCAAATTGTGAATAACAGTCTTCCTCCTTTATTTTCTTTTTCTGCTAGAGCTCAAAGCATTTTTCTGCTAAAACACTCAAAGCATTTGTGTATTTTCCTCATTTATTATTACGCAGAAGAAATGTATTTAAAATCGATTTAGGAAAAGGTGCAGTAGATTCCTTGTACACAAGAGGGCAGATCTGCTTCTCCTTTCATCACCAGCAGTCCCCTATTGTACTTAGTTCCCCAGTAGCTCCTGCTTTCAGCCAGGCATCTGGGATGGGTGGCATAGAAAAAATATAGCAGGGTTTTAGACTGAATAAACAAATCCATTAGACCGAATAAACTATCTAGGGATCATCTAAAGGCTGTTTATGCTGCTACAGCAATACCCATGGGGATATAAAAACAAAGTTAGAAATGTTCTTTTTCATTATTATCACTGCTGTTACTGAACTTCGCTTTTGGGTTGCAAGCCTTAAAACCCCAGACTTTCAAGCCTAAAACCAGGCAGGGTTCACACCTGGCTTTCTCATCCTCTTCCCCACTCTTTTTCCTCCCTTTCCTCCAGTACAGTGTTGGAAGCAGAGACACTGGGTAGCGATTTCCACCCCCTCTGTTGGCTGAGAATGAAGATTTCATTTCAAAACCTTTTGATGGGAGGTAAATATCCTCTCTCTGATAAATGGACTGGGGGGGTCTGAGGCTCCATCATGCTGCATGATGTGTAACAGAAACCCTGACTTGCTGTGCCCTCATCCCCGCTCCCCAGGGCACATTCACGTGGTGCTGGCAAACCTGGCTATGGTTTAAACCTGAATTTAACCTCCCCAAGAGGAAAACACACTTTGTCTAAACCAAACTGTTTGCTAGCCCCTTCCCAGGCTCTCTCTGGGTACCAACACAGGGAGCAGCTATCCCAGGAAATGCAGGGGTGGGTCTCATTCACAGAGGAGTTTCTGCACCATGAAGGAAGGAGAAGTTCCCCAAATTCCTGGGTTTAATCCACGGCCAGCATTGTCCATCCCAGGAGAGCTGGCTGCTGCTGCTTCTTTCTCTGGGGAAGGACTGTGCCTCTTTTCTTTGGTTCATAGAAGACTGCTGGCTATTCGGGTTCCTTCACTGATGGAGAAGCCAAGGCAATTTCTGTAAAACTCTCCTGAAGGACTCCCCCAGCAAAGATGGGGGAAGAACAGTCCTTCTCCCATGAGATCTTGGATTAACTTGAAGAAAGAAATAAAATCAAGGCCTTTTTTATGGTGATGTTAAGTCACAGGACTGCACTTTTGAACCACCGAGTGGTCCAAAAACTAGAAGGAAGTTGTATATTTTGAAGAGAACAAAATGCATATTTTTTAAAAGAGAAAAGGTACTCTATATCAAAAGTTTTTCTTGTAGCACATTATGTCTTCAGAGGGCAGGACAGAAATGAAGATGGTGTTTGCCTTCCAAATGTCCCTGGAGAAAGAAAGGCTGAGGAGAGCAAATGGGCAAGAAAACCCAGGTTTTTAAGAGAAGAGCAAAGGTCAGAAAAGCTCATCTTTAAAAAAGGAAACCAGGAAAAAAAGAGAACTGGGCACAGTTTTTCTGTATGCATTTCCCTCATACTTTCTTATGTCTCTTGAACCTGTCATATCCCTTATATTTTATGTACACAGGCAAAATATTGCTGTCACCAGTGTCACTTGGTAACCGTCCAGCTAAAGGCCACCTGTTGGAGAACATCTCAGAGCTGAATGCCAGCTTTGAGAAAAACAGGGATGTGGTAAAGTCACTCATGTCAGACATAATTAGAGATTCCACCACTGCTGGAAGAGCCTCTGGAACTTTCCAAAATGCTGGGTTGCTGACAATAAAATGTATTTGGTTTTCCATTTTAGCAATCAATGAACCTACTCTTGTTGAAAGGCTGTGGAACTATTTCTGACATCAATCACAATTAGAGAAGTGTTAATCATGGTAGAGAGCTGATAATCATACATTATATTAAATGAGTGACACAAACTCTCATACTCTGTGCCCACCACATGGCAAGCCCACCTTAGAGACTCTCACTTGCTCTACTGGATGTCTGTTTGGCAAAAAAAATATATAATAATTTGTGCTTTTAATTAGATTATTGCAGTGCATAAAGTAAGTAGCATTCCTACCACCTACTAGTCCTCTTTTTCCTTTTACAGTCAAAACATTAGTGGATCTACTTTATCAATATATTCCACAGGGCTCCCGAAAAATTGTTCTAAGGACTTGTACTCATTTAATGGGAAGGAGGAAAGGAGAACTGTGTGAAGGTGCTCCCTGAACAGTCTAGCAACGAAAGACAGCTAATCAGTTGCATTAAACTGGGGTTGGCATTACCTTGGCTAGGTCAGTACAAGGAATATGCATCAGCAGGTACAGCAGTGGCATAGCCAAAGGTTTTTCCCTGGTTAAAAAATGCCACCTTTGCAATCAAAAGATCTTTAGCTGCAGTATATGCTTTTTAATAATGAAAGTGGGAGCACAAGTGAGTATATACACCAATGTATACATATGTGTGTGTGTATATATATATATATATTTATAAAGTTAATATGGGGAATGTAAAGATAATACAAATTAGAAAATACATGTGCAGCAAAACAAGAGAAAATGTGAATACCCTGGCTGGCTTCTGGAAGAGCTCTTGGCTCCATTAAGCTGTCCTTATCAGCTCTTCTGAGCATTTGCTTTTGTGAGTTGCTCTGAGCTGCCCCTCTGCTCCCGAGTACTATAACTTCTCTTGTACCAGGGTCACAGACCATTACAGGAATTTTAATTCTACCAGGAGCAAAATACTTGCTGTGATATCAATCAGTTGCTAGAGGGAGATGGCAAACTGTTTAAGATGATAATTCAGAGGCAATTTGTATCAGTGTTAGCAGAAGAGCAAGATGGCCCATTCTGATACTAACTTTGTAGAGGTCCTGGAGCACTATGCAAATCCCAGACATGTGGGAACATGCTGATTCTGTGTCAGCAGCAGATTAGCTTTGGCTGTTGAGTCTGATACTAGATATTAACAAGCAGAAAATAATATAAAGCCTTGAAAATGAAAGAAGGAGCAACGGCAGAGAATTTAACTGATGCTGATCTACGTAGCCTTATGGAAAATTGTTCTGTTCATAAAGGAAACCTGAATTTCCTTTTTGATGAGATTACAAGTTTGTATGATAGCTTGACAGCAGAATAAAAATTCTTTGATTTGCCTTAAAGAAATCCTACATGACACATGGGTTTGTGCTAGCAACATAACACACAAAATGCCCTAAACCGTATGATAGATACCAACATTTTTTCCCCAAGTGTATTCATAAATTTCTAGGGGTGTTCCACAGGGATCTGTATTAGAGTTGAACTCTACTCACCACTTCAAATTGAAAAGCACATGTACAATTATTTCTCTTAATAGGTACAGACAATGAAGAAAGACACAGTGGTTAGGACTGGTTGGTGAACCAGAATGACCCTGATGACTGAGGGAAGCTAAGCTTTAATGTTTACATCCAGCCTAGGATGTCCACGAGCACTTATGGCTGTAGCTTCCATCAGGTATGGTGTCACAGCCACAAGATGCTTTGGTATCTCCACCATGTGGGAATCACACCTCCAGGGACCACATCTGGAAAAGTGCCAATCTATGCTGAGGAGCTGCATCCTTAGAAATATCAGCTCCTTAGAGAAGCTTGAGAGGTGAAGACATACAAGGAGCAGCACAGTGGCCATGGGCAGTGCCAGCAGTCAGGATCCTGGGTATATAATCAGAGGAGCAGGGAGGTAAATTTAGCTCTGTTGTCAACATAGATACTAGCACATAAGTGTGGTGTCCCTTTTTGCAAAGGGACTTGAAAGGCTACAGACACTACAGTGAAGATCTGACAAAATGAATTGAAGACTGGAAAGTTTGTGTACTCATAGGCTAAAAGAATATGTTAATTTTTCAAAAACAGACCAAAGGGATATTCATTCTTTGTGTGTAATTTCCTTTGTGAGGTGGGAAAAAAAGAGTCTTAATATCTGGAAATCAAATCCAAGTGCACTTAAACTAGAAACAAGGACAGATGTTCACAGCTGTGAAACTGCTAGTTACTGGAACAAGTTATAAAGGAAAATTAGACATTTGCCATGCTTTTTGTGAAGCAGATGAAAGGGTTGGTCAGATTTTAAAGTCTATGTGTTATGAACAAGCAGTTTCCTCCGCACACCAGGACTGAATAGCAAACATGGTCCTACAAAGACAGTGCGGGTCACAGCCACGTAGTCAAGTCCAGTAAATGTCTCTGCAGTGTTTTCTGCTGAGCCTCTTAATTTTAAAAATGGAGTGGATTTCCTCCCTCATGGTGACTGTGTTATAACATTTAGAATAAGGTTGGTTACACGACTGAATTAGACCTGGGAGTGGATGTGGGAGGCAGGTGTTGGCTGGAAGAGCATGTGTCAGGAATATGTTGAGATATCCTGGATAGCGCTTTCAGGATGAAACAGATATACACCCCCATCCAGCCTAGTGCTCTTACCTGTTTACTTTAGTGCTGCTGGAAGTTAATCACACTTCTGTTTCTCTCCAGTTGCCATGAAACAGCCCTGCCTGTTGTGACAACCCAGCTCTTGCACTGGACCAAGACATCTTGTCTGTTCTGAATCGCTCCTGTCTGCTTTTTCCTCTCCTCCATCAAACGTTAATTTTCAAGTGACTTAGTAGGCTGTTTCTGGAAAAGGTAGACTTGCTTAAATAGAATAATTTCTTTAAATGTTTTTACCTTTAAGCTGCAAGTGCCACTCGACCCAAAGTGACTATTTTGTGTAGATTTCGTGCACACTAGGGAGCATTTCAGACCTGCTGTTTAATTGCTAATAGAATTTGCAGTTATGCTTGTGAATTACAGCCACCCCACTTACTTCACTGAGCTTTAGGTTTATACACTATGAAGAATCAGAGTAAAATATTAACACCATCCAGCTAGCCAGAGAAAGTTTGTACAGTATCCTTCACAATATTTTTCTCCATTTTCCATTGGAAAAAAGACAAAAGTATAATAGGGGTAAAAAAATAATCTATGGCAATGTATGAGCTTTAGAAAGCATTTTCTTTAGTTCCACAATACCTTGACTTAAATATAATTTATGTGGAGCACTCAGATGATTTAGAGAAGACCTTAAAATGACCCACTAATCCACATTCAGTTGGAAACTAGAATAGCTGTAACCAATCTGTTGTCACAACAGCAGTACACAGAAGTCATAGGAACACACTCAGGAAATAATGGTGCTAAAATGTAGATGTTTACCCACAGGATCTCCAAGCAGCTGTGAGCAGTTTCTGAGTTTTCAAAGAGGTACAGGAAAGAAAAAAAAATACTTCAAGTATTTTCCTTACCTGCATCATGTGAACCAAAATATTGCTTACTCTTTTGTCATTTATCTATCATTTCATTTTAGATTTCCCCTTTCTTTGGATACCCCTTGGATATTTATACTCCTAGCCCTCCCATCCATTCCCACATACCAATGCATCACCTGCACATTAGGATTTACAGCACAGGATTCTGTTGAAACCAGAAATAGACTGAATGATAATTGGACCAGTTTTAAAGCAGGAAACAGGGATAAAGCTCTTATTAACTTCACATTTGTAGGCCTTGACCTAAGTTAATAAAGAAATATTTGGTTTTATACCAGATCTGGCTTTTTAAACCCCTAAATATTTGTTCATATCAGCCATAAGTTCCAGAAGCATCCGCAGCCTGGGGACTGCTGAAGACACTTTATCTGCAGCTGCTGTCTTGGTACAAAACTGGAAGAGAGAAGCCAGAAAACTCTGCCTTAATGTGGTCATGGAATATATGAAGCTCTCTCTTTGACTCTGGCCCATCCTGGAGGACACATACAGCCTGCATACCATGTTTTGTGGGTACCTACACTGTGATGGAAGGAAGTGTAGTGACCAAGAAGAACAGTGACCAAGAAGAGCACTTCTCCATGCGGTCCCTTTCCAGCTGACTGATGAAGTTTGTCCTTAGCCCAAATCTTCACCTCAGCTCTCCAGGAGGGGAATATACCTGTGGTGGCCTGGATGTTCTATCACCATGCATGGGCCCCTGTTCTGTGTAGGTAGCTCACCCATGGTGAAGGTCTCACCTGTCTCCCTTGTCTGAATTTGTGTGACCTTCCTACTGCAGGTGGAGGTTTGCCACTTGAGAAAACCCACCGTGAGAAGTGTAAGGAAGCACATAAACCATTGGTGTGATGTGTATGCATAAGTTGTGGTCATCAAAAGGGGTTTTAATTGTTGTTTCCTATGCGAGCAGATCCACCTCCCACCACACAGTTTGCCTGGATACAAAAGGCCAGTCTTGTCTAGGCTAGTCACATGGATGCTTCTGTATTTGTTTGCTGCATTTTTCTTGTTATTCATGATTTATTTAGAAACAACTCAATTCAAAGTCAAAACAAAGACAGTATGTTCAGCGACTCAAATTATAGGCCATTCCCCAGGGCAATAACCCAAGACTACAAAAATTCATACAATGTCTTCTAAAAAGGAGAAACAGCAGCCTTATTATTTGGCAAGCAAGAGCTATGATTTCGTTGAGGCGTACTTGAAAGAAACATTATTAGATTTTGTTTTGTCCTCTCACCAAGGGATCTGTGCATAAGCATAAATTATTCAGGCATTCAGGATTTAACACATGCCAGATTAAAAATGTCCACCACTGTAGCCTCCATTTGTTCTATGTTCTTTCAAGCAATCCTTCTGTGCTGGGCTACCTAAAGAGCCACAGAATGCTGGCCTGCTGATTGCATGAAGTGACTTTCTATCCCGTGGCAATCCGGTTCATGTCAGAGTTATGTGTGGAAGCACAGGCTAGGGAAGCTGCTCAGAAAGCTCTCTCAGCTGAGACAAGAGACATCTGGATTTATACAGCTGTTAATAGACTCAGCAACAAGCTTCACAAAAGAGGCCACAGGACAGTGGTTACACTAATAAAAACAAAGATGTTGTTCCTGGAGATGTACCTGCTGGCTTGAAAGTGGCCACTCCGCAGACATAGAGGGATGATGCTCACTCTTCACTGAGGTCTTGAACGCTTTATTCTTAAACAGGCTCTGGGTATGGTCTTCTGGCTATTGAAATGAGCTTTAGGATGAGGGGGAAACAGGGGAGAGGTGCCTATGGAAAAGTTATAAATGTCTGAACCTAAGCAAGTTTCCTTTTGCTGACTCTTCCATTTTTTTGCTTCCCATGATTTGTAGTCAGAAGCGTACAGAGTTACGGATTAAAGCAAAATTTTTTGCTAGATTTCTTTTCTTGCTGATACTCTTACCATGCAGCACATCTAAACTTAGCTAATGGTAGCTTCTAACTTTTTTTTTTTTTTTTAATTTACTGTTTAGACATGCCATACCTTTCTTTCTTAAGATCAGTGTGATAGTAATTTTTTGATATTGGGAGTATACTGGGAGTGTGGGCTGGGAATACCTGTTCTTCTACTCATCTGTACATATATCTTTTCATCCACTTTTGGAGGCAGGTTACTGATATGATTGGACTTTTGGTCATATGTCATAAGTTTCCTGCCCCCAGATAAAAGCTGCTTTCTAAATAACAGCATACATGGGCAGACCATGATTATGAGCAGTTCTGCAACATGTTCTCCAGAGCAGCTGTGGTTTTGGGAATTCACATCTCCAGTACAAGAAGATTTTTCTCTGGATACCTTTCCCAGGTGGATAACCCAAGGTAGTGTTGTGGGTGGATCAAACTAATTTTATTTCACAACAGATAATAAGACATGGTATGGCAGAAATTTTTATGACCCCCACTTAGCTTAATCTGCAGTCATCAGTAAGCATTGCTTAAGTGAAATTGCTAACTATCAGGCAATCCCAGGGACAAATATGGGTTGGGCAGAGAATGGATTGAGAACAGCTCTGAGGAAAAGGACTTGGTGGTATTGGTTGATGGGAAGCTCAATGTGAGCTGGCAACATGTCCTTGTAGCCCAGAAATCCAACTGTGTCCTGGGCTGCATCAAAAGAAATGTGGCCAGCAGGTCGAGGGAGGGGATTCTGTCTCTCTGCTCTGCTCTTGTGAGACCTCGCCTGGAGTTCTGTGTCCCCTGGAGCCCCCAACACAGGAAGGACATGGAGATGTTGGAGGGAGTCCAGAGGAGAACTACAAAGATGAACAGAGGGCTGGAGCACCTCTCCTATGAAGACAGGCTGAGACAATTGTGGTTGGAGAAGAGAAGGCTCCAGGCAGATCTTACAGCGGCCTTCCAGTACCTGAAAGGTTCTACAGGAAAGCTGGGGAGGGACTTTTTACAAGGGACCTGTCATGTAGTGACAGGATGATAGGTAACAGGTTTAAACTGGAAGAGGGTCAATTTAGATTAGATGCTGTCAGGGTTTAGGTCCATCTTCCTCAGGTCTACAGTGGAAGAGCGTCCAGGCAAGCTGGACAACTGCTTAATACTGTCAGTCTCCATCACAGACAAGCAGGAGTGTCTGGCAGAGAGGCCTTAACCCAGGGAGCACACCAGCCCGAGAAGCCACCAGAGGGCTATCTCAAACTATCTTGGCCCTCTCAAAGCAGGACAATCTACCCCTTATTCCTTGCCATGTGCTTTCTTAACTATATTACATTATACAATCTGCATTTAAGTTTTATCAGCCAGAGTTAAATTACCTTGTGGTATGCACTGGACGTCACCATTTTCCTGCATTACCAGGTGTTTCCACACTAACCCAAGACAGATATTAAGAAGAAATCCTTTGCTGTGAGGGTGGTGAGGCACTGGCACAGGTTGCCCAGGGAAGTTGTGGCTGCTCCATCCCTGGAAGTGGTCAGGGCCAGGTGGGGTGAGGCTTGGAGCAGCCTGGTCTAGTGGGAGGTGTCTGCCCATGACAGGAAGGTGGGATCTATATGATCTTTGAGGTTTCTTCCAGCTCAAACCATTTGATGGTTCTATGCTTCACTTCAGTCCTATGGGCCATTTGTAAAAATGTAAATGTGTTGTACACTGGTGACTTTACTTTCAGACGGTGTGTTGACCTTTGCATGTATTCCCTCTGATTTTTTAGTGAAGATATAAAAATGGGCATCAGAAATATCTCAGCAGTAGGCCATATTTGTTCTTCTTATTGCTCATCAAAAGTCTTAAGGCATTGTGATATAATTAGTTGAGGCAGTGGACTTACGTAGGTAGAGGATTCTAACTGTGGAAGAAGCAAGAAGGAAAAGACAAATCAGTAGAACTGTAAGAAATTAAAAGGCCATTGCCATGCATTGTAAATTGAAAAAGAAAACCCAGTAAAAATAGAAGAAAACAGACCATGTGATCCAGTAGTTTAGTAAAGCAATCTCTATACCCCGGGAGGGAAAGGGGGCAATAAGAGAACATAACACCATTGGCAAAAATATGACAGGGGCCCAGCCCTCAGCCCCAGCGTGTCATTAAAGTTTAGTGATAGGGTTCAGTGAGGCACAAAGCCAAGAGCTCCAGTGGGATAGGGGCTGGCCAAGGTATGCCAAGGGAACATGGCACTGCACCAACATTGCTACCCTCACACCTTTCTAATCATGTCTGCCCATGGGGCTGGGGGCACAGGTCTCAGCCCCACCAGGCTGCTACACCTCCATGGGTTTTCCAAGGGACACCTGCTTGTTAGAGCCCTATAATCAGTGCAGTTTGGTTGACCTTCAGCTTACTTTAGGTTTATCCTTAAAATGAGTGCTACAAGGATGCTGCCAGCTGGCTTATGTCAGCTGTTGTTTAAGGCTGTGGGTTAAGACAGCTCACTTACCCTTAATCATTTACCTGTTTTCACCTTAGCTCTACTTGGGCAGATCTCCACCTGCTGCTTCTCTGGTTTTTCCTCTCCTTTTCAAGTGGAGTGACCAGGAAAGGCATTTTTAGCTGACCATTTGCAACTGGATATTCCCCAACTCCTTTTCGTCTCCTTAACACCACAGAAATACCAGATCCGATTTGAGAATCTGGCCTATTATTTTTGTATTATTACCCCAAGGACAGAAGAGGATCCTCTTCACTTGTCAGCAACTAATAGGTCACACGTTGTCTGGTTTACCAAACATGAAAACAATTTGCTGACAGCAGGGACTTAAACCCTAAAAGGAGAGAAAACATGTTTATCTGGCAGCCTCCTTGCCACCCCAAAGAAAGGAGAGATATAGGGTATCAGTTGCTGCTTTTCAGTTGTCCCAAGTGTTAACTTGTTTCTGATTTTTAGGCTGCCTGTCTCTCTACTTTTCTATTGCTCTCAGCTGCTTAGTTACCTAATATTTCTTAAGAGCTCCTTATCAGTCACCCACACTGTCCTGTCTAGAAAGCAGACATCAAGTTTTTGGTACCTGAGTCTCTTTCTCACTGCATCGATGGGATCCTGCCACCAATGATGAAAGGAAGAGGATTAAAGACAAATCATTCTGCTGCCCTTTGTCTGGCTTTAGCAGTTTTAAACATGCTGAAAGTTCCTAGATTTTCTTATTTTCAAATTATTGTAGGGCCAGCTGCACCTTATGCAAAATATAGACAAAATTTTCTGGTTTTACCTAATGGTATTAGTATATTCTACTTGTATTTTCTTCTTTCTTTTATATGCAGTAACTGCAGAACTGCTGGAAAATAGTTGTGGAAAGTGATACCAGCAGTAGAGGAAGAGGGTCTGGAAGTTATAGAGAGGTGTGGAGGAGAGAGGAGAAGACACAGGATGGACTGAAGGGAATTGCACCTGCTTTCTTGCTCACTGCTTAGAGTCCCCAGCCTCACATCTCTGTAGCCCTTCCCTTGGATGCCCCCACTCCTTTGAAATACTTTTACACTAATGAGATGCTTAAGGTAGAAAAGGAATTTGTAAGGCACTGAAATGTTGCCCACAGCTATGATTCATAGTAAGAACAGTCCTTGGCTCTTGCTTTTGGCGCCATGGTGCATTTTGGCACAGGAGAAGAGGTGGGGCTTGGCTGCCTGAAGTTCATGGAGTTATAACAAAAACATTTTAATTCTCATTAAGGCAATGAGCTGTGTATGACTATTTAACTTATTTATGGGAAGATTCACCATGATTCACCTAATATAAGGACCTGCAAGTTTGAGACCTTTCAGCTGCCCACACAGGAGTGGCTTGTGGACTGTGTGGTGCCCTGGGGTACCCAAGGCAGCCACAACAGCACAGGTCATGTCCAGTTCCTGTGTCCTCCCTCCTGACCCATATGGGTGTCTGAGAGATCCCTGGGTATATCCCATGGCATTAGAGAGCTCCCTGTAGGCAGCTGTCTGGAGTCCTTGAGGACTGAAACTTACATAGTTGCTCTTTTTAGGAATGAATTGTCTGCTCCAGAGGACAGCTAAGCATCAAAGGGAGTTCAGATTAATTGCTTTTTGGAAGTTCATGTGTCACTTCTTTGGTCATACCCACAGTCTTTAGACTTAGAACTTTCTTGTATCTTGTACAAAGCGAGACAAATCCCACTTACACTGCAGCAAAATGTGACGCAAGCAAAGTAGGTTGTTGTCATTTTTAAAAACATTCTTTCAGGATCAAGTCACAGATCAAATCAATTAAAAAACCTCCATTGTTTAGAATCATAGAATTGTCTGGGTTGGAAGGGACCTCAGAGATCATCAAGTCCAACCCTTGATCCACTACCGCTGCGGTTACCAGACCATGGCACTGAGTGCCACATCCAGTCTCTTTTCAAATATCTCCAGGGACGGAGAATCTGCCACGTCCCTGGGCAGCCCATTCCAATACCTGATCACCCTCACCATAAAAAAATTCTTTCTAATATCCAACCTAAACCTTCCCTGGCACAACTTAAGCCCATGCCCTCTAGTCTTGCTGATAGTTGCCTGGGAAAAGAGACCAAACCCCCCGGCCACAATCTCCTTTCAGGGAGTTGTAGAGAGTGATGAGGTCTCCCCTGAGCCTCCTCTTCTCCAGGTTTGTTTGTTTGTTTGTTTGTTTTCCTTGTTGTGCTTCTCTCTCAAGTTCCCTATTTAATGACTGCCAAAAGAACAGCTACTGATACCATGCCTGGTGCCATAGCTGCTTCCCACTACACCACATTTAGCCCCCAGGTACAATTTGCAGAGAGAGCAAGTGTTGGCATCTGCGAGCAGGTGAGAATATGCTCCATGAGAACTGTGAGATGCTGAAAAGCAGTAGCTGCAATGTTGATTGTACCAAGGCAGCATTACAGGGAGACACCTCACAGCATGGCAGACATGCACCACAGGAGTCTCCCTGCCCTCTGGAAGGCAGTGGGCATCACGTTTTACATCTCTCTCTTGCTCAGACGTGAAGGACATGCAACCTAACAAGGTCATGCTTGTTGGAGGCATGAATATTTCCATCTGCTCAGGAGGACAGCAAACAAAGTGCCTGGCAAAAAGCAAGACACTCTAAAAAGGAATTGTTTAAGAAGCAATGTCTAGGCAAAGCTAGGAAGACAAGAGGTGGTTAGATACCATTTTGAGACAGACACAGATACATTAAAACAAAGCCTCATGATTTTCTCTAGCAAAACAGCAAGAGCTACTCTGATTTTCAAAATCCTTCCAGCTCTATTGCTTTCCAGGGCACTATTAGCAACATAGCAGAAGAGATGCATGAGCCTTAGCACTGCTGTACCCCCAAAAGCTAAAAGTTCACTCCTTCAGATCTAATGCAAACCCCACACTGCAAAGTGGTTTGTGGCTGCTGCTGAGCCCTTGCTGGACTCGAGAGAGCACTGTTTCATCTGGGAAGTCTGACACAGTAGATCCACACAGACATAATACTGGTTTATGCTGCAGTTTGAATTTCTTTCATGGTAAACAAATGATTTTTTTTTCTTTGAGATGAGAAGGCACAGCCTGATAACATTCAGCTCTGAGCTTTATTTGTGATAACTCCCTTGGAGATGTAAGCTATAGGTCCATTTGTTTCATATCCTGGACTCAAAGATCTTCAGAGAAAGAAGGCTTCAAAACCTAGTATATTATACAAAATCTGTTATCTTGAATCTACCATGATAATAGAAATTATGATGCCCATTAGATTCAACGTTAAAAATATTTTCCTTGCTTCAATATTATTTTGGCTAAACATACCATTTGGTACCATTTGTACATGCTTAAACAAGGCATATTCCTTTGCATCCTATGCAAAGGAATAGAGAGGTGTCTCTAAATAAAATTATTCTTTAATATTCTTTTTCAGACTTTTAGGAGCATTTATTAATTAGTACAAAAAGGACACAAGAGTAGAGAATAAGAAAGATTAAATTTTCCTTTGAGGCATCACTAGGATGTGTTTTGTGATGATATATAGTTAAAGGTAGATGTCATTGTGTCCTCTTTGGGTTTTACTCAAGTTAAAGACAACAGCATTATCCTCTGTTGACTCCAGAGAAATGCAACTCTTATTTAAAGACACACCATCATTTTGAATCAGCAGCTATTTCATTTCCACAGATTGCTTTCTGCATATTTAGCAGAGTTGGATTTTTCCAAGAATGCCTGTATTAAAAATGCACGCTGAACTCAACAAGCATTTGCTGAGCCTGCTGTCTGAGCAGCAGACAGTAGGAGATGTTCCTGCTTCTGGGGATGAGATCCTTCTCCTCCCTGCCTGCCTTTGATGTTGATGTCTCAGTGAAGAGGAACAGCATGGCCTGACTTTTAGGCTTTATGGTCAGTGGTACCAGCAAGGAGCCAAGTGACACAGCAGCAGGAAGCCAAGACCTCTACTAGGGATACTCCTCCATGTCTGGACACAAGCAGTTGGATGATGTGATGATGGCTCACCTGCAAAACTGACTCAGGCACCCTCTAACTATGGATGGGTGGAGGTACTGACATGTTAGCAGAGGTCTGAGGGAAGCCCAGGTGGGTCAGAATGTGCAGGCACTGCTGGCTTTGCCACCCACATGTCCTTGCCATGGGCACCTCTGTGCTTGGAGGCAATGGGTGGGAATCAGAGTAACAGGCAGCTGGGCTGGGAGGTGCTCATGTGTGCATGTGCTTGTGTCCAGCCTGTTCCCAATGAGTTCCTGCAGCCTAGGAACATCTGGGAGCCAACACAGGCACTGTTGGAGGGGTGAGGAGCTGTGGTTGTGGGGGAAGCCCCACGCCAGCCAAAGTATGCATTTGGCTTCTGAGATGAGAAGATCTGCCAGCACTAACTCAAACAGTGAACTGTATCACCCTACCAAGGGCTTTCCTGGAAATCCTCTTCAGACTCCCAGATGACTCCCAGACAGCTTTAGTTGCCATCATGTGTGTAGATTGACCGTAGGCAGGTTGCTAAAAATTGACAGTGACATGAAATTTCAGCCACGCCAGAAGCAAGGTGACATTCTCTACAATTAAGAGCAAATACGATTTGACACATACAGCCAGAGAAATTAAGAGCTGTTTAACTTGCTCTCTGCAGATGCTTGGGTATGGATATACAGTAAGAGCAAATTCTTAATTCCTGGGAATGGCTCATAAAGCCAATGTTTATCTTTTAATTAGCTTAATTAACAGCTAGTGGCAGACACATGGTGGCAAATAACTACTGTGCACCTTACACAGCTCCTCCTGGTTTATTTGGCTCACTTGAAGGGGATTATCTACAACAATTCATCACCTCTGAAGAGGGGCTGATAGGCAACAGAGAGTGTTCTCAGAAACGCAGCTCCTGGGGAGGAGCAATAAAGTCTGGCTCTGCATGGGCAGCCCTGAAGTCAGCAGCAGTAGTCAGGAAGGCATTTCAGGGGCCCAGCTCCCCTGCTGTCATGCTGAAGAAGCCAACCTAAGCTATGGGGAAATAACACGACAAAGGCTGTCTCCAGGATGAGCTCAGTGAAAAAAGACCACTTTACTCTCCTGCTCTTTTGCACAGGATCACAGGAACTTCAGGAGATGCACCAGTCTGAACTGGCCTTTTATTTGTGTCATGTTTAGTAAACAGAAATCTTGACTTCTTGACCCTTTGGAGGCTTCAAAAGACTTGACCACAAGAATAAGTTAATAGCCAGCTGTCCAAAGAGCATAGTGGTAACCAGAAGAATAGGTTGGGCCCAAAATGGAACATTTCCCTGGGTTGAACTGCTCAGGATGTGAAAGTGGATAGCAATACCCTGATGCCAGAGGTCCTGAATGGCAGGCCCTCATCTGCACAAAGACATTTCACAGTTTAATGATAGCCCTCTACATTTAACAGCCTGAAATATTGAAGATGCAAATAAGGATCATGAGCATCCTTTCAATGCCTAACTGGGAAATGTTTAAGCAACAATTAATGTGCATTAATAAGTGTCATTATTACTCTTCAGCATTAAAAAAAATGAGCTTTCCCATGGTACATGAGACTACACTGAAGTAATTTCTGCGAACTGGAATCCTCTTAAAAGCAATAACCAAATTTCTTTCAAACAGATCTTTTCAATTACTGCAGCGCTCGGGAGCTGGCCAGCTCAATGGCTCAGTTGTGCTGAGTGCTCTGCAAAAGCAAAAGCAAAAAGAAATGTTCAAAAGCTCACTCCACAGTTAAATGCCATCGTGCTCCACATTTTAAACTGGAGATAACCATATTCTGTAGCAACCCTGTGGCTTGCATCTATTTAAAAAATGTCTCCTGTTACATGCCCTGGTTAAAATTATGAAGAATTTAAAGGAAAGACTCTTGTACCCTTTTCTGGAATGTGTGATTTCCTTCTTACACACACACCTCCTGATTCTCTTCTGAAGAACAAATCAGAGCTTCATCTAAAAGCCTGTCTGACTTACCTGAACAGGCACCCTCCCAAGCTGTGTTCAAAATAGTATCCCTCCCCATGCAAAGATTATTCCAAATACTTTGTTCCCCTTAGTCATGAGATTGAACTCTTTCTTTGCAGAATCTCAGGCAGATTGCAGTGCCTTCTTATCAGGAGAAAGAAAGGTATAATATGAGGCAAGGATAACAGGAAGCTTCTGTTGACTCTCCTGTTTTACGCATTTGGCCACCTTCCTACACAAGATAACACTGATCCAAGGTATAAGTTGTGGAGCTCTGTGTGATGTTACAGATACAGCAGACACGAAACTCTTCTGGGGGGGGAAAGGCCACTGATACAAGTCATGCTCAAAATTATCTGTCCACCTCCATTTACCTGTTTTACATTTATTTCCTTCTGGTCTATTGGGAGTGGACTGTTGCAAAGACAGAGACTTAGCCTGAAACTTCTGATCATGGCATCTTCCCCTGGTGCAGGCAGCTTTCTGTGATACCAGATTCTCCTCTTGTGCCCACTTCAGCCAGGAGATCCCCTGTCAATCTCCCCACCTTCACCAGTATTTCCCATTGTCATGTTCCCACTTTACTTGCACTACCACGTTTGCTGGTAGGGAACACAAGCAGAGCCAATGAACTGCATGAGTTACTTTTTTAATAGTACATTTAGGTGTCTCAGTTTTCTCCGTAAAGACTCAAATGTGCATCAGCCCAGCTGTGCCAGCTGTGCTCTGTGCTGCAGTAGTGGGAGTGAGTGTTTGGGGGCTTGGGCAGGGGGAGAGACAGAGTGGGTTTTGCCAGCAGTGGCATGGCCATGGGGAGAGTTATCCATGGAAACATATGCCTCACCAAAGACATCAGCTAGATCTGCCCCCTGTGAATGTTGGTTTGTGAAGGGAAATTAAGCTGTGTGTGAGCAGGGGAATGGATTTAAGAGACTGGAAAAAGGCAAATTACTTACCTCAGCAAAACCTCCTCAAAGCTTTCCTCTTTGGGACATCAAGATATACCAAACAGGAGTGTCCAGGCTTGCACAAGTAAGATATACAAGCCTTTGAGGCAGTGAGCCCAAGCAATACATCTTCAGGAAAGGGGAAGGTGGGATGCTTCCATCCACCTTCATACCTGTGCTTGCTTAATCCAGCTAGCTTCTTACACAGAGGCAGGGGAAACTTTGACTGAGAGTACACTTCATTTAGAGAGCATTCCTGGAGAAATCAAGCCCTGGCAGTCCCTCTGTCCTTCAGGATACCTTGTACCTTGGCTGCTTATCACCACATGACAGACTGAGCTGGTAAATGCTGAAATCACAACTTCACTGCTTTTGTTTTGTGTTTGTTTTTGTTTTGTTTTTTAATGACAATTTAACCTATCCCTTTTGCTTCACTTGATAATCATGAAAGCAACTGACCCATCCAGCAGATGGTCACTGGGAATGCTCAGGCTGCATTTCTGGATGCAGAAGGTAGGGCCACTGAGGCAGCTGGAGAGTATGACAGATTACTGTGGACAGACTAGGTTACAGATGCCACCTTAAGAGGGCCCAAAATAAGACAGATGTAGTCTGACAGGTTAGACCAGGGTTACAGGTAGCTTCCTGTCACTTCTTTCATTCCTTCATTTCATTTCTTGTCTGTGGGGGTGACATTGTAATTTACAAATGTCAAATGTGACCTGTTATACATCTCAGGTCTCCTCACACCCTTGCTCCCTCTCATGTGCCTGTAGCTATAACTTCAATTTTAAAGTGCTGAAGAGCTGTAACAGGCATTTCTGTGACACATACATATGTCCAAAAGCCTGGGCCCTAAAGTTCTTTATTTATAGACCACCAGGCTCCTGTTTCTGAAACAGGCACTTCTCCATCACATTTGTGACCATCATGGTCCATGCTCAGCTCACACAGCTCAGGTTTTTGGCTCTCTTGTGCCACTCCTTAATAGAAGGCCTAAGGTGGGAGAATCTAAATGAAGTTCTCCAGCAGAGGAGACCCATGAGCAGAGGCTCTTGTCCTGGACAGAGGTTTGTAAGGGCAGAGACTCAGCTCTGTCAGCAGTAGGTTGCTAACCCTAATGCCCTGGGAAAGGAGTAAACATTTCAGGAAAGAGCAGAACTGTACAGTGCATAGCAAATGGGTAGATCAAGGAGAAGTATGCAAAGCAGTCCCTGAGCAACTTTAGGGATTTTTTTGGGGGGGGCACTCTTTTGGACTGATGTTTCCAGATCAAATGGGACTGAAAAACAATCCCACACCACCTCCAAACCTCCATCAGGTTCTCCAGCAATCTCAAAGAACTGACATGAAATGAATAAAAAACCAAAAATTAGATAGAGGGCTGAAAAAGAGACCCCACATTGTTCTCCTTCTTCCTCACAGCTGAAGTGCCAGAGGGAGTGGATGGAAGCTCCATCAGGGGAGGTTTAGGCTGGATGTTAGGAAACATTTTTTCACTGAGAGGGTTGTCAGGCATTGGAATGGCCTGCCCAGGGCAGTGGTGGAGTCACCATCCTTGGAGGCATTTAAGAGGCATTTGGACCTGGTCCTTAAGGACATGGTTTAGTAGTCAAATGTGGTGTTAGTCAAAGGCTGGACAGGATGATCCTGGAGTTCTCTTCCAACCTAAACATTCTGTGATTCTGTGAAATTCCCCAAGCCAACCAATGTTTCAGTAGCAGGCAGAAAAGTGGGGAACACTGGCCTTTTTCCAGGTGAATGGGTGAAAATCCTCTCCTCTCTCTAACCAGCAGGCTGAACAGTGTGATCACCTGTCTGACCATGGGAGTCATTTCTCCCAGACCTGGCAGGGATACCCCCAGCCCTAACCCTTGTTCCCTGCTTGCACACTGCCATGCCTTGACAGGGTTATAGAGGGGAGGGGTGCAGAGGGTGTTTGCTTATAAGACAGTCTCACAGGTCTGGGGAGGTAGTCATTGCAGGGCTAAAGGCTGGTGAAAAATGCAGACTCTTTTTCTAGAATATGAAATCACGTGCAGTATTAACTGACCATTCAGATAACGTAAAAACACATTTTAAAACCACCTAAGCATATTGGTGGAATTTAATTTATTTCAAGACAAAATGTACTCAAGGGTGTCAAGATTCCCCAGAAAAAGGCTAAAACCCCTGGCAGAGGCCTGAGTGTAATTAAATTACCTTTAACCGTGGTGGTGCGTGCCCACAGGTGAGGGGAAGATGTTCTGGGGCAGGTTAGTGCCCTCCTCAGCCTGGCTGAAGAACTCCTGCAGGGAGCATCACATCAGTGCAGGGAGGCAGCTGAAAGGAAAAGGGCTGTGGCCAACCACGAACATCTCAGTGGTTCCTCCTAAGTGCATCTTTCACACTACCCCAAACTTGTACCCGAGAGTCCTCCTCAGGCTGAGTATTGGTAAGTCAAAGAGAGCAAGAGTTTTGCTGAGAAGTGGATTCCAAATGGCTAAACTGGTTTCCCTAGAATTGATCCCTAAGCTCTGATCANACCATTTGTACATGCTTAAACAAGGCATATTCCTTTGCATCCTATGCAAAGGAATAGAGAGGTGTCTCTAAATAAAATTATTCTTTAATATTCTTTTTCAGACTTTTAGCAGCATTTATTAATTAGTACAAAAAGGACACAAGAGTAGAGAATAAGAAAGATTAAATTTTCCTTTGAGGCAGTGAGCCCAAGCAATACATCTTCAGGAAAGGGGAAGGTGGGATGCTTCCATCCACCTTCATACCTGTGCTTGCTTAATCCAGCTAGCTTCTTACACAGAGGCAGGGGAAACTTTGACTGAGAGTACACTTCATTTAGAGAGCATTCCTGGAGAAATCAAGCCCTGGCAGTCCCTCTGTCCTTCAGGATACCTTGTACCTTGGCTGCTTATCACCACATGACAGACTGAGCTGGTAAATGCTGCAATCACAACTTCACTGCTTTTGTTTTGTGTTTGTTTTTGTTTTGTTTTTTAATGACAATTTAACCTATCCCTTTTGCTTCACTTGATAATCATGAAAGCAACTGACCCATCCAGCAGATGGTCACTGGGAATGCTCAGGCTGCATTTCTGGATGCAGAAGGTAGGGCCACTGAGGCAGCTGGAGAGTATGACAGATTACTGTGGACAGAGTAGGTTACAGATGCCACCTTAAGAGGGCCCAAAATAAGACAGATGTAGTCTGACAGGTTAGACCAGGGTTACAGGTAGCTTCCTGTCATTTCTTTCATTCCTTCATTTCATTTCTTGTCTGTGGGGGTGACATTGTAATTTACAAATGTCAAATGTGACCTGTTATACATCTCAGGTCTCCTCACAGTCTTGCTCCCTCTCATGTGCCTGTAGCTATAACTTCAATTTTAAAGTGCTGAAGAGCTGTAACAGGCATTTCTGTGACACATACATATGTCCAAAAGCCTGGGCCCTAAAGTTCTTTATTTATAGACCACCAGGCTCCTGTTTCTGAAACAGGCACTTCCCCATCACATTTGTGACCATCATGGTCCATGCTCAGCTCACACAGCTCAGGTTTTCAGCTCTCTTGTGCCACTCCTGAATAGAAGACCTAAGGTGGGAGAATCTAAATGAAGTTCTCCAGCAGAGGAGACCCATGAGCAGAGGCTCTTGTCCTGGACAGAGATTTGTAAGGGCAGAGACTCAGCTCTGTCAGCAGTATCATAGAATCATAGAATCATAGAATTAGCTGGGTTGGAAGGGACCTCAGAGATAATCAAGTCCAACCCTTGACCCACTGCTGTAGTTACTAGACCATGGCACTGAGTGCCACATCTAGTCATGGTTTAGTAGTCGAATGTGGTGTTAGTCAAAGGCTGGACTGGATGATCCTGGAGGTCTCTTCCAACCTAAACATTCTGTGATTCTGTGAAATTCCCCAAGCCAACCAATGTTTCTGTAGCAAGCAGAAAAGTGGGGAACACTGGCCTTTTTCCAGGTGAATGGGTGAAAATCCTCTCCTCTCTCTAACCAGCAGGCTAAACAGTGTGATCACCTGTCTGACCATGGGAGTCATTTCTACCAGACCTGGCAGGGATGCCCCCAGCCCTAACCCTTGTTCCCTGATTGCACACTGCCATGTCTTGACAGGGTTATAGAGGGGAGGGGTGCAGAGGGGTTTTGCTTATAAGACGGTCTCACAGGTCTGGGGAGGTAGTCATTGCAGGGCTAAAGGCTGGTGAAAAATGCAGACTCCAGTATTAACTGACCATTCAGATAACGTAAAAACACATTTTAAAACCACCTAAGCATATTGGTGGAATTTAATTTATTTCAAGACAAAATGTACTCAAGGGTGTCAAGATTCCCCAGAAAAAGGCTAAAACCCCTGGCAGAGGCCTGAGTGTAATTAAATTACCTTTAACCGTGGTGGTGCGTGCCCACAGGTGAGGGGAAGATGTTCTGGGGCAGGTTAGTGCCCTCCTCAGCCTGGCTGAAGAACTCCTGCAGGGAGCATCACATCAGTGCAGGGAGGCAGCTGAAAGGAAAAGGGCTGTGGCCAACCACGAACATCTCAGTGGTTCCTCCTAAGTGCATCTTTCACACTACCCCAAACTTGTACCCGAGAGTCCTCCTCAGGCTGAGTATTGGTAAGTCAAAGAGACCAAGAGTTTTGCTGAGAAGTGGATTCCAAATGGCTAAACTGGTTTCCCTAGAATTGATCCCTAAGCTCTGATCATGTGGTTAGAACCCCTGGCTCAGGAAAAAATTTAATGTGTGCACATGTCCAAACTGCCTGAGATGTGGCACAAGCGTGCACAGTTCTTGGGACTGAGCACAGGTTTAGGTGTCTCTGTGGGGCTATGGGGTCACAGGTTTGAAAGCCATGTTTGGGAGCTGATCCCAAAGAGGGAGTGGGGTGGGCACAGATCCAGGTACCAAGAATATAGCATGCCCATAGTTCTGCTGTATGTAGACCTTTCCCCCCACACCTTCCTGACCCCTCCAGGCCAACCCCTGGCGCCTCTTGCCCACTGTGACAAGGAAAACTTTCAGTTTAATCTGAGAGAGTAAAGGAGAACAACTTTAAAAGCAATGGCCTTTGTGGGGAAATGTCTGTCCCTGGGGCAGTCTGTCCATCTGATAGCTGTATTTCTATTTACCAAGCCCCCACTACATGTGGCTGCATAACATGAAACCCAGGTCCAGCTCAAGGGAGATGAGCTGAGGAAGAGGAAGGAATCCATAGAGGTCCCTGAGGGGGGTAGCACCCCAAGCAGCCTCACCAGGGCTCCTTTGGGCAACACATCTGATTCTTCTGCAGACCTGGCTTCAAGAGCTGCCTTCTCCAAAGAAGGGCCTTCTTCTGCCCCAAAGATGAGGCTCAACCACCTTTGCAGAAAGAGAAACCACTGGGGAGCTGCAGGGCACCTGGATGGGGCGGGGTGAACCTCACTTGGGGAAGGAGACTGTGACTGTCCCTTGCAAGGACAACAGTGACCTGGATGCAGGAGGAGGATGTCTTTGCAGGGAGCTGTGCCAGCCTGGTAAGCTTGTGGCAGTGTTTTCCTGTTAAATCCCAATGAACTTATCCTTAAAGGCTCAGCCCAGGCAACATGTGATATAGAGGGACTCCTCAGGGCAGCTCAAGTGAACTATATGCTTTATAACTTTTGCTTTCAGTGTCTTATTTTCAGAGTCTGTTAACTTATCCATCTTTTAATATAGAAAAATGAGACATATTTGAAATAGAAAATGCCTGGAAATTCAGGTTTTGATTACTATTCTTTCTCTGTACTTCAAATTAATAGTGGGCTATTAATGGCAACACAGAAATTCCTGAGTAATGCTGTTTAAGCTGCATGGTTTAAACCATTTAAACATAAAAGACCAGCTTGTCCTTTATACAAAGTCCCCAAAGTGAGAGAAAATATTATTTAAATCCTCTTTCAGACCTAAATATTTTCATTTAGAGTAATTTTTATAGTATTTGTCTAACCCAATCTAATCTTGCAAAAGATGATTTAGTGCATTTAGTACAAAGTATTTACATGATAACAGATAAAGTGAATACATAATTTTGCCAGCTATTAAAATATAGTTAATAGTCCCAGTTGGAGCAGTCAGCTGTAAGAGCTGCTTTCCATTCAAGTGAACTTTCTACTATGAAAAGAAAAGAAATGCTTCCTCCACATGGCTGAGCATCAGGTTTCTTTAAGCATGAAAGCAGGCACGTTAAAGTGCAGGTGTTTATGGTTACTTGTCTCCACCTGGAGTGTTTTCTGACATGCAAATAACCTGCCATCCCCTAGAACTCTTTTAAGCAGTTCTCAGCTTTAAAATCTTCTCCATTAAACCTGTACCAGCCCAGCCCAGAGTGGGCATGGATTCTCTTCATTTTAGATGATGTAGTAGTTTCTTTGGTGCTGTGTTCCTGCAGCTGCTACAGCTGTGTGAAAAGCACTGAGTGGTAAAAAGGGAGAAATTAAAAAAGGTACCTGTGGATCACAGGGTGTCTCACCTGACCTTCTCCCTCTGAATTCAGCTCTGAGGACAATCTCTGCTAACTCAGAAGAACAGCTGGGGTTGATTTCTGACTGGAGGTTGACTTGAAGTAGCTCTTTTTCTGAACTATTAGTCTTTACAGCTAATAACTGCTTTTTTTTTGTTTTGTTGTGTTGTGTTGTAGCCATACTCTCTGTTTAAACAAGTGAGGATGTCCTCACTTCGGGTAAGCTCAATGATGCTCTGGGCTCCATGGGCTGTACTTGGTGCCTGAGGTGACTCCCTCAGATATAGATGTTCAAGCTGCAGCATCTATATACCCTCAGCTAGTACCCTTCCTTCTGTACATGTATACATACAACTTTACAGCACAGGAAATAAAACGACTGCGTTGCACAGCCTAAATTAACATCATGAAAAATCCACTTTTGTATCTGACAGTTCAGAAATGGTATCAAGATGAAACCAGAGACTCCCTCACTACTAGACATAATTAAAAACAACACAGCTTGTACACTCAGCAGAGAAGGCTGGGCAAAGGGCTCCCCTTGGCCCATCACGTTGCTGACCAGGGGAGCGCTTTCCATACGTGGCAGCCCTGCTGCAGGACCTGGCTTATAAATTCATCCTCCCTCCCTCTTCCCACAGCTCTCCTGCTGCTGTCAGGCCAGACCTAGCAATCATCTGGATGACAAAATCAAAAGCCAGACAACATTTTTTAAAAAGCCACCTTATTTCAGCCTGGCAGGGGAGGAAGTTTGTGAGTAAAAATGAGCAGCCAAGACGAGGACAAGGCAATATTTGTCTAAACCATCTGACTATACGAAGGTAAAAGATACCTGGCAGATGACACATTTAACTGGCCAGACTGTAATCTGGAGTGAAGGGATAGGGAGAAATGAAAGGGGAAAAGAAAGGGCAGGAAGGGGAAGACTTGTACTCAACTGGAATATCACCCTGGGGACCCTGAACTCCAGTCATGCCTGCATGACAAGTAGTATTCCTGCCCTGTCATTGTTCATCTATGCAAAAATAACTGAGTGGATGTTTTAGAGGACAACCAATGCTATGCTAATTTTCTGAAAGGCAATCACAGCAGTGTTGCATAGTTGAACAGCAGCCTCACATAAATGATTAGTACCTCAAATCTTCACTTTGCCTTTTATCTTTGTCACAGCGACTGGAATGCACCTCACTACCATCTGTGGTTATAATTCATACGTCACTAAAACCACAAGGTGGCTTGTTTTTTTTTTTACATGCCTGATATCCACCCCTCCACGCACCAGCACTGCCAATAAATCTCCTTTTTTTCCCAAATATGCTAGCACCCACTGACAATATCTGAAGACTTGCCAAGCATTTGCCTGAAATATTAATATATTGTTAAAAACAGGAGCTTTTCACAAAAGCCATATCTGACATTTCCAAGGGGTGTCTGGTGAACTAGAGTGTCTGGACAGTGTCTGTTGTGAGCATGATGGAAAAAGTGGCTCAGAGTAATATTTTGCCACAGGAAGAAGTTTTAGCAAGGACCTTGCTTCACAGACAAGGGAGGTGATAGAAGCCAACTTAAAACAACTCCTAGATTTATTGCCACTGATGTTATTATCATCAATACTTTTAGCAATAGCAACAACAATAACATCAATTAATCAATGTGGGGTGCCTGCAGCCTGCATCAGTCTCACCACTCCACAGCCTTACCTACTTGTTTACTGAGCTGTACAGTGTGGGATTCCTAAAAGTGACCGCATATTAAAGAAAAAAAAAAAACAAAAACCCCCATGTCCGAATACTTTTAAGATCCACTGCAAGGTCTGTATAGTCTATGAAAGCATGTACAGTCTAAGCAGTGAAATAATAATTGAAAAGAATAAACCCCCTCAGACAATCCAAACCAAGAACCTTCCCTTGAGTACACAGCAGTGATGCTAAACAAAGCCAAGGATACTGCTTAGGGAAGAGACTTTTTATGCCATGGTACTATGTGGAAACAGACTGATCCCTCAGGGACAGACACTCTTTACACAGATATCTCACTAGTCTGGGTACACCTACAGGCCAACAAATTGTTTTTATTCTGAAGATTGTTAAGGTACCCCAAATTATTTGACATTACGAAATATTTATCTTAGTGTGGTCCTGTACAACATTGACAGCTTGCTGGGAGAACATAGTTTTCCGGTGAGTACATTGCAAAATCTTTGCTTAAGAAATTTTATTTTCACCTTTGCCATAACGATGCGGGTGTAGTTAACCCATCCACAAAGAAATCACAGTTACCTTGTCTGAAATTGCCAGCATTAATGCTGCAGTGAGAAAAGGACAACTATACCATACACACAGCCATACCACACAGAGGTGACAACAGCCCAGACTGATAGCAGAGAAGGGAAGATGTAAGACCAAGGACTAGCCCTATATAAGACTCTCATTTTCTTGTGTGCTGTGTCCATATATGAGTTTTCATAACTGGTACCAAGAAGGGGAATTTCGGCAGTTAGCTTTCCTGGTGAAAAAAAGCATTTCTTTTTACATATCTTTGCATGTCTCTATCTGCTGTGTTGCTGCTGGTCACCCCTTCTGAGTGCCCAGAGCACAGCTGGCCAGACGTGCTTCCCCCTTTTTGCTTTTACTACACTGTGGGGGTTGGGAGAAAACCCTTAGAAGAGTTTCATTGCATTCCAGTACAAACTGGTACAATGCAGAAATGCACATAGTGCCTAACCCAACACGCCTGAGGCACACACACTGCCTGAGCCACCTCTTGCCCACAGCCTCCAGCATCTCCAGCAACCACAGAAGGACTCAGGAGTTTTTACTGATGGGCTGAGCTGAAGTCTTGAGTCAATCATGAGTCAGAAAGGCTGAAACACTTCAGGAAGGCTGCTGAATATTACACAAGCTCTATAGGTGTTTAAGAACAAGCTAATATTTTGTCAGAACATCTGTCAGAAATAGTATGTCTGCAGCTGATCTTGCCTAGGGGTAGAGGATTCAGCCCTGCTTTTTTCTGACTCTGTGGTATTCAGTGAGTCCCATGGTCAGGAGGAGGAAAGCTGAAAGAAGCCACAGAGATCCCAATTTTTTCAGGAAGTGGTAACAACTCAGGGAAAAAAGTTAATTTAAAACAGCTTTGGGAAAATGCAAAGAGCATCAGAAATGTAAATTTTGAAACTTGCCTGAGGCATCATTTCTGGAAAAGTCAAGCTGCTGTAACAAGTACTCACTTGATGTCGGGTTTTCCTTACAGCTATGAGATGTTCATTTTCACTAAAAAATGGTGCTAAATGAGGACAGCAGTTTATGTTTCTTCTACAAGATTCAATACCTTTTTGAAAGGGCCTGGTGAGAAGCTTTAGAAAACCTCATCCTCAGCTGTATCAAACAGCTGACAAAAGCTGTACCAAACAGCTCAGCTATTTGCAAAGAAAGCTCTGGGAAGCAGAGATGGTCTAACTCAGTAGTTCATATAAAACAGAGGGTTTAAAACAGTTCTGGCCATCTGAGCCTCTACTGCCTTTGTTTGTCTGCATGTAGAATGGTTTTTATGGCCAAATCCTGATCTTGCCTCTTTAATAGCCTTGGTGCAAGGGCTTACAAGTCTGCAGAAGTTTAACCATCTGTGGCACCAGCCAATGTCTTGTCTATTGGGCTTACTTTGAAAAGTCAACCCTTACTTTCTAAGATTGTATTCATATCAGAGAAGAAAATTTAAAGTCTGACAGTTTAAAACACAGAAGGCCTGTGCCAAATGGATGGTTTGGTGATTATTCACAGAGACCATGTGGAGTTCTTCAGCCAGACTCAAAGCAGATGGTGCATTATTCAGAGACCTACGGTGTTACCAGGTAAAGTGTCATACGGTTGAAGCCATCACCACAGAGCTTCCTGTGAAATTATGCAGTCAAGGAGCACTCTGGAGAAGGACCACCCCTGTGACGTAAAAAAACCTTCACTGCTAACAGCAAATTCATTGCTAGAAGAAAGCCAGGCCTGTCCCCCTTTCTGCTTGTCTGCTTTTTTTCAAAAGGAAGCGAAAAGGTTCAGCTACCGTATCCCTGGAGAGACCTGTTCTTGTAATGGGGAAACAGGGAAAGGGTGAGGACTACTTATAGGGCACTAACCTGCCACACTTGCAGGACATGTGTGCTTTTAACCTGAGTGTAAGGCAAGATGCTCACACTTTTTTAACACTTTGCATTCAGGGCCTGATTCAGAAACCTTCAAAACTTTCAGTTGTCTTCAGTTGACTTCAGTGGAGTTTGGATCATCCCTGAAATCTCCTCAACAAACCAGAAAGGGGAAAAGCTGAATCTGACTTTTCCCCTGGAAAGATCCAGTAAGGTAGTTCAAGAAGAGAGAAGTAAGATACAATGTGTTTTTGGGATTTGTTGGGTTTTATTTTTAGTTTTTGTTGGTTACTTGGGTTTTTCTTCCCCACAGCAGCTCATAACCTAATGCATGGATTATTTTTTAATGTTACATTCTTCTTGTTGTGATTTCTAAAGAGAACAGCCTGCAGGGCCTTTGGCTGCAGGTTCTGGCAAGCAGCTGAAAGGCAGCAGCAGGAGCTCCTGCAGATTAACATGGTCCATGACCCAGCTGGCAACTGAGGCTCCCCAAGGGCTGAGGAAAGTTGGGGGCACAGGGGCAGGATGAGGTTACAGAGCCACACTTGGATGTCCTCTCCCCAGAGCTGTGCTAAACTGATGATGCCAAGGGGGGCAGAAGGTGACTGAAAACCAGTGTAAAAGCTCCAAATAATGGGGTGACCCCTGAGACCATAGATTTGACAGCAGTTTTACAAACCCATCACAGTCCTTATGACTATCCCAGGGGTTGATGAGCAAGCTCCAGGAAAGACAGGGATTTGAGCTGGGCTAACATCAGCCATGCTCTTGTTTAGTCTGGGCCTGATCCAAAGTCAGTTTTGATGCTCTGGTTTGTATTTTGGATGAAAAAAGTTTGCTTTTCCTTTTCTGAGAGAGACAGGAGAGCAGACTCCAGGTGTGAAAGCTCCAGGCTGCTGATGTGAAAAAAAAATTTCACATTTGTTTATTTGAAATCCTTTTGGTTTAGGATACGTTTTAGATACATTTAACAGGAACACACACCCTAAAAATAACATCTGCAGAACAGTCAAAAACCCAAGATTTTTTACTTTTTAGTTACTACTTTAAGCATCCCTGATTAATGATCACAGAATCATAGAACCACAGAATGGTTTGGGTTGGAAGGGACCTTAAAGCTCACCTAGTTCTAACCCCCCTGCATGGGCAGGGACACCTCCCCCCAGACCAAGTTGCTCAGAGCATCCATCCAACCTGCCCTTGAACACTTCCAGGGAGGGGGCAGCCACAGCTTCCCTGGGCAACCCCTGCCAGTGTCTCACCACACCCACAGGAGAGAATTTTCTCCTAATGTCTAACCTAAATCTCCCTTCTTCAAGTTTCAAACCATTTCCCCTTGTACTGTGACTACACACCCATGCAAAAAGCCCTACCCCATCTTTCTTGCAGCCCCCTTCAGATATTGGAAGGTTGCTACAAGGTCACCTCGTAGCCTCCTTTTCTCCAGGCTGAACAACCTCAAATGATTTGATCTTGGATCTGACATTGCACAGCCAGTCATCCTCACAAACAAAAGCAGTTTTTAAACCTTGCTACTTTTAAGATAAAATGCTTTTCTACTAATTAGCTGCCATAACTTCCCACTTGCTTGGCAGAAATTCTTTTTAATGTACATGAGTAAAACCACCAAGTAGTAGGGTATTTTATTCAATGTCTATAAGGATCAGCAAGCACAACAACACTGCTTTCTCTCCACTAATGACCACCTACAGCTCTGCCCCTCCAATCCTCAGATCTTCTGCTTCACCCAATCCCTGCCAGGAATTACCAAGAGGAACTGAGGTTGGGGGGAACCCTCAGTAAGCCCAGAATGGGCAGGAAGATGGGGCAGAAGGCTATTGCTACAGCCCTGTCACAGTTTACTGCTTAAAACAAAGTGCAAAGGCCAGAGGAAGCCAGAGATACAGAAGTTTGGTAAACCCAGTGGCTTTTACAGAGACAGAGAGTTGTGCAGCTGCTGTGATGCTCCCTTACAGCTCCTCTCATGGGACAGCTTTTCATTTTGAGTGATGTGCCAATAAACATAATGTCAGCAAAGGAAAAATCCATCTGAATATAAATAAAAGGCTCCTTAGCTTTGGTCAGTCTCTAAGTGTTGCTGTGATCTAGATGTTGCCAACAATAAGTTCAGCTCTTGCATTCTCCCTCTTACAAATGGCTTTATTTAAGCAGTATGAAGCACTGGCTGGGCTAATATCAGTAATGAATATTAAGGGAATACACACAATCACACTAGGGAGTAACAAATGATCCAAAACACACCCCTGGATGCCCATTTTAAAATAAACAGCTAGAATCTCAGTTCTTCAGCAGTCCACAACAGGATCAACCTAAAGCCGTAATCTCAGTCTGTGTCAGCTTGGCTGGCAATGAACATTGCCCTTTCTAGTCTTACACTGCAAGCTGTCTCATTAGTGCTAGCTAACACAATTATCCATGCTCAGATTTTCCACGCAGTCTCAATAAAACACTCAGACATTTCAAACCAATAGTTTAATTAAATTATGACAACTGGGGTTATTTCAGTTCCAGGAGTATGTGAGGCAGAGATGCTGAGGACAAATGTGGCACTTGTGCTTTCAGGGAAGGGGACAGACTCTGTTCTGTGTGAAGATTAAGCTTTCAGAGGACTGAATTGCATTTGCATCTGAATCCCCTAGAAATCATGCTCCTTTTACACACATCAAATTTAACACTCCAAGATGGAAGCCATTAAGCTCACTTGTGGAAATTTTGTCTTATGCATGCAAGGACAGCTGGTGATCCAGCTATTCCTTTGTGCTGAAGAACTATTTTTAAGTGGTTTAGGCATCCCTCATGCAGCCAGGCATGCCAAGAGACTATGGCTCCCTGCTTGGCCTCTACACCATTAGGCACCCAAAGAGCAACGTTAGATTTCTATGTATTAAGTGACTAAAGAGCAACCACAGCAAGCAGTGGGACCCACAAGGATCAATGACAGATGGAAATTAAGTGACCAGTGAAAACAGAGCCCACTGAATTGCAACTCCCTATGACCATGAAAGGAGAAGGATTAGATCATTGCCAGTTTGAAACACCCCATGGTGGGACAGCCAAATGGGTCAGAAAGCCACGAACAGGGAAGGGGGATATTGCCTAAGACAACGCAGGAGAGGACAGCATGCACAGGCAGGAAAATTAGAGGACTGTGTAAGATTTCTTAAGGGAAGATTTCAGGAGACTGTGGGAATGTGTGGGTCTCAGTAAGGGATGCTTATGTAAAAGATCAGAGGTGGAAAAATGAAGGAATCAAGGTGAATTGCAGAGATAACAAACATGAGAAAATAAAGGGGAAAAGGAGATGAAAGGGTCCAGCTGAGTACACTTTCCTGGCTGAGTCCTGCTCTTCATCATCACCATCTATCCTGTATTCTCACTAAATCCTTTTTTTAACTGGCTTCTGTGAGGGTCCACATTCTGTCCTGAGTTCTTTGATGTGAGTGCTACCAAGCTTCAGACCAGACTAGTAGGATTACCAGCATCTCATAGGTCTCAGTGCCAGAAGCTGAAGGAGACTGGGAGCTTGGTTCCAGCTCGTGGCCATCTGTGACCAGCTCCTGGAGTGACTCTAACACTGTGTGTACACTCCTGCAGTGGGCTTCAATTCTGATCTCCCAGAGAAAGGGAATAGGATGGGGCTGTCTGTGCTGTTCATGTTTGTGTGAGTGCTGCCCATGCTGATAAAGGCACTGATTCCTCCTTCTGCTGAGCCATGTGGCCAGTGATGTGCACACTCTGTGTGTTTCCCTATCAGGAATATATATGCTCAGCCTTGCTACAGGCTGGACTTCTGAACATGGAGCTCCAGCAGCCTCCCCTACATCCTGAAGCTCAACAGATTAAACAACCCTTAACAGCATGAACTTGCTGGAGATGACACGTTGAGGAACCCTCCTGGCTCACCAGAGATAAATTCTGTCCCAAGAAGACTTCCTTTCCAAGCCTCATGACCAGCTTTCAAAATGTCCCATGCAACCCCTAGAGAGAAACATCTGGCTACCTCTGGCTTTGTATCTTTTCTAGGAGAACAGTCCAACACCCCCAGTTGCTGAGTTGCTGCTTCTCTGGGAATGGAATGACAGTGTTCTGCCAGTTATCCTTAAATCACTCCTACCCACCAGACAGGCCTGAAGATAAAGTAAGGAATGAATTTATTCAGGAATCCAAAGATCAGCAGTACAATCTCCTTTTTCAGAGGCAGCTGTGCAGAAATGAAAGAAAACTTACAGCTGCAGACAGATTATTCTAACACTGTTTTATCCAGCTAAAAATCTCTCAGCATGCTTACATACCTTTCAGATGGAAACCCATCTTTAAGAAAGATCTGGTGCAGAATATGTATTTCATTGAAGGGATCTTTATTCAGGGATATGAACATTTTTGCACATCTCTTTTTACCCCTGGGATGCTCCAGGTGCCCCTCACATCTCTCCATTACCTGACCTGAGAATTGTTGGTGCCTTCTGGGTTGGTGGGATCTCCTCCTGCCCAGACAGGAAAAAAATACCAACAACCAGATGTTTACCTTCAGACATGCTGACTTTGAAGGAAAGCTTCTCCTCCAAGGCAGAGCAGGATTCAAGCCTCCTTGCATTGCTTCTTTATACATTCAAAACACCAGCTCATATATATGCATAACCTAACAATCATAGTAGATGTAAGCACATAAAAAGCGATAATGTACATAGTTAATTAGATCTTGGCTGCAATGAGACAAGAATTAATGATAAACAAATTATTTTGGGGTGACAATGACATGAACATGCTTGGCATAAACAATACAACTGCAATATCCCATGAGGGCATTTACTTCCTTTGAAGGTATGGATGAGAGATTTTTTGGAAAACATAAAAACCAAAAGTCATTTATCACACTCTATATTCTATTAACACAGTTTTACTTTCCATCTGTCCTCCCAAATCCAGGATTCACGTTAGCCAGTGCTTTGCATCAAGCATACCTTATGTTTACATCTCATATATGACATGTGTCCATTCTCACTTGTGAAGTTTTAAAATTGGCCACTGGCTGTAAGCATATGATAGATTTTACTTCTCTTGTAAGGACTGTAGATATACCTGCCACTGTCATCAAGAAGAATGACCTCAGGTTGTTTGGCATTAACCTGATCTCACCATTGCACAAGCAATACTGGCTGGCTGCTGCTATGCAGGAGAGTTGTCCTTGGTAAGATTCTGGCATTCAAATCTGCCAAGAAAAAGCTGAGGAATTTGATCTACTAGCGTGCTAGCATGCCTGAAAAAGAGCAGAAATGTTCTGTTACACACGGTCACATTGAGGAATGATGTAAATCAGGTTCCATCACAGCAACAATAGACGATGCGTTTTGAAAAGCTTCTCTATTCAGTCCTTTAAAGCAACTGTGCCAGAAAGGGGACTTTGAGAGGTGTATTGCTGGGATCCCCTGGACCTCCCCTACCATATCCTCCTGCTTCTCCTCCTCCCTCAAGCCAGTGCCCTGCAGCATGTGTAGTGGAGGTGGTGGAATCCTCTTTTAAAGCCCGGGCAGCTACCTTATGTCATGTTTGGTGTCAGGTGGCTGTGACTGCAAAATAGCTCCTCCTGGGCTGACAGCAGTCCTGGGGGTGTTGGCCCTGGCTCTGGACCAAAGCTGCAGCAGATTTTGGGGAATAAGTGGTTTCTCCTAATGGGGCAGTGGAGGGCCTCATGGATAGGACTTTTCGGGGGTCTGTCATAGAGCTCAGCTCACAAATCAGGGGAAAGAAAAGAGCAGCTGAGCTGGCTAAGTGCTCAGGTGAACTCCTACCAGTGCTCTTTCATGGCTCTGCACAAGCCATTTTGGAAACATCCTGTGGCTTTGCAAAGGAACCCTCTATGCTGGTTTTGTACCCAGTGTTATAGTACATGGAGTTTTACACCTGTTCTGCAGCACTCGGATTTTTGAGTTTTTTAAAAGACATAACCTCCCTCAACTTACTAGACTCTATCAATGAGCTCAATGTATTTCTATACAACTCAGTATTTGTTTTCCTAAAAAATTGATCTCTAGAAGGCAAAGGTGTCTCAAGACCCCTCTCTGTACACAAGGATAGATCAGGACCAAAGCAGGATCACAGCCAGAGAGTCCACTGGTCCAGGATGTGGTGTTTTAGGATTTCATGATGCACAGACTTCAATGCACTAGAAGTATTTCATCATGCAAGGCAGAGATAATAACTTTGCTTTCTTTGGTTTAGACTTTTCAGTGCCAGAAGGCCTTTCTTGTTTTACTCCTTTAGGTCTGGCAGTTATCAAACCTCTTCAGCCCCAAACTCGACTGCAAGCCAAGGCCAATACCTGTGGCTCATGCAGGGACTCTGAAAAATGCCACCTTCTTGCTATGCTCTTGCAAAGGAGCACATTCTTCCTAAAAAATAGGAAGAAGTGCTGCAGTCTGCTGAGCAGGAGCCAAGTTTAGTGCAATCACAGATCAAAGACAGGTGTGAACTTTTCTTCTCCCTCTCGTCAGGGCGCTCTCCAGGATATTTAATGCTTGCACCCAAAAATTAAATGGAACATTTGTTTACAGAAGTGTTTTCCAAGAGATGCCATGCTTGGCAGCTGCCCTTATCACTGGTGCTGGGCATACCTTGCGTGTCTGGGTGATTAATTGATTTGAACTGCTTTCCACAGGCTTCTGCTGGCAAGGCAGACCTCTGCTCCAGGATGGTGGAGAAGCTGTACAACAGCTGCAACAGATGGCTTCAGCTCTTGCCTTGGTCTAGCCTGCCCTGCCAAAACAGTGCCAGACAAACAAGCTTCTGTGGGACTTGATGAATGAGGAATAACATGAGACCATTTGTCAGCTGAAAGCAAAAAGGATTAATATGCAGCGGGGAGATAAATTTAAGCGGGTGGATATGGGGAAGGAGGTGAAGGGGGGGAACCGCAGGTGTTTGGAGGAAACACCTGCTAATCCTTGAGGGGAAAGAATTGGTGGCAAGGATGCTAAGGAGGCAGAGAGGATTATCTTGCAGGTTTCATGGTTTGAGTGGAGAGGGGAGGTAGGCAGAACACGCTGCTGACACTGCAGAAGCCTGGGGCAGAGAGGAAGCGGAGGGGAGATGTGGCATGCCAGCCATAACAGTCTAGAGAAAGAGATGGTGGAGCACAGGAATAAATGCAAAGAAAATTATGGTAATGTTAAAATGGTCTACTATTACATCAGATGATGGTTTTATGAGGCTTACAGGTGTCAATTTGATAAAGATCAGCAAATTCATAGTCAGAATGTGTGCAAAAACAGAATGCAGATTTTGCATGATAAAGACTCTAATCTCACTCTCCTCCAGTTAGAGTGTATGTGAGTGTATCTTTTTAGCACATGAGAAAGACACTGTGTTTTTTTTCCCAACAGTCAGAAAATCAGACTGCTGTTTGTGTATTTTGGTCAGTGTGTAACTAACAATTCAGCTAGTCTCAGCTGATGAGACACACACAGCAAAGACCTGTCACTTCCTTGGGCCAGCACGCTTTGGTTTTGATTTCTGCGCTCTGACAACTTAATGGCTCAACATGTCTGTCAAGACTTTCTAATTAATGCACGGCCATAGAACTGATTATTTGTCTTTGAATTATTTTTGACAAATCTGAGCAGTTCTGATGATGAGAGAAGTAGCTCTGTAGCATAAAGATATGTCCTCCAAGTAATTGTCCTGTTCTCAGTCAAACTCAGCCACAATGCTAGGGTGCTGGGTTTAATACACAGCTTTTTTCAGCCACCAGCAAAATCACTGTGAGATCTCACAAATGGCATCGATGAAACAAACAAAGTATTAATATCATCAGGTGAAGACTTTTTATGTTATGGGTGAGAACAGAGGCAAATCAGTGACTTGACAAACAGAGAAAGCAAGCATTATGGGAATCATCATAGTCACGCACAGGATCTGGTTAAGGGGGCATGGTATCTTTCAGGTTTGACATTAATTTTGGCAATTCCATCCAGGCTGATCTAGTCTCTCTAGTGAAATTTTTCACATTGTGCTAAATATCCTGAAAGGTACATAGTATCCCTGGACTGCACTTTTGTCAGCAACACAACAAAACACTAGCAAAGATTGAGTTGCCAGCTATGCAGCTGATTATGTCTCCAGGGAAGGATATACACCATATATCCTTACATATAAGTTAACAGCTGCTCTTCATAAACATAGTTTTTAATACTGTTGGGCTTGTTTCCAGCTTCACATGATGGTCTTCAGCAGGTTAACCTGAGCCACCAGTCTTACACCAAAGCAATGCCAAAAAGTGTGGGCACTGCCGTATTCCACAGTGCACGGACACGATGCAAGGCTTAAACATTTTGTGGAAGATTTTAGATTTATCACCACCACCAGCTGCATTATCCTAATTTGTATCTCTACACTGTCAAGGGAAGTGCCCTTGAAGATTTAGTATAGAGTCACACTAGTCTGAAGACTGACATCCTACTTAATGCATCCTAAGAACAGCCTATTGATTACAATGTAGTCCATAAAACCAGGAGAATTTTGGTGTGCCAGAGCACCTCTGCTTGAGATCATGTGCCCCTCACCTAGCATGAACCCTGAGGTAGAAGAAAAGGGCTGTCACAGCCAGTCTTGGGGCTTTTTTTCTGGGAAATGTGCTCCTGGCAGAAGGATCTTTCTAATTATTATGGAGGTCTGGGAAATTTTTAGTCCTCTAAGGGCTGGGAGGTTTTTATGATGTCAGAGTATTTTTCAGATCTCATTCTCAGCAATGGTCTCTCTCACAGTTTCCCATGTAAGTGAGAAACCTGAGCCCTATGGAGCTTAATTTGATTTTTTATTTTTAAGTGCTTGGCACTTGCAGCTCCTCTGTCCTTCAGTGAGACTTGCATGCACTTGCCAGGTTTGATAATGTGAATATGTCATTCCCAAGGTCACACAAAGAATTAATGCCAGGGCTGTGATTATTTTTATTTATTATGGGTGGGCTGCTTATTACACCCATGCTTAAGGCAACTGACAGCTTCTGTTATAATAGTCAACTTTAGCCTCTTATTCATGCCAAAATAAAACTTCTTAGGCTGAAATTCCTTATCTGTACAAGCACCCTTTTATTGCGGGCAGGCAAAGCAGACTGGGCTCTTGATTACTTAATTTTGCTGGTGGCAATTACCAACTCTTGTTCCTGGATTCACAGCACTGTTCTTCTCTCAGATAACATCTGCCTCATGAAAAAATACCTCTCTTCTAACAGGAGTCCTGAAAGTTTATTTTGCCTGTGCACTCGTACTCACTGGAAGATTTAGGTACAGTGTGGCAAGGACATCAATTGAAACAGGTGGCAAATGGGCAAATGGGGCACTGAAATTTAGTGCTACTGGGATTGCCTCTTCTGTCTGCTTTGAACTCAGGCAATCACTTGGATCCTTTTGTCACTGCAATCTACCAATAGTTTATGGCTCAGCTTGTTGTTAAGTGAAGCCTAATTAGCTTTATCAGGACTTAGTTTGATGGATTATGAGGGTACATCTAGTTTTGAACTAAAGAAATCATAGCATGATCCAAAAACAGCAGCTACAAAGCAGTGAACGAGTATTTCAGCCAAAATGGGAAAGGGCAGAGGTGGGGCCACAAAACAGATGCTAAGAGCAGTGGCCTTTTGTGAGCTGTAACACTTGCTGGACATAGAAATGGATGACTGAAGAAGAAACAGTTCTTGCTTTTCCAGCCTTTTTTGTACTCTGAAAATATACCCAGAGCTCCCTCTGGCTAAGGAGGCACCACTCAGTCCTCTCTTCAACTTGGGGCACTTGTTAGTGCTGTGTCACAAGATCTGTGAAGCAATCCCTGAGATATGGAGCTGTTAAGTAGAGGCTGAAAGGCAAAAGTGCACAATGAGGGCTGGATTAATTTCCCTCAGTGTTAGTGGGACAGGGGATGAAGAGAATGAGAAGGGGGAAATTTTCCTAGGTTTGCCATGCAAATTTTGATTTTAGAGGTTTGTCTGAGTTTTCAAACTAAGGCTGACCTACATCATTTACCTGAATATGGTATTGTTTGCCCTGGAGGGAGGGCTCCTGCCTGTGCTCTAAGCATCTGCCAACCCCTGGGCCTGCAGGGTGCAATCTGGATACTGGGCAAGGAGTGGACCAAACACCCTGAGTGCTTGGGTTCAGAATTAGCTGGAGAAATTCACAGACAGGAAAAAAAAAACAACACAAAACAACAACAACAACAAAAAAATCCATCGAGGTCATTTTTATATTTTAGTTTGCTTCTATTTCAGAAAGTCCCTGGACTAACATCAGTGGGAATTCAGGTAATTGTTCTGGGGAATATGTATTCCCATGTATGAAATACAGGCCATTACTACAGGTAAGAAAATGTTCTAGGCTAACCTATATCTGGTCCAAGATAGGCACTTTTGTGGCACACTGCACAGGGCAAGGACATCTTAGCTGAGTGAGTCACCAGAAGTTAGGTGTCAGATAAGAGCCACCTCCTCTCCCTCTGTAGTCAGCAGCAGGGGATAGGAACCTTCACCCACCAAAGAAAGCACACAGATAACTGGCTTACACTAGCTGCCAGCTTTTCGTTGGCAAAAGTAGGTGAGTTGTCCTGCTGATGGCAGTGTCCATGGAAAACACAGAGGTCATGGATCTGAGCCTGCTTTCAAGCCCGCACGTAGCTTTGCAGTGATGACATCTTCTTGGAGCCTTGGCTGAAAACACAAGGCAGGGGGGAATCAGGCAGAGATGAAGCTCTTGGAAATCACATATGCGTTGCTGCTTCATATATAGGCATCTTCACCTCATCTGTGCTCCAGGGCCTAGGCATGGTGGTGGCACTGAGGACAGCAACCCACCAGGAGCTTGGGATAGGATCCTCCAAGTGCTCCTCTCTCTCCAAAGGCCTGGAGATCATTGACATCCCTGAGACCACCACTGCCAGATCCCAAACACTGCCCATTGCAGGCATTTTCACAGGCATGGGAAGGCCTGAAGATGTGCCAATGCTCCTGATGCCATGTGCTTCTCCTGGCAAAAGGCTGCATACCTGCAGTGCTTGTGTGTTCTTCCTCCAGGTGTGGACTTGGGGTTTCATGTGCAAATGTCTTATTTGGAAGGTACTGGTGTGATCTATGGATTTGAAGGGTGAGAAGAAACAGTCAAGCTGATGGCTTGCTAGCACAGCCAAATCTCCAGTTCATGGCTGCAAATGCTAATCCCATCTTCTGCACTGTGAGGGCCTGAATGTAAACTGTTTGCAAAATATTAACTACCAGTGAAATCTCCACAGAAGTCTTCTTCCCCTCTCGCTCTGCTGCTTAGTCTTTGGCAGTCCATACTGTATGTACAGAACCTCCCTCTAAATCCTTCAAATTAGATTAAAGGCTCAACAACATCACAACGTGTTTTTTATCCCTGTGCTACCTACCATGAACACAAATGTCAGGACAGCAAGGTCAGGTTCCTATGACTATCTGTCAGTAGAGCTCTTCCATTAGAAAAAACAGTACTGATGCAATCCAGTGAGTTTTTATTTGTTAAAGCTATCCTGAAGATTTACATCCTTCTAAGATGCCTGGACTCTGGCATCTTCTGTGACTTGCAGAGAACGACAGGGTGAATCCTGACTGTGAGGGATCAGTGGCAAAACTTCTAACCTCAGTGTAGTTAATGGGTAACACGACCTTGTTTATGGTGTCCACAGAGGGCTGTGCTTTAAAGCTTGCAGCATTTAATTTGCATTTCAAAAGCACAGCTGGATTCAATGATCTTAGAGAACTTTACCATCTTAAATGATTCTATGATTTGAAAGCTTCTCTTCTAGCACACTTACCTCCCATCACCTTGGAGCTGAGAATTGGCTGAAATTCTTTCTTTGCTTCTTCTCCATGCCTTAGTCTTGGCAACAGCAGGGCTGGCTCTGGTTTCCACAGACCCATGGAGATGGCAAAGGAGCTCACTGTGCCACTATTGCTGTGGGTCACAGAGCCCCTGACTCTCTTTTGAAAGGGCTAAATTCCGATGCTTCTATAAAACTAAGAAGCCTGACAACTTCACAGGAACATCTCTTTCTCATCTTCCTGTCTCAGAGAAGCATCTCAGCTGTAACCTGGTGTGGGGAGCACAGGATCAGGCCTAGCAGTCTGACTCCTCATTGATGCTTTAGCCCTCTGACAGCATCTTTTTTTCAAGGAGGCATGCATCCCCCAGCAAGCCTCATCAAAGAGTACAACCATACTCAAAATTAAAGTGGGACAGTTCAGTTAGAGGGAGAGTGTGGGGCAACCAGCCCTACAACAGAACATTTGCCTTTTTTTTCAGAGAGAAGATGTTTGTGCTAACCAATATGTAAACCACCTTCTCAAGTAGTCAGATGAAATGTGCTGGGAGGTCACATTTACCCCAGGCTGATCCCCAATTCTTGATGTTTACAGCAGATCCGAACATGCACTGTAATCAGAATTAAACCCTGGGGATGAAACATTTCATTTGTGCCCTGAACAGCCTGGAGTGGGGATAGGACAAATGCCTTTTATCCAGGTTGTTTCTACAGTGTCACCCGGACCTTTGAATCATACAAACAAAAAAATTGGCTGACATGAAAAGGTCGAGGCTTTCTAGAGCTATCCAAACATATGTCCTAACTACCACATTTTTGCTGCTTGTACAGATTTTCATAACTGTTTATTGTTCTGGGAAATGAGAAAAGGTTGTTTACATGGTAGCTAAAGGAACATGTGGCAAAAGGCCGCTAGCTCTGGGATGAACAATATTTTAATCAGCAAAGTGCGGGACATTTCTCTTATCTCTCTAACATAAGTCTCTAGGTCACAGTCCTCATCCACAGTAATTGAAAGCTGTGCAGTTCTGCATGGGCAAAAGGAGATGGTTGAAACTCATTTGTTTCAGAAGACTTGACTCCTGTCAAATCATATCACTTGGCAGGGGCTGAGGAGGTGTTGTTATGAGTTTTTCATGTTAGAATTAACTGTCCAGATGCCTCTTATTGGTTTGGATAACATCTGACTGGGCTCTATGTCAAACCATAAATCAGTTTGTCATGTCAGAAAACCTGGCACATGGTTTGTTTTAGTATCCAGTCTCCATGACTTGACCAATGTTTGCTATTCAAATGTGCTCTTCAGGGACAAGCTGGGATATGACACTATCTCCTATTTCTCTGCTGGCACTCTGGAGAGAAGAGAGAGAAGAGGGAGATGAAGGGAATGAGGTGTTCTTCAGGACACTGTGGAAGTAATAAATAAATCCAGTAAAGAAAGCTAATACTTCAGCAAATGCTCTTGCTTCAGACATGAGGAAGAACAACAGGTAATATCTATTCAAGAACACAGTATTTCTTCAGAGAAATACACTGCTGGGTAAAGGAGAGTCATTTGCCTGAATGTGGAGGCTTCCTTATTCTCCCCTTAAAAAAAAAAAAAAAAAAAAAAAAAAAAAAAAAAAAAAAAAAAAAATCACATTAAAGACTGTGTCTCTACTGCAGCTTTTTCTGCAGAAGTACATGGAAATGCAGAGCTGAGTCCAGCACTGACAAGGAGATGGAGAGGTTGTAAGCTCCCTTCTGTATTGAGCCTTGCTGGGGCGGGTTCTCCTACAGAGCCAGCAAAACACTGCCCACAGGAGCTGTCAGAAGAGTTTTTTTCCACCTCTAATCTCTCGTTTCTTCCACATAGGAGTGTCTCCTTCACACCTGTGTTGCAGCAGGAAAGAGGGACCTAAGCAGAGAGCTCGTACCTGAGTTACAATCCTGTTGTCCATGAGGATTAATTTTGGGACCTTGAGCTATCCATTTAAGTTGCTGTGCTGCTTTGCTGTGAAATGGTAACACTGGCACCCCCTCATGAGGTAGTGCTGGGATAAAAGGAGGCAGGACACAAGGCTGCACACTGGGAGGAACAGACAGACAGATGGACAAATAGGAACTGGACTTTGTTATACCTGTAGAGCAGTCGGCATTTCCCGGGGTGTTTCTGTCAGTCCCAGAGCCCTGGCAAATAATCCAGCTGAGAAATTAGAGTTGCTCATAACTCAGCCAAAATATCTGCAGGGTCCCTGGCAGGACCTCCCTGCAGGAGCTGGGTGTAGTTAAGATCAGGAGCTCCCAAAAGGAGCAGAGGGAAAGGCTGGGGCTGCTCAGGAGCGTGGCAGCCCTTTCCATCAGAGGCCTCATGTCACTCTATCTATGATGCCTTAAAAGGCTGCTCTGGTAGCAGAGGGGTGCTGAGGTCCTTATCTCCTGTGGGTGGCTGGTACTTTGGAGATACTATATTAATAGCTCATCCGAAGCATGAATGCCAAACTGTCTAATTACTAAACAGACCATGTGGGCAATCCAACAAAGCAGAGAGTCTGTCCCCATCCTCTCTTGTTCACAGACTCCCAAGCAGAGGCAGCACCAAGCTGCAACAAGGTAAGACAGTGACTTATTTTGGTTTTCACTGTCCTTTGGACCCTTTTGTCCTTTTCACCTTCCTGTTACAACAAGTTCTCAGGGTTCTGCGTGGACACCATGAGAGGAGCATTGCTTTCCAACAGAAAGACTGGATTTTAAGAATTTTTTTTCCTTTTTTCTGCCAGGGCTCACACAGATTGTCTCTCTTTGTATTTCTAGTCTGGTGTTTGGAACCAGGTGCTAACTAACAGCTGCTCTTTAGTTTCTGCACTAATAATATGCTATCGTGTTTTCATGTTTCAAGCAACACAACCGTGTCTAACTATAGACCCTTTCCCAGTTTGAATAACAAACTGAATGACTTCAGGCAGAAAGCTTTTGATTAGGTTTGGTGGGGGTTTTTTGCTTCTCCATCAGCATTTTCTTCTTTATAATGAATATATGGAAAATGAATAGATAGTGGTGTTAAAAAAAAAAAAAAGAGAGGACAGAAGGAACATTTTTACTTTTTTCCCCACTTTCAGGCCATTTCCTAATGGCTGTGAAAGAAAGAAAGGCAAATTACAGGCAATGCTTGCTGATTTCATGCTTAAACAATTACTTGCTATGTATTACAGCAGCTGTAGGGAAAGGGAAAAGAAAGTGAAGCACTGAAACATAACTGTGTGTCAAAGCAGGAATCTGTCAGAAGCAGCCTGTAAAACAGCATTAGCAACAACTGCCAAATGCAGGTTATCGTTACATTAAATTACTTTTAACCTCACCTCATGAGAGCATTAATTTTCAAATGAAGGCAATAAAAAAGGACTTCTTTGGAAAAACAAGATTGGTTTTGCATGTGTGTACATTTGTTTAGATACATCTTTAGTATAAACATTTTTATAACAAAAAGCTTTTTCATCAAAAGATCACAAAGTATGATGTGAAGGTAAGAAATAATAATTTACATTTGGCCTAAGAACTAAATCTATCATATTTGGCACTAAAGTTTGTCTACTATTCCATTATTTAGGAAACTAAATGTAAGAAGGGGGTTTTTTGTTGTTTTTTTTTTAATGCTGAGCATTGCTCCTTAGGTTTTAGCAGGATGGAGGGTCCCTGGCACCCCTGAGTAGCAGGGCTCCTTAGAGCTGACTCAAACCCATGGCTTGTAGGAACTGTCTACTCACTTCACAGTGTTTGTTGTTGGGCTCAGTCTTTAAATGGGGATTTCAAAGTGGAAGGGCAGGCCCTTTGTCAGTCCAACGATGCTGGAGATCCACTGAAACAAATTTGGCTGAGACATGGGTGCCTACACCAGGTGATGACTGGGCCAGTGGACATGGAGAAGTTGAGCCTGGTCCTGGGGCTGTCTCTTGGGCTGTCACAGCAGTTCATGCAATGTGCCCAGCAATGTTCCCATAGGTGATGTGGCCCTGGGTTTGTGCCCAGGCTATTAGGCACTCCTGGCTTCTGAAACCATGTGGCCACACCTAAAATATGTCCTAGGGATGGGGCTGGCTCCCAAGCCATGCCCAGGTAGGAGTCCTAGCTGGCATCTGTACAACTGACCAGAGCATCTGACTGAGTCTTAGTGCCAGGGAGTGTTCTGTGGTCCTGTTTGATTTGTGAGCACAGATGCAGGCTCTGAGGGTGTCCTTACATCTTCATCCTCACCTGGGATAGGAAGGGGAGCCACTCCCACAGTGGATGTCCCCAGTTAACACGTCTTGCCCAGCTGAGCTAGCTGTCTAGGTTTAGCCTGGCGGGGGTACACATCTTTCAGTGTTGAGACAGCATGGTTAGGAACAAGCTTGTTACACTTTTTATGTGAAGAGCAGTACATAACTTTAGCAGAAGAAAAAAGGAATGTAAAATACTGAACTGTCTGCACACATGCCTATCTTATCTCGAGGCTTACAGTCCCTGCACAGATGCCTTGGAAAGCTTAACATCTTCAGACACCCCAGCCAACGCCTCTGCACATCCTTCTGTTCTCCAGCATTAACAGTCTCACCCCTAGACCATGTTGTGCCTTGTTCAGATCTGTAGAGAGCTCCAACCTTCTGGTCCCAACATTGCTGAGATGAGTTTTGTCAGGTGGCTGGAGCCCGAATGTAGCACATCCCAGCAGAGAGTGCAGCACTGACCCTTAGAGGGCCACTAGCAGGACCTGGCAGCTGCCTGAGCCAGACCTGGTGCTCCTCTTGGCTTTTTTTTTTCACCAAGATCTTGCTGTTAAGCTAAACTGATATGCCTCTGCAGTAAATTGTGCAATGAAGAAATCATGTACAAAACTAATATTTTTTTTACAGAGTAGTCTCACTTCTCCGGTACTAGAAATGTTCTCATGCCCTCAGAGTCTTTGTCTATCATCCAAGCCTCAGGCTAAAACAATAAAAATAACAAAATTGTTCTGGGTAGGTGCTTAGTGTTAAAGTATCACCACTGATGCATTGATAGTATTCCATATTTAAAGCAAGAAGCAGAAGCAGCATTCCAACCATGTGCAGCAAAATATTAGGTTTGTTTTTTGGTTTTGTTTAAAAAAAAAGAAAAATGTTGGCCAAAGATCTCTATCTTAAAAAAATGCAGGAACATACATGCAGTGATTTTTCACTAGATTTGAATTCAAAAGTTCATTAACACAAAAAAGACCAAAAGCCTGTTCCCAAAGCAAACCCATTCTAAAGGCAGTCTTTCCAACAATAATGCTTTGTTCTTACCTAGCATTTGAAAATATGATTAATGGATGAATAACTTTACTTTTCCCCTACCAAACAGCAAGCCATCAGAACAAGGCAAACCTTTGATTACAGCTGGCAAGAGGCTGGGAGGGGGCAGGCTCATTCAAACACTTCTTTGATAGAGAAAATGTAAAAGCCCATTTTATGTGGAGGAAAACCAGAGAGAGAAGGGAGTGTGAAGACTGACCTGGGGGTGAAATCCAGGGCCCACAGAAACTGATGGGAGTTTTCGCAGAAACATCTATTAATTTTAGCACAGCTCAGATTGACTCCTTTTCCCTGTAATTTTAATAGTGCCGAGCTTGTGTAGATTTGTATCACCAACAACGATCAATTTTCATATTTCTCTTTACCAGTTTTCCTTTTTTGTAGCTGTGAATTGCCCAAGCAGAGCACTGGCAGCCTGACTCAGTTGTTTTTGTGTGAGATGAATTATTACTGGCCACAATATTTTATCTTTGGCTTTATATCACAGTGAACACAGTGTCATGCTGGTAAATCTCAGGCTGTTTCAACACTGTTCATCATCTAGTGCTGATTAGCTTTGAGAAGCATAGGTCATATTACACTGAGTCCTAGTTTTTCTGAAAGCAATTGGAGTAATTTTGCTAGGTTTTGCTCAGCTTGCTCTGACAGAAACATGGAATGAGCACTACCATACACATTTTAAAGGGATCCATCAACTTCATAAAACTCAAAATGTTTCTGCTGCAGGTTGATTCACTAGCTACCATTAACACATGCCACCAAGAAGCAGTGAAACTGGAAGAAGAAGAAGAAAAATCGTTTTCCCAAATTTCACTTCATATTTTCAGTAACATTTTGTGTGAAGTCAGTTATACGGGTTCTCTTTTATAACATTTTTTTCCTGCTGCCTCTGTGAAACTTCCACATCACAATGAACGAGAGCAAAACCCTCCTTAAAAAAGGAAGATAAGTACACTTTCAAACCCCATTGTCTAGGGGGTGGAATGGGCACAGACATGGGGGCAGAAACTGTTTCACACGCTTCATAAACAAAACAAATGGGCTTTTAGAATAACATATTCCCTGTCAAGCTTAGCAGATTTTCACCAAAGTCTCACTGGAAATTTGCATTCTCTCTGTTGGAGGGAAGTAGGTAACATTGACTAGAGCTTCTTTTTGGTAGCCTGCAGCTAGAGAAGCAAAGCCTGGCACGCCTACAGATTACCATAAGAAAACAGAAACACCTACAATCCAGGACACCACCACACAGAAGCCCATTCATTTTTTAAATGCTGAGTATCCTACTTTCCTATGCATGAAATCCATTGACTGCAACAGGCCCCATGGTCTCCAGCATTGGGTGCAGAAGGCAGTGGGACACTTGAGGGATTGGTACACAGCTGTAATACAAAGAGAGAGATGTGCCAGTGCTGTATAGCATGGCACTGCGGGTACAGAACAATAAAAGGGAGGAAGCTATGAGAATAAACTACTTGTTGTAGTTTTCAGCTTCTAGATCTAAGCCTCAGCTCAGGAATTTTCAGAGCATGGGTCAAGCACATTGCGTCTTACATGGCCTGCTCTTCATATTGTCAAGTATTTCTTCTCTCAACATCCTATTAGGTGAGAAAAGTGGCACTTTTTCCCAGTTCAGGAAAGAGAAGTAAGGACCAGATCTGAGGGCAGACTCAAGTGCTAAAATACAGCAAGGACTGGAAGGCTGTGAGACCCAGCTCGGGGCTGCAGTAACCCAGGACTAAAAGACTGTTAATGGGAAAGTATTAAATCATTATAAATAGCCCATTATAAAAGACAATGGGAACTTGCTGTCAAGGCTGATATCAAGGTCATTAATTTTCACCCTTCCCCTCATCATATTCAGTTAGAATGGTTCTGCTGTGTGACTTTCTGAAGAATCAGGATCATAGAGTGGCTTTGGTTGGAAGGGACCTTAGAGATCATCTACTCCAACCTCACTGCCATGGACAGAGATGCCTCACGTCTAGACAAGGTTACTCATCCAACCTGGCCTTGAATACTTCCAGGGAGGGGGAATCCACAACTTCTCTAGGCAAGTTCCAGAGTCTCACCACCCTTGTACTAGTTCTGGAAGGGAACAGAACAGTGAGGGGACTCCAAGATTGATTGCAGAAGCATTTCTGAGCCTCAGTAGTAATAATATTCACATTTCTTAGTAGGCCACAACCTTAAATACAGCCGTGGTGTTATTTGTAGTGTCATCTTACTTAAGTCTTGCAGGTCAGTAACTTGCAGATTCATAACCTAAAGAGGATCTAGATTTATTAGTACAATTATTGTCTTGGGATACAGTTATTTGCTGCTGTGGAATACTGATAGCTAAGCAGAAGGTTTAATTATATGGACTTGATTACATGAACACAGTATGTTGTGCACTGTAAAAAGACATATTGTTCTGCTTAAGAAAATATTTAGGCAGACAGAAGTGAGGAAGAGAGTAGTTCCAAATGTTGGGTGCTGTTGGGTACCCCAGCACATACTTAAAAAACAACAAGCAAAACCCTCTTTTTCAAGGATCTTGCATCCATGTTCCACCAGATCTGGAAACAAAGGGACCGCAGAACTACAAGCATCAAAGGATTCAAGCCAGCCCCTGCCCTGCATTTTATGTTTCTGGACATTCAAGTTAGGTTCTCTTCCTTGCAGACAAGGGGTGTGGATTCCTGGGAACCCATCTGGATATACGGAAGAGCCAGAGGCACTGTGGACTGTGTGCATTTTGGGGAGCAGCCAGCTGGGTAGTCAGTACTCAGTTGTGTAAAGGATTTATATTGTAGCAACCCAACAAGGACTTGTTAGACTTTAGGGTTAGCTATTAGGGATAAGTGAAATGACTGGTGCTGCTTCATAATTTGATTTTTGACTCCTCTCTAGATGACCCCAAAAAAGTACTTGTCTTCCAGCATGAGACACATTATCTTCAAGGCAAACCATTGTTAAAAGCCTTTATTTCATTTTACTCACAACATTTGAATTTCATTCACATTAAGACAGCAGCTCCACTAGACACCCACGTGAATATAAACTTGGCAGGGACAAACACAATACATATGTCTATCAGGCTGACAATGAATAGTATATTTTTTCAGCTCTATGTGAAGTATTAGAGATGAAATTCACATCAGCAACTAAATGATTGCTTTAATCCTATTACTTAAAGGTCCTGAGCACTCATACAGTTCAAAGTAAGCACAGGCCTAAGAGGATCAACAGCAAGGATTCTACTTCAAAGTGAACCATCTAAGCCCACATTTGCAATCATAATGTATGTCTGAGCCTATGTCTCAGACCCTCTCAGTTTATCTGTAGTGTATACAAACAGTGGTTGAGCAGAAAAATAACTGTTGCCATACAGAATGATCTCCCTGCAAAACAGGATGTTCCAAATCATATTCAGACAGAGAGGGTGACTATTTCTACTTACATCAAAATCTTGGGAGTCTGAAGTAATGTGGCATGTGATTTGCAAGGGTAAACTTCTTTTGAATGCTAGGCAAGTTGAAATGTTTGGGGAATAACAACACTAATAGATAGCCAGTGTACAAAAAAAGTCTTCAGGGAAGAGGTGGCTGTAATAGAAAAACCTGTTTTTTGGGGTTGTTTTTTTGTTGGGGTTTTTTTTGTGTTTTTTGTTTGTTTGTTTGTTTGTTTTTGTGATTTTTTTTTTTGTTTGGTTGGTTGGTTTTTTGTTTTTTGGGTTTTTTTGCTCCTGTGTTCACTGTGAGGCACTTGTAGAGCTTCCTGCAGGAGAACACTTCCTTACGGGGATCATCAGAGGTTCTATTTCTCACTAAAGCACCTATAGAATGGGTATGGAAGAAATAAAAAAAAAAAATAGGAAGAAAATGTTAAAACCAGATGGCTTTCAGCCGTGAGATCTAAAGGGACTCAAGGTTAAACTGGCTGAAATAATAACGATTCATGGCCTTCTTTAAAACAGGCTTAGAACTGAGTGCCTGAAAGTGGCTAGTATGGTGCCAGCCTCTTTATATAGTTCCAAGAGAAACTGGGGTAATTAAGGCTTGGTAAGCTTGACAAATTTAATAGAAATTACTATGCAGGGTAGAGATGGATAAATATGATACACTTGGATAAATCCAATAAGCTTTGTAAAGGGAAGTCATTCTCTACAAAGTCATTTGGTTCCTGCAAGCTAGTAAGAAGATGCAGATCCAGGAGATCTTTGGCAGCATCTGCTTTCTTTTTGCTTTTCCATGTATTCAACAAGGGCCTTCAACAAACACCCTTAAAAATGCATAAGAAGCCACAGGGTAAGAGGGAAGATCTTTGCCTGTGTTGCATAAAATCAGTTGAAAGATAAACAGGCAGTTCTTACAGTAAAGGGAGACTGATAAGAGATTATTATTGGAAATTCTACTAAGACTGAGAAGCAGAAGGATCTTAGGCAATAGGCTGAGTGGGCACTGGAGCAACATCTTAAGCTGAATGTGCATATGCATATAGCAGTGCATGTGGGGAAAAATGTGACTTTAGCTACAAAGTAGTGGTTCTGAAATGATCACCTAAGGGGGAAACTTAGAAGTTATATAGGTTAAAAAAATTAATAAATAAAAAATCGAATGGTAAAATTCTAGCTGCTTCATCTGAAAAAGTAAATTGTCATACTGGGCAAAGTTTTGGCATGGATGATAAAACACAAGGAATAGCTTTCATACAGAGTGGCTATAGGAAGGACATCATGGTGCTGGACAGGGTGCAGAGAAGGGCAATTGGGCTAATTAGGTGTCTGGAGAACAAGTCTTATGAGGACAGGCTGAAGGAGCTGGGGCTGTTCATCCTGGGGAAGAGGAGCCCTTTATAACTACCTGAAAGGAGGTTGTAGTGAGGTTGGTGTTGGCCTCTTCTCCCCAGTGACTCATGATAGGACAAGAGGTAATGGGTTCAAGTTGCACCAGGGGAGGTTCAGATTTCATATTAGGAAAAATGTCTTTGCTGAAAAAGTGGTGAGTCATTGGAAACAGCTGCCCAAGGAGGTGGTAGAGTCACCATCCCTGGAGGTATTAAAAAAACAGGTAGATGTGGTGCTTCAGGAGATGATTTAGTAGTTAAGGTGGTGTAGGACTGATGGTTGAACTCAATGATCTTGAAGGTCCTTTCCAACCATGATGATTCTAATATTCTATATTTCTATGATTCTATGATTAGGTAGGCTGGGAATTTCCAGCCTCAGAGAGAGATGGCTGAGTAGAGATGTGATAAAGATTGACAAAGACATGAACAGCCTGTAGCATGTGGATAAAGATCAGTTACTCATTATCTCTCTAAATGTAAGACCTAGGAGGCATCAGGTGAAACTAGTGGGTAATATGTTCAAAAGGAACACAAGAAGATGGTTCTTCAGCAACACAGAGGAGAGCTACCTGTTACTGGAGATGGTGAATTTCATTTCAGGGTATCAAGAGTGACCTATGCAAGTGCATGGAAGTAATACTTAGTATGGATACTGCCTTCAGGTTGAGAAATCCCTAAGTCAAAAGATACTGGAGGCTGGGAGAGTATTATGAAGAGATATCATTACAGACAAGTCTCACTTTCTTCCCAAGATGCTTCTTAGTCCCCAAGAGCAGGACCAATGATTCAAGGAACCTTTCTGTTCAACAGTTCTCAGATTGCTGTGGCTTGATCCAAATACCTACAAATCCCACTGGTTGTCCTGTACAGACAGCAATGACAGACTCTAGTCCAAATGTATTTTTTTCTTTCTTTCTGCCTTTTTACAGCTGTGTTGAACTGACTAAACTTCTGCTCATTTGACTTTGGACATTGGGGAGTTCTAACATTAATCCTTAATGGCAGATTAGACAAAGGTTGGCCAGGAACAAGATAGATGCTGTCACTCCTGCCTTGGGTGTGAGTTAATTAAGTTCTTCAGGCATCCATCAGCTACTCATTTTACAAACCTTCTTCTGCTCAGGAGATCTCAGGGCCTTGGTCTGGCTGATGAGGGGAAATGGAAGTTACAAATGCTGCTGCTGGCTGTTCCTAGAGGGTCATAAAAGATGTCAGACATGCAGGCAGAAAAAGAGTTCAGGGGAGCTGAAGGAAATTATTCCCAATGAAGTAAGGTTTTGGAGAAGAAGCCATGAGCAGAGAGGTGGTGGGAGGGAGAGGATTCTGGAAAGGTGCCTTTGCCTAAAAGCACTACAGCGTGCTGGGAACACCACAGGGAATACTAGGTATGTGAGCTATTTTGTACAGATTGCAGGTCTCTTGTGCCATCAGAAACACAGTGATGAGGTTTTTGGAACAATCACAGCATGCTTGTTTCGTGTGCCTGAAACAGGGAACTATAAATCATGATTATACTGAAATTAATAAGTCCTAAATTAAGGGGTAGCATTTGCCAGTTCAGAAGACCAGCAATTACTGCAAACTCTCCAGTAATTTGACATCCCAGGTTCCACCTACAAGGATAGGAAACCCAAAAGCCTCTTCCCATCTGTCATACTCAGGGCCCCACATGGCAATCAAACTGAATCCAGAGGAAAGGAAAGAAATAGCAGCTCCTCCTCATATATCCCTGCCATCTCATAATTTAGAGTAATCTTTTCTAAAGACCACTGACCTCTTTTCAGGGCTTGTCTCTGTATCCCTAAGCACTTCCAAAGACGTGACACCAAGCTCTCTATCACTGGATGAGATGAGCAAGCTATGGAGCTGAGGGGTTTAGGGAACGCTTAGAGTCCAAAGAGGCATGAGGATGGTGAAGATCAAAATGTTTCACTCTGCTTTCCTTAAAAGTAGAAGCACCATCTAACCTATAACCTAGTCAAGGGAAAGAAGGAAAAAGAATGGCAGAGAAAGTAGGGAAGGTGGAGTCCATATTCAAAAAGAATTGTTAGTTTCCACTTGCTTCATTACAACTCTTCAGGTCTCCCCTGAACTCTTTTTCTGCCTTCTTCACTTGGTTAGTAGCCTGGTGAGGCCTCTCCAGGGCCCCCCACAGCAGACCCCTGCTGCTTGGGGAATTCCTTGGTGGGCTGCCTTTATCTTTCAATGATTTTTATGGCTGCTTTTAATCTGTGAGGACCTGGGATGATTCTCCAGATGATGATGCTTGTCCAGTGAAGGATCTGTCAGTCCTGTAACACAGAACCTCAGTTTTCCAAGCTGTTGAAATATTAACTAACATCAAGGGGCATTTTCTTTAGCAGATAACCAACTCCTTAAAACTCTAGCTTGCTCCTTGAAGCTTCCTCTGGTGTGCTGTCTGCTCCTACCTCGAGCACCACAACTGTCCTCCCCTGTGATCTCCTCAATCCATACTCCAACACTCATCAGTGTCAAGAGCTGTTTTTCTGCCCAGCTGAGACAGGAAAGCAGCAGCAGCATGGATGTAGCTGTCTTTCTGCCTGGGTCATCCAGTGCAAACCATTGCTACATCTCAATAGCCCATGGAGAAAGGGGCATAGCAGGAATTAGGTGAACACTGGCAGACTGCATGTTGATCAGTGCCGCACTGCCACATCCACTTTGAGACGTCTTTTTGAGGAGGTAAGTTTCTCTGAATGAAACTGGAGATAACTGGATAGAAAAGGAGGAGGTCCTTACTAAATATGAAAACTGAATGGATGTTTTGTCCAAAGTGATTATAATGGTCTAAACAGCTTTGAGCTGCATCCCAGAGGATGCTATCACAGAAACACCCTTGAATTTGTCAGCATCATCTATCTTACCACATAGTATCTTTCAGAAGCTAACTTTTCCATACAAAATCAAACATTGCTACTGAGCCACGGCACCTTTCTCTAAATTCAATGAAAAAAAATGTTTAAGACTGTATGTGAAAACTATTGAAATACATTAAAAAAGCAAATATGGAAAAAAATTTTCCCAGGTTGCATCGGAGTTTTTAAAATATTGAGCTTTTCACATTGACTTAGGCTAAACACCCCTCCCAGAAATAAAAGATGTTTTGCATCAGCCCAAAGCAGACTTTCACTCCAGGTTAAGTTCCTTATCTGTCTTCATTACAGTGGTTTTAATGAGTTGTCCAAAGCTATCTGTAGTATCTTCATCAGAATCTGTGAAACTCTGATATTCCTTACTTAGTGAGTATTTCTACTTGAGGATTTATGGGAAGAACTGAACATTAGAGTATTGCAAGAAGCCTTGTGTCTGGGAGACTGAATGGGGAGAGAAAATACTAAAAAAAAACCTATTTACTCTTTGTGTGTTCCTGATATGCTTGGGGAAAATTAGCCAAGAACACCTTATGAATATGATATTTCAGGAAGATTTGATACATCCTGGTTGTTTTTTTAAGTTTCATGAACTAAAATGCAATGTCTGCTTGAGTCTATACTACTTCCTAAATACACCCTCTTGTATTCAATGGAAGTGTTACAGAGGTTCTGGCATCAGAAAAGGATTCATTGAATAAAGTCAGTTAGCAGTTTCCAGGATAAAACAGTGGTGGAAAGAAATGAGCTGGTAGCTTAGATATATTCAAACCTGAAAGTGTAGCTTTCCATCCCGCCTGCCCGTTCAGAGATATTAAATTTCTGTGTGGCTCAAACTGGGGGATATAGAAATATTTCACATCTAGCTGTCTTTCTCCACTGTTTTAATTTGTTCATTCATTTCCGTCAGGAAAGGAGACAAGCCCTGAAATGGTAGTTACTCCACACCAGTTCAGTAGCTGAAACTGAGATTTCTGAAAGATTACTAAAATCCTTGAGAAGTACTGCTATGAAAATTATACTTTTTCCATCTTGTTTCCCATATGCAAGGTATAGATTTATCCACATGGAATCGAAACTCTTAAAGCACACAGAGCACTGAAGCACTAGCAATAAATGCTACATAAATGGGGAGTGTAGAACCCATAGGATATGTTTCTAGATCACAGGATAGAGCTGAGGGGTGCTTGTATTTTCAACCTCTAATTTAGGCATGCACTACAAATATTGTGTCCAGTTTTCATTCCATTATCTCCTCTGAATCCTTGAATCCTTGAAGATGGTTCATATGTGCTGGGTTAATGTTAACGTTAATAATGAATTAAAAAAACCCACAAAACCAAAAACCAAACAGATATCCCCCTCTCCGAAAAAAAAGTAAAAATCCAACACCAAAGAAACAAACAAACAAAAAGAAAAAAAAACAAACAAACAACAAACCCAAACAAAACAAAACAAAACAAAGCAAAACAACAACAACAACAAAAAAGCAGTGGGTCACTTAAACATTACATTTGCCAGTGAAAAAAGCCTCTGCCCTTTCCTTCCAATCTCCCTGACAAGTAATATTTGGTTCTCTCCCACCCACCCACTCCTAGTGGATTTGATGCTAGTGAGAAAGAGGGCGACGAGGGTTCCAAATCACTGAAGAAAAATTGTCAGATAAAAAGAAGATAAAGAGAGCAAGCATGGACCAACTGAAGCAGGACAAGAGGTCAGAGCTTCCCCCTCCCTTAGTTAGCAGCATTTGATGTAGTATATATGCCACATAATGTAATGAGGGAAGGAGCTGGCAGGTAACCCTCCCTCATCCCTTTGGCACTCCACACACTCTTGTGTGGCTCCTGAGCATAGATTCCCAGAGTGAGCCCACAGATCATCATCATGTTTTAAACTGGCAGATGCTTTTCTGCTTTCAAGGAGTCAGAAATATTAGATTAAATAAAACAAAAATAATCTTCCTGAAGTCAACCAATGACTTGCAACAATTAAACAAAGTAATTTCAGCTGGAGCTGGTGTGGTTTTTATCTTATGATTCTGGAAATTACTTGCATCGTATTCCAGCAGGTCACATCAAAAAATTTCTAGCAGAGTTGCTGCAGTGGCTGTCAGTGGACAGATAGGAAGCTGAAAATAACATGGAAGTTGAAAAAATCAAATAATGTGTTCAATCAAAAAAAAAATCAAATAACATTTAATTTCTTTCAAAAAGGTTTAGAAATTAACCAACTAAAACAATCCAAACCTAATAATTTGAGCCCATTTTTCTTCTTTGCATGAACTTCTAAATCAGAACTGAGGTGAGAACTGTAACTAAGGTGGAAATTAATTATTATTGTTTTCACTGTGTGATAGTTAAATGTAAGAGAAAGAAACACTTTTATTCTGCACCTATTAGTTCTTTGCAAATTAGCTAATAGCTCACACAAGAGTGCTGTCCTGAGCTATATATTTACAGTGAAACTAAAGAACTAAAAGATGCAATGTCTTGTCCAAAGGCATCCAGTGAGCCAGTGATGAGGCTGTAAACCCAAGCAGCAGCTCTCCCAAGACACAGTTGCAGATCCACGGTAGGTCAAGGGCTCACTGAAAATCACTCACTGCCTGGTTTAACTCATCTTTCAGATGCTCATCTTGCAAATGCAAGGAAGAAGCCAGGGACATGTGGCTTGGGTGTGCAGCAGCTTTAATTTAAATAAGCTTCAATTGTCCATAAATAAGCTTTAGTAGAATCCAGATCCTTATGTCCACTTCGTCCTCCAGGGAGCAATTCCTGTGTTTTGAAAACACAGCCTGAAAAGGCTGCAGCAACAGACAGATCAACCCATGGACATTGCTGGTCGTCAAAATAACTCACATCTGTAAATGAGGTCTTGCTTCTTATAGAAGAATTAGGCATGGCCCTTTACTGACATTTTATTCTGTCTCTGCGTTTGTAGATTTTCAGTAGAGCTGATCCTGTCATTTCATTCCGATTCCAAATCTTTGATCATAGAATTAGCCGGGTTGGAAGGGACCTCAGAGATCATCAAGTCCAACCCTTGACCCACCGCTGCGGTTACCAGCCCATGGCACTGAGTGCCACATCCAGTTTCTTTTTAAATATCTCCAGGGATGGAGAATCCACCACCTCACCGGGCAGCCCATTCCAATGCCTACTCAATGATGACCACTCAAGTGCACAGAAGGGCAGTAAGTACAGGTGAAGATTCTGACATAAGTTTGTTTTGCAGGAGAAACTCCTTGCCCAGCCCAAATGCACACCTGCACCCCTGCCCAAACACCACCACCCAGTGTCCAGTGCAAAAAGACACTGGGTTACTTTACCTCATCTGGATGCAAAACAACAGCAACGCTGTCTCAGGATAATGGGCTTTATATTTTTGACCTGCTGGTTTCTCCTAAGATTGAAAGCATTCAAATTAAAGCACCTCCCTTTGGCAAGCAGCAGTCGTTACTGAAGTATTGCCCTGAATTTCCTCCCCACCCCTCAAATGTCTGGGAGCAGACACCTCCTGTGTGCTTCTGATTCAAATTCTTTCCTCTGGGAGGTTTCCCAGGACCCTCACTGTTTTGATTAACAGAATGTGTTTCTGCTAGAACAGTTGATAGATGAAATTGGATTTTGTAGCAGAAAAATTGGTTCCTGGTTATAGAAGGATTAATGGTTCCCCCCTTCTCTTCAGCATGTGCCCACTGGCAGGGGTCTCGGCTGGGTCCTGAGCATGTGCTGGGACAATCTGTTCCTTTGGCTTTCTCATACACAAGGGTTTTTTTTTTAATTTGTTATATTAGTTTTTCTGTTTTTTCTTCTATTCCCTCCTCACTAAGGGGGAACTTGGAAAGTAAGAAGGGTGGAGAGGACCCTTGTAAAGGAACACACCTGCACACACACCTCTCCACGCAGGAGAAGGGGGCAGCTTGTTTCACTCTTCTCCAGGCAGGACAGACAAAATCAGCCAAGGCTAATAGAGCCTCGTACCAATATTAACCAAATGCTTCATTCTCTCAGCCAGGTGAAGAGCCTTACAAACGCTTGCATTCGAGTGGCTGTGAAACCTTCTGTACAAGCACGACCCCTGGGATGTAGCAAAGCCACGTTATTAATGAGCATCGGGGATTTAGAGAAACAAAGGCTGGAGGAGGGACGTTCAGGAGTTTAGGGGAGGGGGGGGGGAAGTATCGACACCCTTGGAACAGAGAAAGTGTCGAATGCCAGCTGCAGAGCTCCTAAAAGAATGAGTGTCTCCGATGCTTTTGTCTCCTTATATGGTAAAATGATAGCGAGGGGGTTTCACTCGGCTGGGGAAGGCAGCAGCCTCTTTTCCACACAAACGCTGCCTGCAGAGCTGGGATGGGAAGAGCCGCTCCTCGCAGGCAGTAGAGAGCCCCGGGTGCGCTTTGCGCGTTTGTTAATGGATCTGACCCCCTGCCCCTGGTCCAGGAGGTGGCATTAACTGCCCGCTACTGCTCTGTAAGTAAATATCCCTCTTTTCCCTCCCCCCTCTCTCCCTCCCTCCTTTCCTCCCACCCCAGGGTCTAAATCTTTGAAGGTGCCGCTTTAAACAAAGGGTGCAGCAGTGAGGAGGAGAGGGTTGTTCGGTGCCCCACGGGGTTTGTGGGGTAAGGATGCGAGGAAAGAGATTGCCGGTCCCCCCGTTCTCCTGAGCACACGGCGAGGGGGGTGAAGAGGAGAAAAAAGACAATTTCCTACCAGAGCAATTAACTGCTGCACGTCTGTGCACAGAGTGACACATCAGTGAGCTGATGAGGCTCCGGGTCGTTTCATGTGTAACTATTTTTAATGGCTTCGTGATGCTGCGTGTGTAATCCGCAGGGGAGGTGATAGAAAGGAAAAGCTGGGGTTTTAGATTTTCTTACACCCCTGTGCACACTCCTGCTGCCGAGCCCAACAAAGCATTTTTGCACTGTAGCAAGAGCAGATGCACATGAAACAATGGTGTCCTTTCCTCTTGCAAGCAAACACAGTGAACAGCAGACTGTGTAAGAGCCATCAGAAATGTGTTTTTTTAAAATTTATTTTTTAACTTGGAGAGAACAAATTAGAATGTAAATCCCAATTAATAGCTCTGAATTCCTTCTTTTCTTCCTTCCTTCTCTCTGCATGCATGTATGTGCAGCCACAATTACCCAGGTCCTTAATGTATGCTAACACGGATTTCTCTGTGTACATAATAAAGGAAATACTAACTTTCATTGTCTGAATTTAATGGCTGTTCTAAACTTTCTAGCCTAAAGGAATACGGCTTTTTTTTTAGTTGACCTTACACCTGCAGATTTCAGCTTTGCTGTGTACAGAGATGCACACATAGTCACAAGAAAGCAAACCTTATAAAATCTATATGCCAGCAGCAGTCAGTCTGCTACTGTTATTCCCTTGACTCCTGTCCAAGGGTATATTAACAAAGACTGCTGATTGTCACTGAGATTGCCACTCAGTAGCTATAACATTTATTGTTGCCTATACATATTTGTATGCTGTCCTAAATAGGAATTGTCCTATATGGGACCAACAAAAGGCTGCGTGTTACTAGTTTTTCACATGCATTCCCAAATGAAGGAATGTTATAATTAAGGTTGACATTTGGTTTCTGCTGTGAACCTTATTTTCATCTGTTCATAAATTTATGGGACTCTCTGTTTTTTGGATAATATCTTCTGTGTCTTTTATCAGCCAGATGGTAAACTCTGAAAATGATGGTTTCAGGCATTTACATTTGGAAGGCAGAAAAATAGTAATTTTTTTTTTAAATTTTATAAAATTTTAATCTGTTTTCTGCCCCTTTACATGAAACTGGGAAAGTATACACTCTAAAGGCTGCTCTGTCATTACAACCTGTGAAAAAAAAAAAAAAAAAAAAAAAAAAAAAAAAAAAAAAAGAAAAAAGAAAAAAAAAAGATATGAGGTACTATGTTAATTGAAAACTCCATTCTAAACACTGCCATAGTGGCAATACTGGTGTCAAAAATCTGACCAAAGCACCAGTAAAAGTATCTGTTACTCCAGCCATAACATAGACAATGATCTTTGGCTTCCAAACCAACATGTAGTGGAGGTGAGTGGCACAGTTGAGAGGACAGAAATCGCTATTGTTGATAAATTATATATGTGAAAGCTACCTGGGGTTCCTACCTGACATCTCCACCTGACCACCACGTCTGAGGCTGGGGTATGGGCCAGTTCTTGAGGTCTTTTGAGAAATCCTAGAAGATCCCAAGATGACAGAAGTGCTGGGATAGAATATATGGGCTTTGGCTCTCACAGTTCTGCTGAATGTGCTCTCAAGGCAATCAGTAGGGCTACACATGCAAGTACCAAGTAGGCACTTCCAGGTGGTTGGATTTTATAGGAAAATATTAATAGTTTTTATGAGATCACTTGTTATCACATAGGAGTGGCTATGCTGTAGCAGACATTGTTTGTATGTGCAAGTCTTCTGCCACAAAGAGAATGTAATGGTGATTCACAACTAACATAAAGAGGTACATATAAAGCCCTGCTTCCTACCTACACCTTCTTAAGGAAGCCCAGGGAAGCCCATTCCCTGAAATCCCTATTTTCCCTGAAATCTGTCCTAGCCACATAGAGAGACATCAGCACTTCCACCTGGAACACTTTGCCTTAGAAAGAAAAGTAGACAATGCCTTCAATCACACATAACACAGTCTTCCAGGATCCCATTGTGCCTAAACATCAGGAGAAAAAAGCCTCAAAAATTAGTAGTAAAGTACAGCTCCTGCAACTGTAAGGGCTGGCAAGAGTTTCTTCCCCATTTTACTGTAAATTCAAGCTTTCATCCCAAAAGAAAGGTATGAGGAGTGCTGAAAAGATCTATATTCACGCTAATTACTTCTTCTGTTCTCCAGGGTATTGAGCCCTGGAGGTAGAGAGCCAGGTCTTACCTGCTGTTCTCACCTGCTTGTCTTGCCTCACAGGAGCTGGGAGATAAAAATTAAGGGAGGGTCAGATAAGTTAACACCATCAGCCAGATGAAATGACTTCTTGCCCATGAAAATCGGGCTGAAAACAGAAATAATGCCTCTTGCTGCTCGCTGCCGCTCTCTCGAGGTCCCCACAAGCTAGTTGCAAGTGAGTCTGAGGCTCATTCAAGTGTATTTGATGGATACATCAGTCCTGACCATCTTCAGAGAAACTCTGGATGGTGTAGTGTTGTAGGCAGTCACCTTCCATCACTTGGCTGCTGCTTCGGAGATTGTTTGCATCTTTAGATTGATTAATTCTAATTGTGAAATTTTAATGTTTCGTTTACATATGCACAGTTATTTGTGATGCAGATTCACCTCAAGTGAGAGTGTGAAATGGCAGGGTAATGACAGGTTTCATGGAAATAAATCTTGGATACACTGACAGTCACTGAAGCATTAACATTTCAACAATAGTAATTAGCTATGTATATAGGGAGTTTAATTAAAAATCACCAGAGGTTTATTTTAAGGCTGAACACCACAACACTCATGCCAGGTGGAAAAGTTGGAGTCCTCATTTTTTTTCCTTTTCACATACCCTTCCATATTATATTGGGTAGTATTTACTGGGATGTTAAATGGCTGCTGTTTATATAGCAATATACTATAATGGGAATGTAGATGAGCGTAACACTGATATAAAAATATTCATCTCTCCCTTCCATGGTAAATTTTCACTGCAAATCTATCTTATCACAGCAGAGCAAGCCTAAGACTGCACTTTTCGTGGTAGTTCTAGACCCTTGGCAAGCACAGGCACAAGGGCTCAAAACCTACCACAGGATCCATGAATTGTCACAGTTGGAAGAGACCTATAAATAAAGAAATGCACCTTCGTATAGTCCAATAGCCACTGGCAAGGGCAGAGGACCTATGGAAGGAGTGGCTGGCTGGGCTTCCTGCAGGATGAGCTGTGCAGCAGTTGCCTCATCATCGAGTTAGCTTTTCCACTGGCCACCTTTAGCATGAGGATGCACATGGCCTTCTGTGGCCCACGGAGGGAAACTTGGCTCTTCTGCACCAGCTGGCTTGGCTCCCCATGGCCAGGATGCCACTCAGGGATCCAAGCAACATGTGCCCTGAAGCCAGATAGACCTCCAAGAACTCGGGTTCCCTTTGCTCTCCCTCTGCTCTCTCATCATGGTATCTGGAGGTGCTCATGCCAGGAAGAAAAGCATAAGCTATACCTGCCCAGACAAAGAAAGAGGGCTACTGCCTCTTAATGTGTTTTAGTAAATCTAAATACACAGTGTGTATGCTTTGGGTGTTTGTGTGTTGTGGTGTGCATCAAATCCCTCTAACTTCTGAAGTTCTGTTCTTTTTTCTTCTTCTCAATCCTACTGGCAAATGGTTGATTTTTTTTTCCTAAAGTAAAATTAAATAAAATTAGTTTTTCCTCCTCTCCTCTTGCATGACATTATGAACTGGTTTGGAAGAGCGATTAGCTCTTAGAAGAGTGGCTTGCATATGATAGATATTAAATGGGGCAATAGCTGCTAAGTTACAGAAAAATAATCACCTCTTGCCAGAAGAACCATCATACTTTAAACTGTTAGTTCATAGTTGCAAAGGATATCATAAATCTTTGCATTTTAGCCTTTGGAACATTAACATAAATTGTTTCCAAATGCTCTAGACCTGCATGGCTTATGTCACTGGAGTTGCCAGATGCAAATTTTCCTTTCTCAGGGGAAGGAAAACAGATAGAAAACTCCATGAGAACAGTTCTTGAAAAAAAGTCAAATGAAAGATACATGTATATCTTGAATGAAGATGCATGTCTCTGAAGACCTGGTATTGCCATGGTACTTTCAGCAGGCAGCTAACAGAACATTCTGCTCCAGGAGCACAGGTAGAGCCCCAGCCCTGTTGACCCAGCTGAGGTCAATAGCAAAGTCCCCTTGGGTATCTTGGCTATGCCTCCAGATACTGCTAGAGCAAGAGATCAGACCTTCACTTCCCTGGGTAAGCTAAACAACTCCTACTCCTCATGTCATGGGATGAGGGAACAGCAGATGATTGCTTAATGACATTATAAGCCCTCATTTTTATGAGGTAATATAATAACTAACAATTACTGCTAGTAAAATCCTGGAAGATACAACGTGGGTAGTGCTAATATTCGGCATAAACTGTAATCTTCTCTTCTGGGCTTGCAATGGAAAGCTCTTTTCCTTTTGGAGATGTATTGCTATGTCTAATGTTGTAGGAGCGTCCTGGTTTGGGCCAGTGTTAAACCATGACAAGGAGGGAGACTGTGGCAGGAAAATCCACTTCTCCTTCATGTTGAAAGTAATCTGAAAAGACATACGTATGAAGTGATCAGCAAGATAGAATCTGAAGGCCTGGCTGTCCACAAACAGCTGTAATAAAGATGAGCTTCTGGCCCACAAAGCTTTACAGTCAACAAGTATCAAGCACAAGAGGAAGAAATAGATCAATGGCAAGGAGGATGAATTACAATTTGTGTCTATCCATGAGTGTGGAAGTCTTTTGTTATTATAGCCCAAAGCAATGTAAAAAAACTGCACTAAGGTAAGCACTATTTTTGGGTGTAGCAGGAACCAAAGGACTGATGTTGTAAAGGACCATGTGCATCAAGTGAGAGGCAAAAGCACCGTTCAGTTCACATTTCACATTTATTGTTTGTAAGACAACAAAGAAATTATTTGTTTGGCAGACCCTGCTAGTTCTTCAGCAGAGAGGTTTCTTGATTACATTTCATTTCTTCTCTCCAGAGAAGAAAAAAAATGTTAAATATCCTCAAAAATATTACATAGTAGATTGTGAGATCCAATCCAAGGCCCAGATCTAAACAGCCTGGAATCTGGGATACTTGACCCTGAATTCCAGCTTTTTGAATGAAACCACATGAACCTGAGTTCCTAGCATTAAGAGATACTGGATCTGAAATTATTGACAGATCCAGTAAGATTCACACAACTAAAACCAAAATTAAGATCTTGGAGACTTTCCTTGCTTTTCTTGTAATTTCTGGAGTTGTGCCTTAAACCCTATCCAGAGCTGCCCCTGTAGTGTCTTCATAGAGCAGAGTTCACCTGTGTCTGGGACAGAGAAATCAGGTCTGCCTCTCCCTGCTCAGGGTATGGAGGACAATCCACTCTACCCATCTAAGAGCACATTTAACAAAACCAGATTGCTTTCAGGGTAGGGAGAAAAATGTCCAGATATTTTCTAAAACAGTGGCAGTGACTATTAAGTAATTATTAAATAAATTATTAAATAATTGGGGGGAATAAATAAATAAATAAATAAATAAATCTATTTAATAATGTTTACAAGCAGACAAGAAGAAGAAACCTCCTGTGACCCAGAGGCAGGAACATCCATCTCTAAGGGAATACTTCTTCTACCAGTCACAAACAACTTTAGCAATTTAGCAGCTTTGGATGAAGAACAGAAATGTTATAAACCTGTAAATTAATCACAGTCTATCTTTTCATGTTTACACATCTTGACAGTGGAGAAATTTTTCTTTCTTCAGTATCACGTGAGTAACTCAGGGCTAGAAAGAAGTAATTTTGAAGAAAGGGGGAAAATGCAATTTTATAAATGGTTTACTCTCACACTTTAACTTAGTAATAATACAAATTAACTATGCTACCAAATCCTCTCTTTTCAAAAAAACATCTAATAAAGTCTGGTGAAAAAATTACTAATATCTGTATTAAACATAGACTGTTCAGACAAAGCTATCACTCCTCTCCAACTCTGTCATACAGACATGAACCAGTTTATACTGGTCTGACTCCACTAATTTTGCTGAAATTACTCCTTGAATGAAATTACATCCCCTCTAGTTCTTCTGTGGGAAGTACAAATATGTTATGTAGGTTGAAGGTGTAAACAGGACAGGGCAAATATAAATCAGCCATCACCTTTTAAATGTTGTGCTGAAGACTGCACCTTTGCTTCAAGAGGAGACTAACTTGCTGGAAGCAGCTCTTAAGGAAAGGTCACACTGTACCTGTTCTCCTCCCTTACACTTTCATTGCCAGCCACTTCTGCTGGAGCTCAAGGGGAACTTTGGCCATCACTGCATTTCTCTCTCCAGCATAAGTCCTCTTCCTTTCTGTCCTTATGTTATCAGCCCCTGTGATCCTCTCTACTTCTTAAGGACCAAAAGTGCCTACCATACCTGTATCTCCTCTTTCAGAAAGTTAGTTAGTTCCTAATTTACCTTTACAATCAAAACAACTGGACTGCTACTCTGGGTTATCCATAGCACAGATGACTCGCTGTCAGGATTTTTCTTCCAAGCACATTTTTGGTTTTCATAGTTTGTCTCTCCTTGTTCTTTAGCAGTTACTCGGGATTCAAAGGACTTCCCAGAAGCTGAGCTATCTCTTATCCTACTTCACACACATATAAAAGCAGCATTCACCCCTTATTTTGTGCTAGTCAACATACAACTCAGCAGAGTTATATGTTGAAAATGCTGGCAGAGGATTAAAAAAAAAAAAAAAAAAAAGGTTTAAAGCTTTCTAGCCATCACAAAAACTTCGCCCATTCAGACTGCCCTAGAACCTTAATCCAGTGCCAACGACGGGGAACAAAACATAAAAATAAAATGTGAAATCCTGCAGGAAAATCAGGATTTCAGAATGCCCTAAGGGTGACTCCCACTGCCAGAAGGAGAGGACAAACTCCAGAGAAGAGCAACCTGTGCCAAGAAAACTAAGCAAGTAACAACTTTTTGTTCAAAACTGTGTGCTGAAGTTGGCAAAAGGACTGCAGCTGTTGAAAATATCAATTGTGTGTGAAAGACAGAGGTAGCTATTTAAGCCATTAGTACCCAAAACATTTCAGCCTTTACAGATTGAATGTGGCTTAAAAAGAAGATCAGATCTGGGCAGCAACGAAGATATGCAGTCCAGGTGGAATGTGGTTTCAACTTAAGAAATTCCCTTTCCTAAGCGGACAGCTCTGCCCTGCCCCAGCTGTAACCTCCAAACAGATTTCAGGTACAACACACACTGCAATCCTCAGGGCAAAAAAGAAGATGATGACTCCAATGAAACCTAAAATAAATTGTCCCAGGCAATAATGAACATTCATGCAAGTAATCAAAGGTATTTGTGTCGTCGTTGCTGCGTGTGCATCCAGAAAATGCTGAAGATGTAACAAGACTTGAAGAGCAAACAGCAGTTGTCCCTAATTCAGGCGAGATGATACGTAATTTGCTGTTCCCTCTACTTGCTTCTCCTCATCTGTAATCATTGTTTGACATTTGCCTGAGACAGGGTAGCTAGCTTCCATTTGTGTCCCAGTATGCTCCAGCTGTTGGATAACTCATCCAACTGCACCAGAGAAGAATCAGAGGTACTGTCACTGACCCCACATCTCCTGCTGTTAACAGTGTCCATCGTCTCACCCATGAGCAGAGGTGGAGGACTGGGGACTCAGTGCAGAGCAATGATTTCCAGATGCTGGCTCACTGGGAGTGTAGAGAAGGAAGGAGCAGAATCATGTAACAAGGGTGATACCCAATATCCTCTGCATGCCTAAAGTTTACCAGCAATGCAAACCTTCATTTCCCTCCATGCCCTTCAGTGACAGGTTCTTGCTTTGGACATGTTGATCAAATCCCAGTCAGAAATCTCATGCGAATTCTGCAAACTCAAGATTTCCTCCTCTCTGTTGTCTCCAGCACTAGTTCTTATCAAAGACATGCCAGTGGATGACTAGAGCAGATGTCATTACCCAGCACTGCCAAATTTATAGTTCAGTTTCTTCCAATTGTGTTCGTTTATCTGACTGAAATTGGACTTAAAGTTGAGGTACAGTGTGATAAACTTGAACAGACGACTTTCAACAAGATAAGAGGACACAGTCTTAAGTTGTGCCAGGGGAGATTTAGGTTGGATATTAGAAAGAATTTCTTTACGGAGAGGGTGATCAGGCAATGGAATGGGCTGCCTGGTGAGGTGGTAGATTCTCCATCCCTGGAGACATTTAAAAAGAGACTGGATGTGGCACTCAGTGCCATGGGCTGGTAACCGCAGCGGTGGGTCAAGGGTTGGACTTGATGATCTCTGAGGTCCCTTCCAACCCAGCTAATTCTATGATTCTATGATTCTAAGTGTAGCTCAGACTGACATGCGTATTTCTATCTTTGTGACAGGACAGCTGGACTCCAGATACCAACATGACTGAACGTTTTGACTGCCACTACTGCAAAGAAACCCTATTTGGTAAGAAGTACATCCTGAAGGAGGACAGTCCCTACTGCGTGAAATGCTATGAGAACCTTTATTCTAACACCTGTGATGAATGCAAAAAACCTATTGGAGCTGACTGCAAGGTATGCCAGATTTGTGTCTTGTTATAGTAATCTTGACTGAGTAGCCTATATAAATATGCATCCAGGCTGAGATATGGTGAGCCCACCTGGAAGAATACCTGGAACCATCTTAATGGCTATGAAGGTGTTTCTTTTGGTGGGAGAGCGTGGTTTCTGGACCCATGTATCTGCTTTTCACCACTTAATTTGACTAACTCTTCTTTACCCAGCATATTAATAGAAATAGAAGGACACCCCTCTCTTTCTATTAAACATAGGATGATCTGATGTTGGAAAGAATCTCTAACTCATTAGGAGAGCCCAACTGCCCTTGGGGCCAGCTGGGATCTGGAAAGGTGGTAGAGCAGATTATTGGCTACCTTAGGCTCTGAGGGAGTTAAGTCATTTCTGGATTTGAAGTGATCACAATTCAGTTGTCAAGAGAAAAGGCATGCTCAGGAAAAGCTGCCAACTCATGGACCACAAAAATCTGGCTAATGCTGACCCAAGTGATAATAAAACACAGCATAATTACCCTTTGAAATATGGAATGATGATAGCAGAGTCTGACTAAAGTTTGCAAAGCACAGGGCAGTGACCTTTCTTGCTTGTGCTAAGCACTTCTGCACCACATGGAAACACCTACGTGGTACAAATAAGGTGTGACCACCTGCATTTCTTTTAAATTAATCAAACCAGTTGGCATTCATGCAAATTTTACTCTGACTGAATGAAAACAGATGATATTTCAGCTATTCAGTGAGGCGCCTGTTGGAGTGCTACAGACAGATATCATCCAATATACATCCTCGTTGCACAAAACTGACCTGTTCAAAGATGGTCAAGAGTTTCACCAACAGAGTAAGTTTACACTAGAGCAGCAATCTGCATTGCATGGCCATGGGATTCTTCACTGCTCTGAAGACATCTGATGTTTGATTTCCTACATTGCTGGGCCATTCCTATAGAAGCACCAATTAGTCTCTACTACTGATACTACCACCCTCTCAGCAGTTCAGAGACACAAAAATACACACTTACTCAGACTGAGAAAAATAAATGTCTCATATCTTCCAAATTGATCTGTCCCACCCTGTTGGCAAACCAAGAGGAAAGCCTGTTTCAGAAGCCTTAAAAAGGTGAGAATGTTTCACCATCATGACAGGGAACTGGCAATAATCTGTAAGAGGGTATGAAACTGTCAGCTTTCCTAGAGCTCATAAATATTCAGATTAGAGAAGAGATACAGCTGGCCCGAGCTGAAAAAGCAAAATATTTCTGCCCCATTCTAGAATGTGCTTTTGTTTTAAGGTCTCTTTCTAATCCCCTGAGAAGATATTTCCATGTGTTGATATTCAAGAATTTAAAAACTTGGACCAGCTTCAACAAATCTTGGACAAAGCATTCAGGAATTAATCAGGCTGAACTTTTCAACCCAGATTTAGGGAGTGTGGGTGTTATTCGATATACTGCTTTTCTGCACTTTTAAGCAAGACTAGAAGCAGAAAAAAACGAAACACGCTAATTGTCTGCAATATAAGAATATTACATATATTTAAAGAACCAGAACTATACATGGAAAATCCAACTATAAGATAGTAAATGAAAATTTCTTAAAGAGTTACAAAGTACATTAGAGACAAACGGGTCCTTTTCTTGTTTCTGTCACTTCTGTTTCTGCTTGCCCGTGCTTTATGCTGCATCTTTTGAACCCGTTGACCAATTGTAACCAAATTCTGACATACGAATAAAAGATGCAAACTTAAATTCCTACAAGTTTTCTGGGGAAAAAAAAAGAAAAAAAAATAAAAAAAGGAAAATGAAAAAAAGAAAAAAAATAGTGGTTGAATAGAAAGAGAGATCCTATTAATGTTTCCACTGAGAGAACTAAAGTAGTTTTTCAATGACAGTAATAGATGCTGGAGCATGTATTCAAGAGATTCCTTGTGAGTGCCTCAGCCACAACATAAGTTTCAGTCAAAGGTTGTGCATTGTATGAGTGAACATAATCCAGCCATGCAACATAAGGCCACATAAAATCATGCTTCTCTTCCTCATTGAACTTTATATATACATAGGTATATAAACACATAAGAAATATGCACATACATACATACACAAGACATATATGTATGTATGATTTTGTTGGATTTTTTACATATTGCATTTGCAAGCAAGGAAGATAAAATGAACAGTGTTTAGGAATTAAACCAGTATGTTTACTTTATGTACAAAATGGACTCCATATTTATTTGTATCTTCTGACAGATCCTTTATGCCAGGTGTAAAATTTGGAACTAAAACCTAACCGAGTGACAGTGTTAGCAGAAAGGGTCGTATTCAGACCTCTGCATCTGGCAGGAGCATCTACCCTCACATCCATATTAAAACCTGAAAAGCTCCATATAGCTCTCACCTCAGAGCCTCATTTGCAAGTCCCTTCTTGGCCACTGCTGTTCCTCTACACAGAGAAGGGCTGCAGCTGAGTTGTTGTTTTCACCCTGTGAAAAATTTTGTCCTTGAGGATGGCTACACCCACCATTAACTTTAATATAGTTAATCTATGGATGTTTCTTAGGATTTGCAAAATGGGAGACCAAAGATTAGGATTAAGATTTGGAACTCCCAGTTCCTTAAGGCTGCAAAGGAAGAATTATCTTTGATAGCCTCTTAAATATCTGGGTGAAAATTACTGTACAAAACCAAGCAAACAAAGTACACCAAAGTAAAACAGATGTTGACAAGAGGACAGCCAGCTCTCTGTCTCTGATATTACTGTAGTGTATCAGCACTGGCATATAGCATCATTTCACCTGAGTTGAACTTGGGCCAGCTCAAATACTGGTAATACTCTGAGAGGGTCAAACTGACACCAGATTTTCACCTTGTGTTTTAGCCATGGCACAGAGATTCCATAAGGGAATTATCCTGAAGATAAACTCTCTTGGAATACAAATTAGGAGAGAATTTTCTTCACCATCTTTCAGTCTTCCTATGGTAGTTTATAGAGTTACCACAAGTGCAACTGAGTAATAACTAACCTATTCTTTATTTTAAATATGTTTTTTTTTTTTTTTTTCATTTAGAAAAGCTCTGAATGACAACATGTGTCTGAATGACACCTTTGGACTTAGGCCATTTTGTCAACTGGAAACAATTTAGCTGATGTTTATAGAACTTTCAGAGATGGATTAAAATAGTCCTATACTGAGTGGCAGGAGGCACTGGCAAGCAGTAGAGAAATATGAAGCTGTTTCTCTTGCAGCTATTACACATTATACATATGCCAACAGGTTCTACTAGAAAATTACCCTAAAAAAATTTGTCTTTTCATCACCTATGTCCCTGGCGAATGCTCATCATACCTACAGTTTCATGCTTCTTTCTGGAAATCCATCCATTATGTTCTCATTTGCTTAGCTGCTGAAGTGTGACTTCTGGTTGATTTTGGCTCTTTTAGTACTTTCCTTGCAGGCCCTGTGGTGCAGAAACCACCACAAATACAGGAAATAGCTACAGTAATCCAGTGTTTAGTGCAATCCACAAGATGGCCTTGGCAGGCAGAAGGAGGTAAAAACCCTGCAAAATGTGAGGATGAAATTAAAAGCTTATTGTGAGATAAAGCTTCTGTGTCAACACTCAGGCCAAAAATTAAGGGTCAGTCTCACACTCAAACAAAACAAAACCATAAAGCCTCTAGCAATGTGAATCAGGAAAGAGAGAAAATATTTATTAATTTGATTTTTCATGTCCTGAGCTGCAACACTTTTTCAGTGCATCACTGAACATCAGACTAGTTATTGTGAAGTGGAATGATTAAAGAGACAGATACTTGCACCTCTTCTCATATCCCTAAGGTGCTGGGTTCAGCACAGTATCACTTAATTTTACCTTTTCTAAACATGCTTTTGATAGGGAAGTACCATTTGTTTTGCTACGGGGTATACATAGCTAAAATCTGTACAGCATTTCGTTGTCAAACCCCTTTTCCTCTGCTCAACCTTCTGAAAAGATCATTGAGGCAAGCAAAAAATGTCTGATATACTCTTAATTGATTAAGAAACATATACAGTCACTCTTCTAGTAAGTATCTCTCTAATCTCTCATCTCCTGTTTGGTCCCTGTTGAAAGCCAGTTCAGGAAAAGGTAACACATATTGACTAAAATTTACTTTTAAAGCCAGAGTAGAAGTGGCAGGATATAAGGAGCCTATGCTTACACCCCTTACATGGTAACTCCAGTATTGGGATCTTCTAGTTCAAAAAACCAAAAGAAGTCACCAGCAGTCCTACCCAAGAGGCTCAATAAACCATGCTGGATCAAAACTGCACAGAACTATGGAGAAGCTAGACAATATCATTTTGATGATGTTGAAAATAGTTATCCTGACAAAGTGTTCTTTGGGGATGGCATCATGAAAATAAGGGAAAAGAAAATATTTAAAGGTACTTAATGGCTTTTCAAAACCCCTAGTTTTAAACCCATCTGGGGCTGGGTTTATACATCTAAAGTTTTTCATAGAAATAGGATCTGCATTAATTTTTGCTTGCACCCCATATTCTTACTATGGGTCATCTGAGCATGTACAAAGGACTTCCACTTGACCCACCAACAGCAGTTTGAGACGTCCACCATTCAAGTGGTTGTCCCAAGGAACAGTGAGCTGAAACTTTTAACTGAGGCTGATTCACAGCTCAGGCTGAGCCAAGCACCCATTCAAATTTGAGTAGTTTCAGATTTTGCTATTCTGTTTACTTTTTATCATAAACTGAAACCAGATAATGGAAGTATTATTTTTCATGGTCAGAAGAAATGTTACTGAATGAAGTGCTAAATGTTTCTCCTGCAAATTCTGCTGCAGGATTTACTGCAGCTCTGCAGAGACAGGCATTGCCCTTCTCTTCTCTTCTCTTCTCTTCTCTTCTCTTCTCTTCTCTTCTCTTCTCTTCTCTTCTCTTCTCTTCTCTTTCTCTTTCTCTTTCTCTTTCTCTTTCTTTTTCTTTTTCTCTTTCTCTTCTCACTAGTAGCCCATCTGGATCTGATCTGGTGCTCTCTGCACTTGAACTGCAAAAAACTTGTACAGGAAAGACCATGTCCATGAGCATATGTGTGTACACATCTCTCTGTATGCACACTGTTCCACTTGAATATGAATCTATGGTAATAATTCAGTCTCTTATCTGTGTTTATGCATGCTTTATCTAACAAGAACATGTGGATGTAAGTTTTCATAGGCAAATGCATAGATTGATCACAGAAAGAGTCATTCTCCAGATTTCTTTCAGGCAACATAGGAAACAACATTTAAAACTACAGTTAAAATATGTAGCACCAACGACTCATTTCCCTCAGGCTGCATAAAGCAGCTGAGATGTCATGCTCAGCAGTATTTTAAGGATACACTCGAGTTCTGAGTCCACAATAGTAATTTCCTTTATTAGTTGTCCCTGGAAATGCATGCAATAAACAGGAATTAGTTGTATATTACTTGTAGCTTCGTCTGGAACAGATTTGTTTGGGTTACAATCAGCTAGCATAAACTTGAGCTTGCATGCCTAGAATAAACCTAATGCTCTTTCAGCTTAACTGAGGACCAGCTTAACCATGAGACAAACTTTAAGTCAGTTTTATAGATGCAGCTTCTTCAGAGTAGAATCTGTTCCAGACCAATACAGCCACAGCTTAGGTACAAGCCAAAGGCTCCAGTTAGACATACAACATACTGAAGCAGACCACACTTGATTTTCCAGGGACTTTGTTAAGCTGACCTAGAGAACAATCATGATGCAGAAACAGTTCCACTAGCATCTTGGGCTTCCTTGCTTTGGATAGGACAGATTCAGGGAGAGAGAAAACCATACCCATTTCACCAGTCTAATACTCTGCTGCAGGCATGTCAAAGCCAGACATCTCAGATGCCTTCTACAGTCAATGACTGCATCTGCTATAATCATCCGAGGGAGTTGAAGATTATCCAAGTCAGTCTGTTTCTTGAGTGCTCTGGGTTGTAGTTACGCTTCATCGCTTTGCCATGATGAAAGATCTGCTGCTTTCCCCTGCACAGCTACTGCCTGGACTGCCTGCCATCAGAACTGACTCTAGGATCAAACCTTTCATCAGAGACATCTAATCCTTATCTTCACTACTCCTCTTCTAAAAAGCACACACATTCTCCAGGCTATGATTTTATCGATAAAACAAGGCAGAACAAAAGCATGTAACAGCATATGAATTTTGGGGGTAAAAAATAGCTTGCAAATACTTTCAAAAGAGGAGAAAGGCATCAAGTGGGACAGATACAAGAGGAAAACAACAAAACAAAACAACAGATATGTGTAGTTTTGTTTTCTAGGAGGCAAATTTCACATTTTGGAAAACTCTGTTGGTTGTTATGCTGTATTTTCTGGTTGAAAATAATATTCCCCTCTGAGATCAGATTTAGGCTACTCAACTTCATTTAAAAAGAAAAAAAAAAAGTAAATAACCTCCAAAGAAAGGTTTTTTCTTTCATTCTGCTATCAGAAAAGATTAACATTTTACAGTCAGAAACTGGGGTTGCTTCTAAAGGAGTTAGCTGAAATGAACAGACAAGCTGAATAAACAACTGCCTGAAAGCTGTAAGTAAAAGAGAAAAGTAGGAGGCTCGGATATTCTAGCACAGAGTGCAACCTCCCACATGAAAGACACACTGAGTACCAATTGTTATTCACAGTGATTTATGACATTTCAGCGAGCAGCACAGATGTCCAAACAAAAAGTCTTTATTGCATGGTCAAATTCTGCCTAAAGTTACTGTAGCTTAACAAGCTTTCACAACATCAGCTGAGCTGGGCAAAACTATTTCAGTGTTTCCCGTTAGCTATTTATGAGAACCAGGTTCCTGCAAATATAATGAATGTGTGGTTTCTTTAGGTTAACCTAAATCCACAGTATTTTTTTGTTTGCCCTGTGCTAAGTTTGCACAATGGAGTTACCTGTGATTGTGCTGACACAGAGCAGTTTAGGTCAGATTATGTTCAAGCACTTTGTGATGCTTCCATTTACACAACTGAAAAAAATCTGATATTCTACAACTCATTATTTCCTTCAGTTAACCAGATTAATTCAGTGCTTGTAATTAATACACAGCGGATCTTGAGCTAGAACCTGCTAAGTTATTTCTGCTGAATTTTTATACTCCTCATCCATGACAATACTACCTCATTTCAAACCAAAGCCTATATATTTTGGAGTACACACCCTTTCTTGTACTGTTCTAGGATCCATTTTATTTGAAGCCCAAAGACTCTATTTAAGTGTTACATGATTAGGCCACCTTAATTTAAAATTTAAAAGGCACATTCCGCCCCTTCAAGTCACAATTTTTAGAAAGCCCATTTAAAAAAAAATAATAAAAGTACCACTGTGGAGAGTGTTTTAAATACTCAGGTGCCCATGCCAATCCCTTGTCCAGAGACTTACAGAACATTGACTGCTCATCTTTCAGTCTCATGTACATCTGAAACATGGGTAAAGCAAAATACAAGACTCAGTAAAAATTAAATGCAGTGAATAAAAAAAAAAATAATAAAAAAGAAGAGAAACAGAGATCAGAACAATTCCACCCTTGATGTAAATCTGTTGAACTGAATAAATATCAGAAAGTAATTGGGAAAAGGATTTCTGTCCATCAATGAATGGCTATGAAATGACCTAGAAATTATCAATAGCTAAGACAAATAGGAGAAGTCTGTTATACCTATCAAGTTAGAGTGTTTTAATGTGACTCAAAAATGGGGCTTTATTCCCAAAGGAAATACCTTAATGAAACTAGTTCCTCTGTCACAAGCACAAAAAAAATGGTTACCTTGAACTGGAAAAGGGTCAGTAGTTGTCATGAGCTGTTCTTGGTTATCATACCAGAGTAAGTTCACCTTCATCAGAAAATTTTTTGTTTTCTTGAGCTGTGTGAAGTAGCCTCAGCTCCTGGCTGCATCCATTGGGTGTGTTTACATTCTCTGAGCTTCTAGTTGTGCAAACTATTCATTCCACTCACTCTCTGGGTTTGGATTTCTACAGGATCTGTCTTACAAGGACCGCCATTGGCATGAAAATTGCTTCCACTGCTTCCAGTGCAAGAATTCATTGGTGGACAAACCTTTTGCTGCAAAAGAGGAACATCTACTTTGTACTGATTGCTACTCCAATGAATACTCCTCCAAATGTAATGAGTGCAAGAAGACTATTATGCCAGGTTAGGATGCTCACCTTTTGGACTAAGGAAAGATGTGGATAAATATCAAACCCAAACTCAGCAACATTTGTGATAAATGTCTTTTCTTTACTATCTTTGCTAAGTCATGGTGAACTTTGTAAAACATAGTCAATGGTTCATAAGTCATTTCCATGACCAGAACACATACATTTCATAATGGATCATGATAGAAATGTTATTCACATGAATTAGATTACTCTTGAAAATTAGTATTTATTTCATTTAGCATTTTTATTAATGGGATTTACAATTTTCTACAGCAGTGTTCATTAGAAGGCTTTTGATGGCTGGACAACTCAAGTTTGTCTTCCTGTCCAGTGGACAACTCAAATTTGTCTTTCCGCCCAGTCCCTACTCTGTCTTGATTTCCACTGAATCACAGAATCACACACAATACTAGGGGTGGGAAGGGATCTCTATAGATCATGTAGTCCAACCCCTCTGCCAGAGCAGGTTCATCTGCAGTGGGTTGCACAGAATGGCATCCAGGTGGGTTTTGAGTTTCACCAGAAACAGAGAGAGACTCCACCACCTCTCTGGGCAGCCTGCTTCAGTGCTGTTATTCTTACAGTAAAGAAGTTCTTCCTTATGTTTCAGTTTAACCTCCTGTGTTCCCATTAGTGACCACTGCAAATAGATCAAGGGCATCTTGCAAATTTACCTCATCCACGATTTAGCTTTTTATGTAACTGCTCTAAAGTTAACTTCTGCCATAAAAAAGAAGAAAAAATGCTCAAAGTGCTTTTAAGATCTTTTTTGAACAAAAATATATGAAGAAACAGGAAAGAGCTATTTTCTTTTTCAACATGAAACGTGAGGTTACAGTAACAGATTGCTAAAACCTCATCTTCTCATGTCAATACTGTGACATTTTGTGATGATTTGAGGACTTAAAGTAGAAGAAATATTGTTCCAGAAATAAAATATTAAAAGGCAATTTGAAAAATCCACATAAATGCTCCATAACAATTACTAGTTAATTCTTCAGGTAGATATTTTTTTTTCCTTGACTGGTTCTAATATTGATCATCTTAGAGAAAAGCTGAAAACCACAATGTGCAGCTGAAGTGTAAAAATGAGGGCCTGGTGATGAAATAGGACATATAAATAGAAACAGTAACAATATTTAAAAGCAGATGGTCCTACTTATTCATGACTGAGTTTAGGCATCTCCTATTATTCCATGTGCATCTGTTTTTACCAATACAATACCAAAAACTAACATGTTTGGGAATAGCTAAAGATAGTTTTAAAGCTGAAACTACATGTATGTATAAACTAAATTACTCATCAATTTCACCCCCAAGATCATTGAGCTTATTTACCAAATAAATCTCTCTTTGACTGTTACGGATTGATAAGTAGTAATGGAGATCAGATTCAGCAGCTCAGAGAATCCCTTCCTCTCTTATAACCTGAAACAGAAGAAATCCATTTTTATGGAGCTTTACAACTACCCACTGGTCTTCAGCTGCTTCATCAAGATAGCCATGATGTCACCACATTCAGAAAGCAGTTCACCCAGAATCTATTTTCTGCTTACACAGCATGTTAGTGCAGGAGCAACACCAGAGCACTGTGATCACCAACATAATTCATTCTGAAAGAACCAGCAAGTGGTTGGATACCCTTTATGGAGACTGTTAATGCTACATTTGCCCTTTGCTTTGCTCCACTAAATGTACAATCTAGATTTAATAAAGCATTATCATGACAAGCCCATTACATACTAAATTACAAGCTTGATCTCTCAGTCCTTCTGCAAACCAAGCTCCCACTGACTTCAGTCCATCAGGTAACAAACAGGGCTACCCCTGCCTTGAGTCTCACTGACAGAACAATCTCAAAGAGGGAACAGCTAGAAATGTGAAAATAAAATTCTGTACTATTAAAAAAAAAAAAGCATCTTCATCTCCTTTTTTCCAAAAAGCAACACCTTCAAGGACTGATTTATTTGCTCCTTGGCATGATGTAGAAAGATACCAGCATAGAGAGAGCATCATTCTTAAAAGGTGTCCATGAATAAAATGGATCAGAAATAGCCAGGCATAAATCAAGCAGAAGGATAACTAACAGCTTGTTCACTACCTCTGCTGCAAGTCAGTTCTTAAAAAAAACACACCTGAAGTATGACTCTGCACAGAATTCAATGAGAACAAAAAAGGAAAATATGCAACTAATAAACAAAGAGAAAAATAATACCTGAGAAGGGAAAAATTGTAAAACTTCACCCTGCAATAATGGGGGTGGGGAGAGTTGTTATCAAGAGTTACTATGGTTCTTCATCCTTACCAACACGTGAGCAGTCTGTGAGTCTGCCAAGCACATCATGTTTGTTGCTACAGGCTCCAAAGCTAATGCAGAACTGTAAGAGCATCATTTGTTTGTTTTCTCTTTTGGCTAGTATAAAATATTCTGACTGAGACTGGTTCATAGGAAATTATACAGTGTGTAAAAAAAATTCATCCATGTAATATAGCATTTTGAATTTCCTGGAAGGACTTAGAATCCATCTGTCATACAGTGGGCTGAATCTGCATAGTATTTGTACCCTAAAACTTCGTTCTAGAGAAGAGTATTTAGCTCTTAACTACTATACTCCTTTTCATTAAAAGATTATTTAAAGATTTATCTTCCTTTCACATTGCGCCTATAGATTAAATACAATTGAAAACAGAAAGAAAGCTTCATTCTTATGGAATGTTTCAAGTGATAGAAAAACATTTAGGGTAGATGTTGCAGAGCTGGAAACAATTGCAAATTTATAGTGGACCTCAGTGAGGACAGGAATGAGGCCCAGAGCAAATAAGAAATAATCCTTTATATACAGTATATATACTTTATATATAGTCTATGTGTGTGTGTGTGTATATATATATATGTACATGTTTATATACTTTATTGGAAAAAGGAAGGCAAAAAGCTTGCCAGGAGTTAACCAGGTAGCTTATAGCTGTCTGAAACAGAAACAAAAGGGACATGGAATGAACAAAGTCAAACTTCAATGAGTAATGTCCTCATCTTAGCACTAAGAGTAGTTTTACTGGTGCCTCCTCAGTTCCCTAGAATCTTCCTGTGCAATAGAAATCATTAGTAACTTAAATATACCACAAAAAGTTGTCCCAAGCTTCCAGTACTAGTGGTAAATGCTTCTTTATAGGAGAAGAGACACTCCCTCTCCAAAAACATACAGTGCAAAGCTGGTGGGAACATGAAATAGCCTCCAGCTCCAGGCAAACAAGAGCTACAACCTGCATCTGGCTCACCCAGGAGTAGTTCAGTTGATGCTCTGGTCTCATTCCAGGTACTCGGAAGATGGAATACAAGGGCAACAGCTGGCACGAGACCTGCTTTATCTGCTACCACTGCCAACAGCCTATTGGGACAAAGAGCTTCATCCCCAAGGACAACCAAAACTTTTGTGTACCCTGCTACGAAAAGCAGTTTGCCATGCAGTGTGTCCAGTGCAAGAAGGTAGTGCTCTCATTATACTTCCCTAAGTCCACCCCATTTAACGTCCAAGTAGGTAGAGTGTATCTTTTTTATTATCTGTGATAAAAGATTCATAATCAACTGATTTTAAGAGATTATATAATTCCAGTTCCCATTCTGCATCAAGCAGAGTATTTACTACACTGAGAATTCTCCCAGTTGTTAACAGACACCCTTGTATTGAAAGTATGCAGAGAGTAAGTTTGGAAGAACAAAACAAAACAGAAAGCAGGGATAAAAAAACACCTCTGAATTGGAATAACCTCATTTCTGTATAACCCATCAAATATCACATGCTCAAACATTCCAACTGGAACACTTCCAGCGTTCCAACTGGAAGATGAACTAGCAGTGATCATATTTAAATGTTCTAACGAAGTTCAAGACAGAGAGATCAGCTTTATACAGAGAAAATGCCATTCCTGATAAAAACACTGGTAAACTCAATATGCCCAGGAGTACAACTTTCTAGGTTAAGGACATTTTACTTGTGAATTTTCTGAATTCTATACACAAATAAAAGTTTCAGAATTCTTTCAAAAACAAACCAAGTTATCTCATTTATTAGGGAACTAGTGCATCTCAGTTTCCTATGGTCAAATGCATAGGCAAAACTAATCAAAACTACAGCTTCATCCACAGTAAATGCCCTTTCCTCCTGCCACTGTTTTTCCTTTGAGTCCCTTTACACTCTGTGCACTTCCAGTCACCCCCTGTGCCCACACTACCAAAACTTTCTCCCATGTGTGCTGTGTGCTCACTTGCCCTTCTGATCAAGCAAAGCTGCAGTCTGGTCAGCCATAAAAGCTGGACAGAAATTGCTGCATCTTTGCTGCTGCTGCACAAGCAAAGTAAAACAGGTAAAGTCTAAATTTTTCTTTCAGCCTTGGACTTGAAGTATACTACCTATCTATCAATCCATGTTATGAAGCTCCTAGGACTGTCTAGTGCCCAGTGTTACCCACATTTGAGAACAGGCTCAAAAATACTTGGGAAAGAGGCAAAGACCCAGATTAATAAACATATTAGGTACTATGATCACACACAAGTCTGATTCCCAGGGAATTTCACTGTAGGGAAGAAAGGAAGAAAAATTAACTTGTCCAATTTTACAGCATCCTTAAGAACACTCAAAGGATCAAAACAAGCCCAGTTTGTCTAACATCAGGGGAGCTCCTTTTGAAAGTGATGACTTGTTAGAAGAGGAAAAAACAAAAAAACAAAAAACAAAAAAAGGGGGAAAAACCAACCAAATAAAAACAACAAAAAAACCCCAAACCCAAAAACCAACAACCCCAAAGTCTGGAGAAGCAGAAAACAAAAGACTTCATCTGAAATTTGAAAAAAAAAACAATCTTTGCCAAGGAGTCAACAGGGAAGTTGAGACACATAAGGTAGTTCCTTCACCATGAAGAATGGGACAGGTGAAGAAAGAGCCAAGAAAATTCCTAGCACACACATATGAAAAGCAACATACAAAGGGTAGCTTTAAAAACAGAGAGAACTGAGACTGAGATAATGCAATATATGGAGAATAAGTTGCTTTTAGTATGGGGCTTTGTATAAACTAGGAAATGATTAATAAGAATTTGCTTGCTTTTCTAAAGGCCATCTCCAGCTAAAATGATGATTTTCCTGTTGCTAAGCCTTCTTTCCCTCCTCCAGCCACAAAAGCCTCCTCACCCTCCCTCTCTACCCATTCAAGATACAAACCTGAGACCCTCAAGACAACACTTTCTGTCTTTCCATAAAACAGGCTATTACTACTGGAGGTGTTACTTACCGGGAGCAGCCGTGGCATAAGGAGTGCTTTGTTTGTACTGGATGCAAGGTGCAGCTCTCTGGACAACGCTTCACCTCCAGGGATGAGTTTGCCTATTGCCTGAGCTGCTTCTGCAACCTCTACGCCAAAAAGTGTGCTGGATGCACAAACCCAATTAGTGGTAAGTGTCTTGTGGCTAGGGCCTTTAAATTTTGTTCTGTTTTTTTTTTTTCCACAAACTTTAATAAATTTATCTATAATTTGTTCTGAATAACTTGAGACACTCAAGATTTTATACAACTCAAGATATATGAAGTTAAATACTTACAATGCCTTTCAAGTGACTAACAAAAAGAAAGTTCTGAAATGGTTCTTAAATTGAATTTTCCTCCTTTTCACCTGATTTTCATGGAACATGGTGGATACACAGTAACAGAGCTATGCATGTATGGAATATGTGTTCTGCACATCATTCCATTTGCATTCATTAGAGGAATCACTGACCTTAGCACCAACAGTCACCTGTCAGACTTTTTTAGTGATCTACATGCAATTTTACAAAACAAAATTAACCTATGTACATGCCATAAAGTGTTCTGAAAAAAACAGACTTCTGTTCAGGAGCAGTTGTGTTCCTTTTCTTCTGCAGTTTATTGCAGTGCCATCCTTTGAAAGTTAATACCTGCCAGTATCACCAGAAGCAACAGTCTAGTTCACTAACTTAGCTGGAAGCAACAGAAGTATTTCAGGTAGAAAATACTACTTGACACAAAATAAAAGTGGTAAAATTAGCACAGCAACAAATAGGTATATCACAACGGTGTTTTTTCACTACTATAAGAGAGATCTCCATAGCAATCCGTGAAGGGAATCTGAAGCAGCATCACTTGATGGCTGAAGTGCTGTTCTTTCCTTGTAACTGAGTGTTTTTGGTTTACACACAGGACTTGGAGGCACCAAGTACATCTCCTTTGAAGAACGGCAGTGGCATAATGATTGCTTTAACTGTAAGAAGTGCTCTCTCTCATTAGTGGGTCGTGGCTTCCTCACAGAAAGGGATGATATCCTTTGCCCTGAATGTGGGAAGGATATTTGAAGATAATAAGAGATGAGAAGAGGGGAGGAAAGCTCTGCTTGCAATATAGTGTGAAATACATGGCTGTTCAGAACTAGCTTTGCCACTCTGTGTTTCACTGTACTATTAAGATCACATAACCTTTTTCTTCAAACTCTCCAAATCTGAAGGGGAAACTGCTTCAAAATCTCTAGTAGCACTGTTGATGTTTAAGACTTCTACACCTAACCAAAACTAATGCAAAACCTGACATGTAAAACCATTGGAGTGTTACTGACATAACATACTGTGTTTGGGTTTCTTTTTGTCCTTCCACTAGAATATTCAAGTTACAAGCAAGTGATACAGTTCAAGGATTACAATGGCCACGCACAATACATTCATAGATGGATATTCAGGGTGAAACCTTCAGCCCCCTGAAATCCATGGCAAACATCATTCAGTTTCAATAAGGCTGTGGTCTCACCTCAGTGTTCTTGAGCTCCGTGACTATATGTGTGCTGTCAAGTGTGTAGAAAGACTGCAGACCCAGAGGGTGTTTCAGTGTACAAGGATTTGTGCTGTGCCATAAAGAGGTGATGATAAAACAGTTGAAGTGGGAATGCTTCACAACAGGTTCATGTTTTATTGCACGACTAGCTGATCATTGTGTGAAGTACAAGTTCTGATTGACAGTGTCAGTATTACAGTTAGCCAACATTACACTACACATTGTATTTTTCAAAATAAAACCATTTACAACTAAATTGTGATTGTGCTTTGATTTTATTTACATGTTAAATATTTACAAATAAAATGCTTTCATACTCTGAAGAAACACAATGTAAGAGCCATGCAAACACAACCCTTTTTTCACCCAGTATTTATGAAACTGTGGCATTTAGTCAATCCCCATGAGGGCCCTTCCTGATACAGCACAGTCTGCTACTAACTGGAATCAGTGGGAAAACTATCAGCAAAACTGAACAACTGCATAAAAACACATTTTTATGTGTTTTTGCAGCTGACCAAAATGTCTTCATAGGCTCACATGTGTTCAACTCAAAACCAAAATATTATTTTCTCAGCAAGACAGGTCAAGACAACTCAAAAGACTTCTAATGTTTGTGAAAGTCAGAAGGGCACGCTTTCATTTTGTTCTGTTTGCAGCACGTCATAAACTTTGCTCTAGCATCATTTCTGCTGCGTGTTTGCTGCAAAGAAAATTGTCAGCAACAGCATGCTGGCAGGACAATAAAATCAAGATGAAACAATCCAAAGGAAGATCATTTGTTCCCAAGGAACACAGCCATGTTATGCAACATAGAACCCTGGTACACCTTCAAGATGGAAATAACTTGCATTCAGAAAAAGAAGGAAAGTGGCATATCACACTTTAACAGATGCAGGAAGAATTAAGATTATACTTACTCTGTGTAACTGGGTAGGGAAAGAGTGCTCCTAGCTCCTGCCAACACTCTTGAATCTGTGCTTTTTTGTATCAAGTGTAAAGTGCTCACATTCATTCCTCTCTCATTAATTCAACAAAATAAAGAGATTTATCAGATCAAATTTGGTTTACTGTACACCATTTGAAGAACTTTGCTGGCTGGCTGTCCGCTGTGCTAACCTGAATGACTGAATTCTATCCTTTGGTAATATCAACCTGTGATGAAGGCTGCTTTAAAGAACAGCCATAAAAATCCCACTTATACCCACACTCCTCAAAAGGAGGGCAAGCACCTCACTTTTCCTTTTCCTCTGAGGTCTGGCAATCACCCAGCCCACTGCAGCTCTGCTCTAATGCTTTGCTGAGAAAAGAAGGATGATTATTATTAGCTAAAGGGGTAGAGGGCAGCAGTAAGAGCAGTCCAGCTTGCCCCCCAAAAACTAAAACAGACAGCAAGTTGCTCTCACCTTTGGGAAACAGTAGGTGAAACATGACAGGGCTGGAAAGCACAGTGGCCTGAAAACAAGACTGTTGCCAGGCAATAGCAGCACCATGCAATTATTCCAGTACAGTTCTGCACATTGCCCCCCAACACACACCAACACACACGTGCTCCTAGCAACTGGAACTACAACAAAATACAGCCTAGACTCTGAACCATTGCCAAGAAGCCTCCCACAAAACAGAGCTCCTACCAGACTGCTACACTAGTGCAAGGACCAGCACTTCACAGGATACAAACTGCTGCTACAACTCCAAAGTAGCTACAGAGCCTTTTACCCTGAAGGCTTTTTCTTAAGTTCTAATCACTTCAAGGGAAAATACAAGTATAAATTGAACAAGCTTCATTACATCACAAAACAAGTCAGCACTACTTTATTTGCTTTTAATTGAATTTATTTAAATAGGATAAGGCTACGTAAAAGACAACTCTTTACATATAAAATGTACATTATGTTAAAGTTTGCTGTACTCAAGTACAAAAACTGCACAAGTGTTTTTAGTAAAAGGAAAATAGCACACACTATTTCAAAACACACATTCTTACCATTTTACAGCATTCAAGATGTGCCTGTTATGTCCTAACAGTGAATAGCGAATTTCTGTCAGAAACGAATTAAGCTACAAGTTTTGGTTTAAGTATTAACCAATGTTAGAAATGTAAACAAACTTTTCAGATCACTACTGACAGCTTCTTTTAGTGGGTTAACTAAGTGGATTCAGAAGTCGATTCTGGTTTTGGCTTTGTTTTAATAAGTCTGGGAGTGTTGTTATTATTTACCATCCGTATCTAAAATGTAGCTAAATTGGCTTCACCCTGAGCCACTGAGATTTAATAAAAATGTTCCCATCAACTTAACTGGATTTCTGCCTTATAAAGCACTACCAGTAACCTAAATGAAACACCAAGTTTCACAGAAAACCAACATCCATTTTAAATTATCAAAGGAAGGGAACACAGGTTGCAGCGGGTTTTTTAGAGTGCAATTACACATGCTAAGGCTCTTGAGGTACTTTTTATTTTTCTGTCCCTTTCCCTATCAAATGGTTCGGAAGTTGAGGAAGCGCTGGTCGGCATTCCACATGTCTTCCTCATATTTTATAATCTGTCTGTAACCAGGATAACAAGCAAATTTGCTATATCAGCTCATTTTCACACTTATGCATGTACCAAACATGCCTGTATATTTAAGAGAACATGGCACTAATCCATTCACTACTTCCTCTCAAAGATTCATATCAGTCTAATAATATACTTTCACCTGTGCATTTCTTATTTCATACGTCAATAAGAGAAACTTCAATTTGAAGTAATGCTGTTAAATAGTTCATCTCTTATTACCAACCTAACTTGCACTGTAAATTCTACACTCTTGTTCTGTGCAACAAAAGAAAAAAAAATTCTCAGAGTATCTTATCAGCAGAACGGTCAGTTCTCTCACCTAAATGAATTACCTTTTTGAAGCCATCTTTTTGAAAGGTCTTGGGATCACTCTGAATCTCAATACCTATTTTAATTATTTAACCAGAAGTGGCACAAAATCAAATCTTACTGAAACAAAAAAATAAATGTATGTATGTGTGAATCGTAGGGACATGCAGGAGATGAACTATAATAATCTTGAAAATTAAAAGTGTGGGCTTTAGAATCTGTAATTAGTATATTACATACATACTGTTGTGTATATAATATTATCACCTTTTCAAAAAGTAATGAACTAGTTGGTGCAAAAGAGTAGATACTCTTAAGGTGACTGGTGATAATGACTCTGGCTTTACAACAGGGAACCCTTAAACTTGTTAAAACTTCACAGCAATCTGAATCCCTGTAAGTTTTAAAAAGAATTGTACTTCAACTGTTTACATATGACTTATCTGTTTGAAAATCTGGAAGTAACACTTATGTTTCAAGAACCATTAGCTACTTCATGGCCACGTAACATGCTGGATTTTCTTCTTTGCTTCCGTTGGCTTTAGGTCATTCTGCAATACAAGGAAATATGAAAAGAATTCTTAGACATAGTGCATAAACAGAAGTTAGAAATTAGTTTACCATGTTCATATCTAGTAATAACTATGGCTAAGCTCAGCTAAATGCTTCTACAGCAGCTTTATATTGCCATCTTGTGGAGAAAGTTAAATATCACCAAAGTTCTCTAGAGAAGCAAATTACTTCACCTGCAAATCACCCACTTTTTTTGCTTTTTCTTAATCCTACAATAAGTTATGCAAGGACTTTCAATTATGCACCTAAAAATTAGGCACATATTGGAATTTCAAACTGTACTTCTAGTTATTTCAAAATGCCACCTTAATATACCTGTTAAAACATGATCGTGTAAGGAAAAAAAAAACAACCCATGCAACTCAGAAACCAATTAACTTTTGTCAAACAGCACAAAAAGAGAAGGAAAAGTAGGTCTTCCTTTGTAATGACCTGTATAAAAGAACTGAAATAACTGCCAAAGCCTCAGATGAACTCATCTTTCAAGCCCTGCCCCAAGAAAGCAGGAAAAATCCAGCAAGCCCAAAGTAAACCAATGGGAGATTGAAGTGGTGAAGTAATTACTTTTCAGTATATATTATTAGTATATATATTTATATACTATATATTAAATACTATATAAATATATATAGTATATATATTTATTTTTCATAAATATGAGCAGTTAGAGCAGGTATATGAGTTTTAAAGAACATTGTGCTAAACATTGGTTTGGGGAACACAATATAAGGACCTCTCCTCTCCTTAAGAGTTGAAATGTTGGCTTATTTACAGTGATGCTGTGCATTGCAACCCCTGAAAGGCTGAAGGGAATTAGACTCCAAAATCAGGATAGTCCTGTGCTATTCAGCATAAGTACTTCAGTTTTTCTTGACAGTCAGAAAACAGTCACTGGGTTGAAATTGTCATCGCTGTCATTATACTAAAAATACACCCAGCTTTACACTTTACAGCCATCTGCCACCTGTACTGATTCGTCCTGCCTGCATCACATTCAATACCCTGTTCTTTAATTTCAGACAGTTAAACTAACATCCATATAACACAGCTGCCTAACTACATTCTCCTGGAGAAGCTGACAGCTCATGACATAGACAGGTGTGCTCTTCCATGGGTAAAAATCTGGCTGGCTGGCTGGATGGGCCCAGAGAATTGTTCTGAACTGAGTTAAATACAGTTGGTAGCCAGACACCAGTGGTCTTCTCCAGGGCTGTTTTGGGGCCAGTCTTATTCAACATCTTTATCAGTGACTTACGTGAGGGGATTGAGTGCTTCCTCAGCAAGCTTGCAGACAACAAGTTGGACAGAGTTGTTGATCTGCTCAGGGGTAGGAAGATCCCTACAGAAGGACCTGGACAGTCTGGATCCATGGGCCGAGGCCAATTGTATGAGGTTCAACAAGGCCAAGTGCTGGGTCTTGCACTTTGGTCACAACAAGCCCAGGCAATGGTACAGGCTTAGGGAAGAGGGGCTGAAGATACACAGAGGAAAAGAACCTGGGGGTGCTGGTCAGCACCTGGCAGGCTATGAGCCAGCAGTGTGCCCAGGAGGCTAAGAAAGCAAACAGTATCCTAATGTGCATCAGAAATAGTGTGGCCAGCAGGAGAAGGGAAGAGATGGTACCCCTGTACTCAGCACTGCTGAGGCCACACCTTGAGTTCTGCGTTCAATTTTGGGCCCCTCATTACAAAAAGGACACTAGAGTGAGTCCAGAGAAGGGCAACCGAGCTGATAAAGGGTCTAGAAAACACAATCAATGAGAAGAGGCCAGGGGAACTCTCATCGTTTAGTTTGGAGAAGAGGAAGCTGAGGGGAGACCTTACTGCTCTCTCAAGTGAATTTTGGCCTCTTCTCCCAAGTAAATAATGACTAGGGGAAAGAGCTTGAAGTTGTGTCAGGGGAGGTTTCAGCTACATATTAGGAAGAATTTCTTTACTGAAAGATAAGTCAGGTACTGGAACAGGCTGCTCAGGGAGGTGCTGGAGTCACCATCCCTGCAGGTATTAAAAAAACATGTAGCTGTGAGACTTCAGGACATGCTGTAGTGGGTGGTGGTGGCATGGTGGTTTTTTCTGGGTTGAAGGGTGCACTCGGTGATCTTAGAGGTCTTTTCTAACCACAACAATTCTGTGATTCTGTGTGAACTTCAAATGCCTCTGACATTAACAGAAATACAACTGAACTTACTGGTCTTAATTTGAACAATGTGAACTGTGGCTACGATAGAATGTCAAAAGTCATAGCTTTTGAGTGTCACACAAAAGCTCTGTTGGTTCAGGTCTGACTGATACTTAGAAGAATTCTAAATACTAAAATAAATTAGTGATACTGGTAATATGAAACGTAACTCTCCAGCATAAATTTGCTTCAGGACTTCAGCCATGGTTCTTGTAAAAAGCTGCTACTTATCTTTTGGAAAAATCGTATGTAGAGCTGCAAAGTCTGATGGAACCTACCAATTCTTGCAGCAAGGATATTACCTGCATTCTTTCTTGAAAATATTTTTTTAAAGATAAGAAGAAAGCATTTAATGAGGCAATACTGAGAAAACAGAAGTTAGGTCTGGTGTCCTGGGAAAATTTTAATCAATGTAATTGCACACTGCACATTTGAAGCTCCCCCTGCAGTTCAGCTGAGAAAAGATAGTTATTTCAATTTCTTCCTCTGAAGCCCAGATTTATTCCAGATATTTCCATATTCCAGTAGAAAAGTCAAAATTCCTTCATTTCTATTATGCAAATGCAATACAACACAACAATAAGACTTATCTTTACCACCCAGCATATTTTAAGGAGATGGCCCATTGTTCCTTGCTCACTGACAAGCCCTTAAAGACTAATGACATGTTTGTCAAAATTAACCTCTGTTCCATCTTTCTCCCCAACTGGCAGCTACATTCATCACCATTACTTATATATTCAAGTCCATGCCCTCCTGATTGTATATATCCTGCTTTAGCTTTTCTCTCATCACTTCAGCTCATCAGCCTCAGTCTGACCCTATCTGTAGTGCAGTTCTCTACAGAAAATGTTTGCAACTGAATGTAGCTTGCAGAAAGAAGATAACTATTTTCTTCTATAGTTAACAGCTCAGTCATTAGTCTTTTACTTGATAACAGCACCCTTCTGTTCAAGATCTCAGCCTTTTTCACTGTCTTATAGAAGTCCAGGCACCTCATTAAAATCACCATGGCTCAAAATGAGCATACAACCTTTGGCATGGCACTTCAGCTAGTATGGTTTGTTTTTATGGCTTCTCATTCAGACCTACAATCTAGGCAGCTCTCCAGATTTTCACATCCAGTTCCTTTCTCTAGCTTGCCAATTCCTACGTGAGATTTAGAACAGATGGTGTTCTTCCTCTAATGATACAGCTCTCAGCATCTCACTTCAGTTCCTGTAACATCTCTTCCTTCACTTTGACAAGTGAAAGCTTGTCTCATTCAACCATTCAAGTGTGATTGTTACAAATGTTATCAATCCATTTTTTTCCTCCCTACTACAGAAAACAAACCACTTTTTCTCTCATAAAGGCTCCCTATATCAGTTCTTTCTCTGACATACCGGGAGGCCTATTTTGCTTGTATTTTATTTGACTGCCACCAGCACCATCTTAACTATTACCCCTTTATTCATTTTAAAATTACATACACGTTTTCTACAAAACTGCCATTCTCACACCGAAGTTTCCCATGACCAACTAAAAAGATCTTAATTTTTCCATTCTGATCTTTCCCAAACCAGCTACTCTTTTGCCTTTTTCAAAATAAAGAATCTACTATTAAAAGAAAGTAATCCCACAAAAGGATTACCCCTTACAAGGGTATATTTTTGGCTCCTGCAAGTTTTAATTAAAAAACAACCTGCCAAACAAGATAATGAACATACATACCGACAAATCAGATTCTTCTTTGGGAACAGCTCTCTTTAACTTCACAACAGTAGTCCCTGCTACTGGAGACAAGGGGTATTCCTTCAGACTAGCCAACACACTGCTGTTAGTCTTTGAAATATTGTTCTGCTTATCCTTGTTATTCCTCACTCCCAGCTTTGCGTCCTCTGATAAACTGGAGGCTGAAATGTATGTTGAGGTATTCGAAGGAACTGATAATCTTCTAACAGTGTTGGTGGTGCTTCCAGCTGGAGGAGGTTTTAGGTGATCAGCTGCTCCATTCTCTGTCTTCTTCACCTTTATGCTTGTACTTGTTGAATTGCCATCAAATACAATTAATGGCCGCTTCCTTAAACCTTCCACCGTTGCAACACTAAAAATACAAATTGTAGAATTCTCAGAGAAAGAAGATGGATGATCCAAAGAAAAGGATATCGAAGACATGAGTAGTAAAAAGAATTTAACCTTGCTTTAAGTAAAATTTTATCCCCAAAATACTAAGCTTAAACTCTTAGCTGCTCCAAACTATAGGCAACAGAAATTGTTTCCAAGATACAAAGGCAGGAGCACAGCACAGAGTTGTGGTCCTCAGCAAAGATCTTTGAGTGAAGAGCTTTCTAGGCAGACAATTACAGTTACATAGACTGCATGTTTATACCACTGTAGCTATTCCAGAGTAACTAAAGAGATCACAGAACAGTTTGGGTTGGAAGGGACCTTAAATTTCATCTAGCTCCAACCCTCCTGCTATGGGCAGAGACACCTCTCACTAGATCAGGTTGCTCAAAGCCCCATCCAACCTGGCTTTGAACACTTCCAGGGAAGGGATACACACGACCTCCCTGGGCAACCTGTGCCAGTGTCTTGCTACCTTGATAACAAAAAATTTCCTCCTAATATCCAATCTAATTCTCCCCTCTTCAAGTTTTAAACCACTGCCCCTTGTCCTCTTGCTACACTAATGTGCAAAAAGCCCTACCCCAGCTTTCCTGTAGGCCCCCTGTAGTTATCAAAAAGCCACTATAAGGTCACCTCTGAGCCTCCTCTTCTCAAGGCTGAACAACCCCAACCACCTCAGCCTGGCTTCACAGGGGAGGTGCTCCAGTCCTGATCATTTTTGTGGCTCTCCTCTGGATACATTCCAGGAGCTCTATGTCCTTCTTATGCTGGGGACTCCAGAACTGGACACAGTACTCCAGGTGGGTCTCACAAGAGCAGAGTAGAGGGGGAGAATCACCTTGCTCAACCACCTGGCCACATCTCTTTTGATGCAGCCCAGGGCACAGCTGGTTTTCTGGGCTGCAAGCACATTGATGGCTCATGTTAACAGCTGTTAAGTATTTCAGAAGGTGAATATTTGAGAAAGCATGTGCCACCTTATGTACAAGAACAGCATCCAATATTCTGATGCTTCTACATTTCCCTTTTTCCACTCTTACTCAAAATCACCATGTTAATATAGTCTAAAAGACTGCTAGACAAAGAATGCATTAAGCAAAAAAGTGTCTCTTTTTGTAATAAGCTGTTCTTGAACAAGAACCCTAAGCCGATTTAATGATTTTTAAATTTTATTTTTATTATGGTAGTTTCTGCCTTTGAGCCTGTATCTAGTCAGACCTGTCCACTTCAGTAGTAACTGATTTATGAAAAAGGAATGCTACTGAGCTGATACCAAACCAGTAGTACTAGAAAACATCCTGCCAAAAAAAAGAAAACAACCAACAACAACCCACAAAGTTATCACAGCTCACTCTACATGAATGTAGAGTGCTTAAACAGGACTCATGCTAGCCTCAGCACCCTCCTGAGGGAGGACACTGATGCTAGGTATCAGCCGAAACGAAATGTGTTGGTATCATGTCCTTTCCTGCAGGTCACTGGGAAAGCTGGATGTCAATACACATCTACTTTCCAGAGAAATGGTCTAGCTGCACTTTTGGCTGGGCTGAACAGAGGGCTGCTCTAATCCTGTTTACTTTGCAGTGAATGATAAAGAATACAACATTTATTAGAGGAAGAAAAAGCCTCTCTACGTGAGTGATCCAGGTTTCTATTGTTTCATGAGATTACTCATGGAAGTCAGGATTGCCTCTGAGCAATCACCAATTATGAGAGCAACCTGATGAAAAATGCTCCTGCTTTTGTCTGGCTTATCCTGGTACTTAAGGTAGCACCCTAAAATCAAAGAGAAGTGTAGGTTTTAGCTCCCCCCACCTGATTACCCTGAACAGTTGCCTGTTACCAAAGAGGGCATGCCATCAGCTGTTCTGTGTTAAACTATTACTGAATTTTATAATAAGAGCCTCTACACTGATTCTACATATAAACCCTGGATCAAGCCATTCTCCCAATCTGAAAATTATCAGTCTCCCTCCATCTTTTTTTAGGATTTGCTGCTGAAACTAAATCAGAGTGCTGGCCATGCATATCACCTACCAAAATCAAAGTCTTGGGCAGGAGGGAGGTTTGGAGGAGAAGAGATGCAGTGAAATGAATTTTTGCAGAAGAACTTTTCTCTCAGATAAAACAAACAGGTTTAAAAAAAAATAATACAGAATGCTTCTTCCAGAAAGCAGATATCAATTTTGAATTGGACACACAAAACTGCTGCAGCATACACCACTGACTCTAACACAGACATGCTTTTGACACTCTTCTTAAACACTGTAAATACCATTACTCTTTAACAAAAATAGGGTGAAACAAAACATATAGTTAGTGTTAATCATAAAGTACCTTGAAATGCACCAATAACCCTGTATCAATACAGGCTGGGGGATGAAGGGACTGAGAGCAGCCCTGCAGAGGATTTGCAGATACTGGTGAACGAGACTGAACGTGAAGTGGCAACGTGGACTCACAGCCCAGAAAGGCAACCAGATCCTGGGATGCATCAAAAGGAGCGTGGCCAGCAGGTCAAGGGAGGTGATTCTCCCACTCTACTCTGCTTTTGTGAGACCCCACCTGGAGTACTGTGCCCAGTTCTGGAGCCTCCAGCAAAAGAGGGACAAGGAGCTGTCGGAGCAAGTCCAGAAGTGGGCCATGAAGACGATCAGAGGGCTGGAGCACTTCTACTGTGAAGACAGGCTGAGAGAGTTGGGGGTTGTTCAGCCTGGAGAAGGCTCCAGGAAGACCTCAGAGTAGCCTTCCACTGCCCGAAAGGGGCTTGGTAGAAAGACAAGGAGAGAGTTTTTAGTAGGGCCTGCTGCATTATGACAAGGGGTATTTTTTTTAAACTGAAAGAGGTTAGATCTACACAATATGAAACAAAAATTCTTATCTCAGAGGGTGGTGAAACATTGGAACAGGTTGTCCAGAGAGGTGGTAGATGCTCTCTCCCTGGAAGTATTCAAAGCCAGGTTGGATGGGGCTCTGAGCAACCTGATCTAGTTTAGTATGTCCCTGCCAATGACAGGGGGTTGGACTAGAGGACCTTTAAAGGTCCCTTCCAACCCCAATCATTCTATGAAAAGAACCACTATAAGCTAGATAACATATGGATGACAAAAACTGATTTATCTTTCCCCTTTTTCCTATTATTGCAACAGTAGAATCTAAGACTTCCTACACGAGATCTGACATGACTTTCTCTGTAAAAAGTAACAATGTTCAAAAGCTGTACAAGTTTCATTAATCAGGCAAACAAAGATAAAACTAAATGCATTGTCCTAAATTCTTCAAGTCCAGTCAAGTAAAAGCTAAATTACCTTTTATTCTCACTTTTCAACTCATTTTGCTGTCTTTTCTTTTCCATCATTTTCCCCCATCTACTTTTTGGTAAGTCACGCTGAGGCAGGGGAATGGCATATTGAATATAGAGATCAGTAAGGCTATCTTTGTCCATTTTTACATCATTTTCAACTAGTATATTTTTCTGTAGGGAACAGAAAAAAAGTTATTATTATGACAAATTCAAGACACAAAAATCTTAGTGGTGTAACTCCTTTTTTCAAAGGCCACTTTCAGGTGGCATAAATGCCAACCTGAGGGGTTTCAGACCTGAGGGGGCTGCTGGGCTGATTGGTGTGGAGAGGCCATGAACTGTCCTGTCCAATAACAGCCTGGTCTCCTGCCTTCCTACTGTCAACTTTCCTTGTTTTCTGTGTGGATTACACTGTTCCTCCCTTCAGTCAGGCAACAGGACGTCTGTAATGTTTTCTCTTCCACCACCTCTAAGTCCATCTCTTCACATATCTTATGTGTTGCTTCCTGTGCCTCCTGCCCCTGGTGGCTACTACTCTCTGTTAACTGCATTCCAGCACAGGTGCCATGAGCTCCTCTTCCTGAAATTTTGGTGTGGGACAGGCTCTTTCTATCAGTTTCAGAGACAGCTGAATCCAGCTTCAACCAGTACTGGGCAGCTCATCACCTTTGCCCACCCAGGTCAACCCTATAAACTCTCCCTATGCAAAACTCTGCAATTTTTCACAATAAAAACAGGAGGGGAAAAAAACACACAAAAAATTATGACAGACATACTGCTGATGACTGATGTTTTCAGAGACTCTTAAACACACTTCACTAAATCCAACTACAACACCAGAGCTCTTCTTCACACTTCTAAAAAAAGCATAGTTCAAATGTACAGATGTAGAGCTGTGCTTCTTTCACCAGCTCTCAAAGAGTTAAGCTGCAAAGGGAAATTTCTAGCAACTGCTAGTTGCAACAGAAGCCCAGCTTTCTTCCTAATCATGTACCGAGTTGTGAATACAGAATTTCTTGGCACCTCCTGCCAAATGTGTTAAAAAAGCCCCACTGTCTTCCTACAAATTGCTGGTCACTGAAAGCTGGTCAAGCCTCTACCACCCGTTCTGGCAACAGTCTGTGATTTCTGGTGTGGGTCTAAGACCTGTACATTTTCATCTACACACACTACATGGACAAAAGCATTTAAAAATTTAGCAAACTCCCTCAAAAAACTGGAATTTCGATTACTATTGCTTCACACACCTCATATTTTCAGGCAAAGCAGCAGTAAATACCCCAGATTAAAACTGAAGTGTCATACAGTTCAAAACAGTTTATAACTAACTTTCAAACTCAGATTCTTCTCAAGTATGCATACTTAAGCATTAGCTTGACTGATTACTTAGGCTGCACGGCCTCAATTCAGTGGGTATGAACGTGGCAGCTTTAACAGAGTAAAAAAATCATCCTTCCACGGCACGCAAACACTGCCTCACAGACACTGATTTGTTTAAACACAGCCCCTTTGCAAACACGGAAAGTTTTCTCACACCCCGGGCCTCCCCTAAGCAAAGACCTCTCCTACACAGCACTGACGCGGGTTTTGTTTGCTTTTTCCCCCTCCAATGCTTCCTGCATTCCCATGCAGGGCGGTAGGAAGGCTGGACACCGCCGGAACACCGGGATAAGCCTCTGGTAACGGCGGCGGGGACAGGAATTTCCCTACAGAGGTACGAAGCCAACCGGGCGGCCTAAGGAAGAGGAGGAACGCAACAAGAAGCAGGGCGACAGCCCCCTGAGAGGCCTCCCTTCCCTTCCCTTCCCTTCCCGCCGGGCGGGGCGGCCGCCCGGTTGGCTTCGTACCTCTGTAGGGAAATTCCTGTCCCCGCCGCCGTTACCAGANAGGGGGGGGGAAGGGGAAGCAGTGTGTGACGTCAGACGCCTGCCTTAGGGACAGCAAAACAGGGATGGGGTTGGCTTGGTTGGGCTTCTCCGGGATGTTTTGCCAGCGAGCTCCCAGCAGGGTCCGGGAGGAGCTCTGTATTGCCAAATCCGTGGCGTTGTTCCCAGCGGATTCTGCTAAGTGGGGAAAAGGCGTCTGTTTTGTCACACACGGTGCTGCCAGCCTGACCAAGAAACTGTAAAACGTCAGTGGTGCTACACGCAGGAGCACTGCCGCCGAATTAAACAGCATCTAAAATTTTGCCTATGAAGCGTTGGTCTGCATCACCAGAAGCTGCTTTGCTTTTGCAAAGTAAAATAACTGGGGATTATAAATAATTACGTTAATTACATTAGTAAATTAACCGTGGTATCGTTAGGACATAAACCTGCAGTGAAGGACTTGATGCATTTTACAGGTTAAGTGGCACAACGTGCTGTCCTGGTTTGAGGCAGGAGAGACACGATTTTCTTCGGAGTAAATTTCAATTTTAGTTGAGCCTTCTAGAAGCAGCTGTGCTTGCTGAAATGAACCGTGTGCTTCCCAGGCAGTGCCTGCTTCCAGGACTGAAGTTGTTTGGTTTGGTTACTGCTGGAGGATGGCACGCAGAACCGAGGTCACTGGAAAGGAAATGGTCTCATCAGTGACATAAAAGTACACGAAGGATATCGAGGTCCTGGAGCAGGTCCAAAGGAGGGCAACCAGGCTGGTGAAGGGACTCGAGCACAGGCCCTATGAGGAGAGGCTGAGGGAGCTGGGGCTGTTCAGCCTGGAGAAGAGGAGGCTCAGGGGAGACCTCATCACTCTCTACAACTCCCTGAAAGGAGGGTGTAGCCAGGGGGGGTTGGTCTCTTTTCCCAGATGACTTTCAACAAGACAAGAGGACACAGTCTTAAGTTGTGCCAGGGGAGGTTTAGGTTAGATATTAGAAAGAATTTCTTTACGGAGAGGGTGATCAGGCATTGGAATGGGCTGCCCAGGGAAGTAGTGGATTCTCTGTCCCTGGAGATATTTAAAAAGAGACTGGATGTGGCACTCAGTGCCATGGTCTGGTAACCGCAGCGGTGGGTCAAGGGTTGGACTTGATGATCTCTGAGGTCCCTTCCAACCCAGACAATTCTATGATTCTGTGAAGGTGGAAGGGGTCACATCTGACTGTGCAACATTGTTGCTACACACACACAGCACTTGTAAACACTATTCACGTGTGAATATTAATAAATCATAGAATAATTTGGGTTGGAAGAGACCTCTAAAGGTCATCTAGTCCAACCCCCCTGCAGCAAGCAGGGACACTCTCAGGTAGACTGGGTTGCTCAGAGCCTTGTGAAGCCTCAGCTTTAATATCATAGAATCATAGAATTAGCCGGGCTGGAAGGGACCTCAGAGATCATCAAGTCCAACCCTTGACCCACCGCTGCGGTTACCAGCCCATGGCACTGAGTGCCACATCCAGTCTCTTTTTAAATATCTCCAGGGACGGAGAATCCACCACCTCACCAGGCAGCCCATTCCAATGCCTGATCACCCTCTCCGTAAAGAAATTCTTTCTAATATCCAACCTAAACCTCCCCTGGTACAACTTAAGACCGTGTCCTCTTGTCTTGCTGAGAGTTGCCTGGGAAAAGAGACCAACCCCCCCTGGCTACACCCTCCTTTCAGGGAGCTGTAGAGAGAACTTTTTCCTAACACCCAATCTAAACCTGCTCTAATTTAAAGCCGATCTCCCTCATCCTGTCACTACAGCCCCTCCCCAGCCTTCCTCTAGGCCCCCTTCGGGTACTGGACCCTTAGAGCAAGCGATGCCTTAATGTTTATGGATCTTTGATTCATGCAGTGACCTGGAAAACGTCCTCTGGCAGCTGATGTGATGAGGTTTGGTTCGGTTCGGTTCGGTTTTGCTTTCCCGCCCTCCCTCCTCCCCCTCCCCTCCACCT
>JAAWXA010000003.1:19595110-19647007 GCA_038090715.1 Florisuga fusca | reverse complement strand
GAGGAGAAGGCTCCGTGGGGGGTGCCGGGGGCGGGCGAGCTGGGAGCCGTGGGGCCTTGTCGCTGGCTGGCCCTGGGTGTGCGCCGCCCGATCAGGCTGCGTCCGTGAAGAGAACGCCGGGGCCCGACACACGGAGCAAGGGGCGGGCGCGCCCGGGGTGAAGCGCATCCCCGTCCTCCCGGGGTCTGGTGCGGGAAACCCTGGGTCCGGAGCGGGGGGGCCAGCCGGCACCTCGGGTCTGTGGCAGGGTGTCGGGAGGTTAATTAGGGCGGTTAATTGCAGAGGGTGTAGGAGCAGCCCCAGGTGAGGGAGGCAGGGTGCTGGTGTGCAGGGCAGCAGCCCACTAAATGTACATTCCCAGCAAGGTAGGAGCGAGGGAAGCGGGGGGAGAGCAGCCCTCCCCCTCCTGCCGGAAATGAGTGCGTGGGGTCATTAGTGCGCTTGAGACAATCAAGTGTAGTAGGCTGGTAATTTGCTTGCCTAGCGATTGTTTCTTTGACTCCAAACATCTCCAGTTGATTTTATTTTTTTCTTTCCCCTCCTCCCGGACTTCTGAACATGTGAAAAGCGGCATGCTGCCTTCCTTTTGTAACTCAAAGGTGGCCTCTTGCACTGTGAAGAGCAGCATTGTTCTGCAGAACCTGTGTTTTGTCGTGTGCATGGGCCCCTCAACTCTTACAAAATATAACACATGCTTTCTTTTTTTATTTTTTAAATCTCATGCAGAATATGTGTGTTGACATGGGGTATTCAAAGATTTTTTCACGTCTTTTTTTTTACTAGCATGGAAGCTTTTATTTCTTCCCTATCAGGCTTAATTAGTTATATTTTATTTTTTTGTTCTTTTTGCTTAGGGATTGTGTATCTATACGGATTTCTTATATACATTTATTTTACATCTACTTCCATCTAATAAGTTTCTTTTGAGGTTTTTAATACACCTTGGTCAAGAGCAATATGCAGTAGTTCTCCTGATGGCTTACATTAACTTTTTACCTTGGGCTACAGAGGATAGTTAAGTTGTTGACAGCTTCAGATAGGAAAGCTCCCTGATCTCTCCCAGTGATAGTTTATCACTTCAGGCTCTTAAAAACGGTTTGGGATTTTTTGGCAGTCAAGTTTTGGGGAGCCGTTTTTAACTTAATGGACTATGTTTGGTTTTATGTAAGGCTGGAGAATAATGTGGCAGTGTTGCTAGGAATTTGCGTTATCGTTTTCCCTTAGGCCATTTCTTCAGTGCTTCTTGGGTTTGAGGTTTTGTGTTGTTGATAGTGAGAACACGAATTTACACCCCAGGTGAGGGTGAAGTTTGAAAAAAAAAAAAAAAAAAAAAAAAAAAAAAAAAAAAAAAAAAAAAAAAAAAAAAAAAGACCACTACTGTTGGTCTGTCACATGATTTTCTTCTGGCTATATTCTTAGTTTGATCTAATTTTACAAGTGGTTACTTGTAACCACTGATTTCATTTTTTGAAATTTTTTTCAGTGTTCTTTTGCGAAATAAGGGGGGATTTTAGATGTAATAGTTTGAAATTTTATTTTATTTTTTTTTACTATGTCTAGTTTTAGGATTGTTCTCAACACCCTTCTGATAGCTATAGTTTGTAGAGTGAGTATTAGGAGTACTGCTTAGCACTTAAAGACAGACTTTAGGAATTATTGTGATAGCAGAGAAGAGAAACTCTGAATTTCAATGATGCTTCATCTTGAGCTGAATTAATCCTTTGTGGACCATGCTTGCAATTTTTCTATGTGACTGTACTTTGTAGTTGCTGGTGGATATAGTGCTTTACAGAGAATGTGTTGTGACACTGAATGAGATAAACACCTTAGGTATTTTAAAAGCCACAGACCAAAGCTTTTTTAATGAGTTGGGTGATACCTTGCCATAAAGTGACTTGAAAGTTACATATTTCTGATTGCTGTAAAGTAAGGAATCTTAAATATGTGTTAAAATGGATTATCTCTGTGATACTTTGCTAAGGGATTATATACTAATAGGCCTAAATGGAATGTAAAGCAACGTGAGATGTTAACTTGTAGCACTGAATGCCTGTGGCTTCTTTAGAAATTTGGGAGCCAAAGCTTATATCTTGTCGTGTGCAGGTGATAAAAACCTGTAGCTGACAGCTTTATAGATCACTAGGTGCTGACAGAAACCACCTGTGATGCCAAAGTGTCTCAGAGAGCCAGTAATGTGCTGGTTACTCGTGGAAAATTCTTCACTTCAAATAGCTAAGTGCTGTTGTAAATTGTCTCTGGAACAGACTTGAAGCAGAAGCATGCAATTTGATTCATTTCTGTGGTTATTAGTGTGCTCATTCTGGCTTGTGTCATCAGGTGGGGAACACAGGCTGTTAAAAATGCAACAATAAAGTTTTTATATTGGTAAATGTTAAATTACTGCCTCAGATATTTCATTATGTGTGTGGAGGTAAAAAGTGCTGTGTTTTTTTCTCTTTAGCCAGATCATCTGGAAGACACCATGAGTGTTAAAGCTTTCAAGCTCGTTTCTGCTGTGGAGCGGGAGATGTTAATGGGAGACAAAAACTACATCAACATCGAGTGCATTGAGTGTTGTGGAAAGAACCTCTATATTGGAACCAATGACTGCTTTATCTACCACTTCCTGTTGGATGAAAAGATCTCAACAGCTGGAAAAATAACTTTTGCTGCCACCAAGCAACTGCATAAATACTTGGGCTTGAAGAAGCCTGTGACTGAGTTGAAAGCAGCCTCTGCCCTCACCAGGCTGCTTGTGCTTTGCGACAACACGATAACACTAGTTAACATGATCAACTTGGAACCTGTCCCCACTGGTGCTAGAATCAAAGGAGCTGTGACATTCACCCTAAACGAGAACCCTGTGAGTGGGGATCCTTTTTGTGTGGAAGTCTGCATTATCTCAGTCAAGCGGCGGACCATTCAGATGTTCATGGTGTTTGAAGACAGAGTCCAGATAGTGAAGGAAGTCTTTACTCCAGAGCAACCCTGTGCTGTGGCTGTAGATGGTTATTACTTGTGTCTGGCACTCACTACACAGTATATAATTTTGAATTATAATACTGGCGTTTCCCAGGATCTGTTTCCTTATTGCAGTGAGGAGAAGCGGCCAATTGTGAAAAGGATAGGCAGACAAGAATTCCTGTTGGCTGGCCCTGGTGGCTTAGGTGAGACTAAGTATTCTAAATTTTTTTGCAATTTTTTTTTAACATCGCCTTTTTAATCACTTTCAATTCGGGAAGCAAAACTCAATTAAGTGTTGTGCTTAATATGGTGATTTTCTTCACAGGACTATACTAGAATGTTGAGGAAAAAAAGGTGGGTTTTAATAGGTATTATTGTAACTCTCCTGCTTTTTTTATGCAGAAAAGTCTGAATACTTGTGTTTTAATCGTGCATAGCAAGCTTCATCTACTCGTTTCTTTACAGACAGCTAACAGTGGTAGCATCTTGCAGAGAAAAAAAAAGCTAGGTTGGTACCAAGTGAAACATAAGAGGCTGATAGACTCTCTGTAGTGACTAGCTGGACTGGATTTGAGGAGCCCCATTTTTCTATAAAATCATCAGTGTAGACGTATTTATTTTTTCCTCAGTTGCTATTCAGAGGAGTTCATATGAGATCTATTTGATAAATTGTAAAATTCACAAATAGGTATATTGTACCCTGGTGATAGGATAGTTCACTTCAACTAACATTTCTAACTCATGTGGAAGTAAACTCTGTCCTAACTGTAGATAGTGTAAGATACTGCTCCCATTGCTTCATTTTTTTGCTAGTATTTTTCCACTCCATGTTGCAGAAAAGGATGGTTTAAGGAGTGTAAAACCAAAGTTAGATCATATTAAATAACACTGCTGTCTAATAGTACTGCTGCTGTTATCTGTCTAAATCAACAATATGCTGTGAGGTCAGTAATCTTGAGCTTTTTTTGGAAAAACTGCAATATCCCAGAGCTGACCGACCACAGGCAGAATGCTGTCATGCTGTTTGCCATATGACTCTCCATTTGTGAGGTGCAATTAATGTATCTTCCCTGACACATCAGGAATACTATGGCAGAAATATCACAGCTATTTAGGTCCTTAATTCAGGATTCTACATGTTTTAGATGTTTAATATAAATCCCACAGAAAAGCAAGAGTGCAGTCAGTTGTTAATATTGAAGTATTGTCTTATCACCCATATTCTAAATGTACATCAATTCACCAGTTTTTCTTGAAAGTAGTACAGACTCATTAGAATATCAGTTTATGCAAATTAAAGATGTTCCAAGATTAACTTGTTTTTTGAGACATAGGACTTTTCTAAGTGGTCTTGATTGCCTACTTCTTAGTAACATTTTTTGTTACTTGCAATGTAGACATGTATTTGTGGACATTATCGATTTTAGCAGTGCTCTGAAGTTAAAATCTGTGAATTGACTGTCTGGAAGTATTTCCTTTTAACATGGTTTAAGAAGATCCCATACTTTAGTCTCTATGTATCTTTTTAGGAGTGTCAGACCAGATTTGGTTCAACTGGTTAGTTTCTTTTTTTAATTCAAGAGAGTAGATACACTTTCAAAGGCATAATTGTACATAGTCAGAAAGCAGATTTGCATTTTGTCTGACTTCTGCTTTTATCTGGTGTCCTGGAACAGAGCTATACAGTAAGATCCTTACTGTGAAAATGCAGCACGTTTTTTAAAATAGATTGCCCTGGAGTTAAAATTTTAGATATGTGATATGTCAAGCAAATGAACTTCTGCAGCTTTAAACATGACACAGACTTCATTTTTTTGCCATAATACAGCAATGTTTACTAGCTCAGAAACCTTACAAAGGCTGCTTGCTATGCATTGTATAATTTTTCCTTATCTCATTCAGCTTGTGATGGGTTTTTTATTTTTTCTTTTTAAACCATCTACTCTCTTTTCCTTCTCCACTGTTGTTTTGATTAGTATTACCTATCTTTCTGTAATTCTTTTGTAGAATTCTTATAGTCTTTAGCACTTGTCTCATTGCATTTGTGAAGATGGTTGAGCACCTTTATCATATGTAAATATGGTATATATCTTGACATACACCTTGACATTTGAGGTAGCCTCCTCTGTGAAGTGAATGGACTTGAGAAGGGTTTGATGTAAATCTTCAGTTCTAATTTTGGTTTACCTTTGTATGTCTCACTGGTTAAGACATGTTTCTTTAGCAGCTGGTAGAGCATCTGTGCTAAATTCAGCCTCACTTGGTGTCTCTTGCTGAAACTGAAGCAGGGGGAAATTTTGTCCTTGTTTGCAGGAGATGTGTGCTTCATTTGTATTGCCAAGGAAATGAGATGCAGAGTGAATGTCTTCAGACATGATAAGGAAAAGGAATCTTCTTCAGGACCCAGGCATGATCCTAAACTTCCAGCTGTACTGTGGGAAGGGCAGCCTCTCTGCTTGCTCTGCAATGGCAAAGGCTGGAAACTTGTGACTTCTTGTAAAAGGAAAAAATTTCCCTCTCTACCTGTGCATCTGAATCTGTAGAATATGTTCAGTGCTCAGGTCACATATGAGAAGCAGGAATCTCTGTACAACAATCACCTGTCTGTACAATGCACCAGCAAGAGTTTGAGTAATAGTAGTGGAAAGCTCCCTCATATTGGAGATGGAAGTTTTCTCATCAGATTGCTGGTGAGAAAGGAAAACTTGAGGAGGAGTGGGTGGATTGTACAGGTCACCAACTGTGGTTGCACAGCTTGTGGTGTTGAGGGATTTGTCTTTTATGAGTATGGATCCCTATTTAAGGAAGAGGTATGATCCACCGGGCTGAGTGAGGCAAAAGATTTTTGGGGCTGACCAGCCTGGTAAGGAGGATTTAAACTAGGAATGGTGGTTGTATGCTGAGTTGGAAAGCAAATGCTGCAAGATGAAGTGGATAAGAAACTTCATAATCAACAGACAGGGCTGAAGGGGCTCTGCTTCAGGCCAGTGCACCCAAGAAGTGTGAAGAAAACACTGTGATGGTGAAAGCTCTCTCCCTTTTTCTGGAAAATCAGCACAGCCATGTGTTTACAGGTGAGGTGAGGGTTACCTGTTAGATGAGAGCAGCAAGAAGGTGTGGTGGTGTGCCTTGGGACAAAGGAGGAGGCAGCTGAGAGTTTACATCAGAGGACAGACTCTTAGGTGGCATGGTGACTGTCTGCTACAGACCACCTTAACAGGAAGAAGATGTAGGTAATGCCTTCTCTGTATAACAGGCAAAAACCTACATTTGCAGGCCCTGGTTCTTAGGGGGCATTTGAATCTCTAGTACCTGCTAGAGGGACAGCATAGCAGGACACAGGCAGTTCAGGAGATTCTAGAGTATATTGGTGTTAGCACAGTTGCCTGAGAAGGTGGTGAGGTAATGTGCTCTGTTGAACCTGGGTAGGGATGTGAATGTCAGGGGAGCAGCCTTGATGTGGTGTTCATGAAATGATGAAGGACTGGAAGAAAACAAATGTCTTCACTCCTCTGAAATGAGCAAGAGAGGATCCAGGGAGCTACAGACTGGCCAGCCTTACCTTTATTGCTAGAAAGGTGATGGAGAAAGTACTGGAAAGTGTTACCACGTATCTGAAGGACAAGATTGTGATTTGGAGTAATCAGCATGAATTTACAAATGGGAAATTGCCTCATCAGTCTAGTAGTCTTCTATGATGTAGGGTACCGAGCTTGGTGGGTAAGGGGAGAGCAGTGATACTGTCAATTTCAGCAAGGCTTTGGACACTGTCTCCCATAACATCTTTGTAGACTAACAGATTAAGAATGAAACAGAGAAGCAGTGGGGTGGGTTGAAAGCCTGGCTCAAAAGTTTGTAGTCAGCAGCACAAAGCCCCAGTAGAGGCCAGTTACTAGGTGTGTACCACAGGAGGTCTGTAGTGAGGTCAATACTAACATCTCTGTTAACAACATGGATGATGGGGCAGAGTGCACCTTCAGCAAGTATGCAGGTGATACAAAAGTGGAAGGGATTTTTTGCCATTCAGAGAGACCTTGGCATGCTGGAGAAATGTGATGATGGTAACCTCATGAAGTTCAACAAGAGGTAGTGTCGAGTTGTGTGCCTAGGGAGGGACAGCCTTGTGCAGCAGTACAGGCTGGGGACTGACTGACTGGCTGACTGGCTGGAAAACAGCTTTGCACAGAGAAATCTGAGGGCACTGGTGGGCAAAGTGACCATGAGCCAAAAATGTAGCCTTGCAGCAAAGAAGTCCAAGAGCCTACTAGGCCACAATTAGTGGTGGACTTGGTAGTGTTAGGTTAACACTTGGCATTGGTGATCTTGAGAATCTTTTCCAACTTAAATGATTCTGGTAAGAAAAGTAGTGCCAGCAGATGGAGAGAGGCAGTTTTTCCCTTCAGTCCTAGTCAGACCATGTTTGGAGGGCTGGGTCCATCCTGGGCACTGTGGAATGACATGGGCATACTGGAGTAAATCCACGGAAGGATGAGAAAGACAACTAAGTGATTATAGCACATTGTATGTGGAGAGGCTGAGAATGCTGGAATTGTTCAGTCTGAAGAAGGAAATGCTTACAGAGGTCTCATCAACTGTATGGGTAGGGTAAAAAAGTCCGAAACAGACTGCTCAGTGGTACTGTATCCAGTGAAAGGATGACAGGCAGTCCATACAAACTGAAATACAGGAAGTTCTACATAAACATAAGAAAACAAATTCCTCATTGTGATGGTGGTCAAACCAGGAAACAGGTCTTGGAGAGGATGTGGAATCTCTGTTCTGCAAAGATAATCAAAACCTGATTGGGCGATATCTTGAGCAACCTGTTCTGGTTGACTAGTACTTTGAGCAGAAAAGTTAGACTAGACAGTCTCCAGAGGTCACTTCAACTATTCCACGATTTTCCTTAGAAAACAAAAAACAAAGCCCCCAAACCCACAAATATTAAATACCTAATTTTACTTTATTCCTTTTGCTTTGCCAGAATAAACTCAGTGGTGCATGATTTGAACAGTTGTATAGTGATTAAGTAGGTACAAATGGGGTTGGAGAACTGAGCCTAGTAACTTGTAAGAAGTGCACAGGTACTAAAGAGAATGATTCACAGAAGTTAAGTAGTGCCTTTTCTCATAGCTGATGACACTGCATAAAACTGTAGTCAACAGCAACCCACATGTTCTCTTCTTATTTTCACCCACTTGTAGTGTTCCTCATGCTGTCAGCTTCTATAACAACTTAAAGTGTTCCTGTTCCTTTTTAAACAACTTCCCTTTTTTATCAGTAGTACTTTTATTTTAATTTTTACGGATATTTTCAGTAAGAAGCTTTTTGGTTTAAAACAAACAAATAAACAAAATCTACAGTCCTGATTGTAGATTGTAGACTAGTCCTGATTGTAAAAAAAAATCTACAGTCCTGATTGTAGACTTTGTTGCAGTTGCACAAAGTCCTGAGTAACCTAATCTGTTGCTCCCACTTTGAGTGTGGGAAGAGACCCCTTCTGACTTAAATTATTCTATGACTTGATTCTATAAATTTCTAGATCTTTTGGTGCTGAAAACAGTGTAACTGTGTTTGGCTAAGTCTTATAAAATTTCAATGGCTTATACATTTTTAATACAGAATTGATTTCTGGCTTCATCTCAGTTTCATCAAATGCATTCATGTACTATAAACAGGCCATGGTTTCTTATTGGAGTTGTCATGTTTGTTATCTTTAGGAGGGATCTGGATGAAAACAGAAAACACATCATTCTACCACAGAAGCCCTAGCTGTTGGGGGCAGAGGGATGTGGAGAGTACAGTGACTTGGAGAAGTACTGTGCATTGCTCTTTATATGCTTTCACTTCCATAAAGGATTTTTTTTAATTACCTGAAAAATAACTTTGTCATTTAAAAAAAAAAAAAATTAATATCGGATTTTTACAGTATTTTTTGAGAATGTCAGAGAAATAGAAAAATCTAAGAATTAATCTTTCAAATTAGCCGAGTTTACTACTGGTTAGTATGTATTCATCTTTTCTCCCACTTTTTGGAATGACATTGTAGTACAGAGTAACACCTGGAAGGCATTAAAAATGGATAGTGCAGTTTGCCTGGTGTAAAATTCCACTTCTCATCTGTAAGAATATCAAGATCTATAGAGGAAATCGTTAGATATATGCTATGGCAAAAAAAGAAATCTTTTCTGTAAGGCATTCCAATTGAAAAGCTGATCATTATAGTGCAAAAGCAAATAGCATTGTTTGCTGATAGTCAGATGTGAAATTTTGTGGTATTTGATGACTTCAAAGCTGCTATAAAGGATCCCAGAAGCTTAGTCTCTACACTGCAGTTCTGCAAAAATCTACAACTTTACGTTGACCTTTTTGTGTTTTGTTTTGTTTTTTTCTTCTTCCCCCCACTCCCCGAGATTGTTCTCCTACCCAGTTACCCTTACCCTGTTATCCTCTGTTTGGAAGAGATTTTGTAAATTGAATAACATAATCTTTTAATCTCCTCTGTCCTTTAGAGCTCAGGCTTACTCTGCCAGCTGTCAAGTGGCTCATTCTGCTGAAGAGCAATTTTCATGGGAGAGTCTTTTTAATGGCAGGAGAATACTGGTTTTAATGGGTGCATGCATTCATATTGCAACAGAAGTTTACAACATGCTTTGCTAGGGCTCAACTGATAAAAGGATGCTGAACTAGGTCTGAAAACATTGACTGGAGCTTTTCTTCAGTTAATGTCTCAGAAGAATTGGGAAATGCTAAATAATTGCAATAAATTGAAACAGTGACACATGGTCCAAAAATTCTGTTAAGCTAAGAGGAGGAAGGAGAACAGAATAACCAGGAGGAAAGATAGTGGCAAAGAAAAACACAAATTAACTGAAGTTTTAATATGGTTATTTTTAAGACAGCATTGAAGATATCACTGGAGTATTAAAAAAGACTTTGCTTGTTTGGCTTTTGGGAAAATATACTTTATACGCAGCCAGACACTTACTTTATGAAAAGTTTGCTGTAGCAAAAGTGAGAAAGTGTAAGTATAATAAGAAGTATAAGTAAATAATTGTCAGTCAACTAAAATGTTCTTCAGACATTTGACAGTAGAAGGAACAAACATGCCTTTGTTGCCAGATAGGTCAGGCACTACAGTTCTGCAGCTCCTACTTTGCCAGTCTTGTTTGGATGCTGGGTCTCACTGAATTTTAGTGTTTTGAAGTTAACTCAAACTACATGGTGTAGTTCCTATAAAAAGAAAAAAAAGCTCAAACTTGCTAAGCTTAAGTAATCCATGATTCTTGCTGGTTTCATTATTCTTCTCTTCAATTTTTGAAGTTACCAGTTTCTGTGGTGAAGGAGATAGAGCTTTGTGATGTGCTGCATCAGTTTCTTCTGCAGTTTTTTAATTTCTGTACCTCGATAGCCGTACTTCACACTGGTAAAACAACAGTCTTCCACTAGCACAGTCTCAGGCTTTGTTTTTCCCTTTTTGTAGGGATGTTTGCAACTGTAGATGGCATTTCCCAGCGTGCCCCCGTGCACTGGTCAGAGAACGTGATTGGAGCTGCTTTGTGCTTTCCTTACGTGGTTGCTCTCGATGATGAGTTCATTACTGTGCACAGCATGCTGGACCAGCAGCAAAAGCAAACACTGCCTTTTAAAGAAGGTCACATTCTACAGGACTTCGAAGGTATTAAAAAGGATGCTTATTTTCCATCAGTAATTCTGGAACAACCATCACTGCGGGCACAGTCACTTCTGTTTGTTCTTAAAATAAAATTTCTAGCAGGCAGGTTAACTGTTCAACCTTTTACTGCAAGTGGTTTCCTGATCAGGTTCCTGCAGGCTATTGTAGGGAAAACTATAGTAATTCTAAATTCCAGGCTTCTAACAAAATGTATGGTCATTAAATGTGGCATAATTACCAGGTGGTCTGATAGAAGTATGTAGGGTTAGAGATTTCTCTTTTAACTAAATTATTTCTTTCAAAGGAGCAATGTTAATTTAATGCTATGTGTCAATGACTCTGAGGTACAGGTATCTGCCCGTTGGCTATCCTGTCAAAATTCTAATACCTTAAATCTGTTCTTCTGTACTTCTTCCTGAAATATCTATATAAGAGATTTTAAAATGGGTATTTCATCAAGAATTGTTAAACCAAAAAATACAAAAGTTTCTCTTAATGTACTCTTCAGTTAAGAACTCTTAAGTGTGGAATACATTGCATTGCTGCTTTTTTCCAGGAGAGCTACAAACTGTAGCACTATGAACTGTATGTTAGTTACCACCCCTGGTATGCAGCTTACAATTTCCTAATGTAAGGCTGTGGAAGTATCTGGCAGTTAAAAGTCACTATTCTCTGGAATCTGGGCAGCATTTTCAGAGGTGCATTTACAGCTTAGTTCGTTATGAGAAGCTATAGCCAGTTTCATTTGCTCAGAGTAGAACAAAATTTGCTGTAAACAAGTAAGTTTGCCATTATCTCTGTAATTCTGAGATGGAATTTACAGGTAAATTATATTCTCTAGTAAATATGATAACAAAGAATGAGTTTTGGAACTTTAACACTTGTTAGATTCCTGTATCTTAAACAGTAAATTTTAAAGCTTATTTTGGAAGTGTGTTTTGTTTATTGTGGTTTTTTTTTATTATTTTATTTTCTGTAGAGAATGTAAACTGAATGTGTCTCTTTACTCTGTCCAGGAAAGGTGATTGTTGCTACTAATAAGGGTGTGTATATCTTGGTGCCACTACCTTTGGAAAAGCAGATTCAGGATCTTCTAGCTAGCCACAGAGTGGAAGAAGCCCTTGTTCTAGCAAAAGGAGCTCGAAGGAATATTCCTAAAGAGAAATTTCAGGTCTGTCCTTCCTTTAGTTTTCATGAAAATAGAGATTTCACTGTGGGGTCATGTATACCAATTGTTAAGTGACTAGGGAAGATAGGGGAGGAATCTGCATTGAAGAGAAATCTTGAAACCTTTTATAGCTTCAGCCTGAGGAAAGAGATATGCTCCTGATTGGGCTTTGGCTTGTGCTTGTAAAGGCTGTGACACTGGCAGTTTTGAATGCTGCTGCTCTGCTGGGGTTTTGATGTTGTTTGTTTTTTTTTCTAAATTGTAGCTTGAAAAAAATTGATACAAAACCAGAAAACTAGTGATAGAAAATCCACTGCCATGCTTCCTTAGTACTAGGTTCAATTATTATTTGTTATTGCTGTTTTTAGAAGTATACTTTATTTCAAATCAGAGTTGTTACATTTTAGGTTTTTTATTGGAGATTCTTAATATTTCCTAAGCTCCATGGTAGTACAGTTTCAAAATTAATTGATGGGAAATCTGAAGCAAATACATCCTACATCCAAACTCATACAAGTAGTAAAAGTAGTGAATATTTAAGATTTTTGTATTGCAAAGTATCTTAGTAACTCTTTGATTGGAGTTTTGGTTATGGAGATGTACTTGCTTCCTTCTATATCTAGCTTATAAAACATATTCTACTGTATTTGTTCCTATTTATTCTTTAGAGAATGAAACTTGGAAAAAAGTATCGTGAACTCTCTGCTCACAAAATAGGTGAATGAATATTTGATTTGGTTTATTTACTTTTCTAAAAGCAAAGTTTGATCTGCAACCTGGAGAAAATCTAGTGGGGTTTGGATTTTTAATAACTTTGGAGCATTTTGTTGTCAGTAAAGTAGTATGTGTTGTATTACTCCTTTTGTTTAGAAAGAAGTAAAGTTTGGAACGTGACAGAATTGCAGTGGTCTGAAATGGTTCTGTTGGTCAGGATTTTATTATTTTCTTTCTTAATTTCAAGAAGTTTTTAATTACTTGTCATTTAGATTTTGGTCAAGGCTGTTGAAAAGCAGTCATTTAATTAAATTAAATTAAATTTGTGTCACCTTTCATTTTAATCCTTAACGCTTCTGTTAAATGAACAGCCGGGGGGCTGCTGGAAGTAAAAACCTTGGCCAGAAAAGCCTTTCCATCCTTTTGCTAAGGTACAGCTATCTGGAAGTACTTGAAGCTGAAAAGTATTTAAACTAATACAGAGCTAGGTTTCCAGCAGATTTTGTCTTTGCTCCCAACCTTTCCTCTGCAATCTGTTTAAGGAAGCAAACTAAAATCCTGCTGTGATGACAAGATGCATGATCTAATCCATGTTTTCTGTATTTGATAACCTCTATATCTCCAATTATTTCTTTCCAGTTTATGTAGGATAGTGTGGGAGATGTCTTTGTGTTTTGCCACCGGATGAACTGCACTTCTTTATTTAAAATGTGTGATGTAGAATTTCATTCGTCCTAAGTTTCTTTCATTTAGGGTTTTTCTTTCTTTAGGATAAGTTACTTTCTCTTCACACGTACCTGATGAGCACAGTGTGTGCCTTCCTGAAATTATTGTTTTCAAGAATGTTGTAAGTTCTTTCTAACATGAAGTGCTTTTAAGGGTGTTCAGTTACTCTGAGTCAATGCTACAACTGAAAAACAGAAAACATATTACTTGCAAGCCAAATATCCTGTTCTAGTTGTGGGTTTATCTGAAAACTGGTATTAACTAGTTAAAATTGGTGGAGTATCTAATTATTATTAATTAATCCTGACCAATATTTGAATGAACCAGCTTGGCTTGGCTGTTGAGACATTTGTCTGATTTTTTCAGACCGTATCTGCAGCTGGAGATGTAACATGTTGAACTTACTTTCCAACATGCCCCTGATACTTAATGCTGTCATTACAGGTTTGTTACAAGCACATCAGACTTTTTTTTTTTACTGTAGTCTCAAGTATTATAAATCTGATGGAGCTCAACCAAATTACATGCCTTACATATGTCTTTTTGCAACATTTCTTTGGTGAGCTTTAATGGACCACATCATCTCTCCTTTCTAACCCCTAAGAGACAACAATAGGTAGATAAGTGGGGAATAGGTATCTTCTAGCAGGTAAATTCGTATATGTATTTTGCAAGGTTTACTGATTCCTGAGTAGCTGACACTTTCAAGGCCTTATTTTTGCATTTTATATGAGCAGTAGAAAGGAATTCATAGGTTTGGCACTAAGGCACTTGATCCAGCCACTGTAATTTATCCATACAGAAGAGTGATAGCAGTTGTCTGGTGCATGTAGTATCGTTCCTCTTTTTCTACATGCTGCTTTAATTTCTGCTTTTTTTTTCAGTGTCTGGTGACATCTTATGTGTAACATGGACTCAGTCATGGCATTGTAGGACAGTTCTTGATGACATGGGGTTTTTTTCCCCTACAGTTCAGTACTCTGTATTGTTATTTCATGCATACACAGGTGCATGCTCTCTCTGTACCAGCAGTATTAAATCAGCATACATACATATGCTGGTAACACAGCATGATAGTGGGATTAAAACAGTGAAGTACTGTGCTGTATATTATTTGTACAGCCAAAATTTAGCTATTGGAAAGTAGCAGGTCATGCATTAGTAGCTCTAACCTGTTATTTAGCCTGTAGTCCCTGTAGACTACAAGTTTATCTCTGCCATATTAGATGAAAATTCCTTTGTCTTCGATCATCAGGAATTACTGCTAGGTAAAAAATACACTAAGCAAAAATGTTGCAAGGAGATGGCTTTGCTGGATATAATTTTTGGTAGAAGAATACAAAGGCCTTTCTACCATGCTACCATGAAATGACTGAATACTACTCATTAATTTTTCAGGACAGCTGAAGTTTGCAGAAATCATGGTTGATGGTAGTGAAGACCTTGGTTAGATTGACACACATCTTTCATAGGTATCTCTCTTTTCTGTTTTTGGCTTTTGTTTTGTTTTGCTTTTTAAATTTTATTTTCATATCTTTTTAGTTTCAAAAGCACATTAACTGCACCCAAACCTGGCCAAAAGCCAAACTGACTTTCTAGAAAAAATGTTTTGGCAATCTGGCTGGTAATTCTGACTGTTTTAGGAAGCAGTTTTCCTAGCAGTTTCCTTGTTTTTTCATAGCAGTTGAGAGAATTAAGGCTTTGATATAGAGCTGTTTCAGCTTCATCAGTCATTGTTCTGTTTTCTAGTACTTTTTCAGATATGAATTAACAGAAATCTGGTTTTATATTTTTGTAGCTTTTAAATGTGAATTTAGTCAACAATACAGAATTTGCCTAAAGCACTGCAAGTTCTATGGTACTTCTTCAAAAATGACAGGAAAATAATGTTGAGTTTTGGCTGGGTATAACTGAATAGCTTTTTAAAACAAGTCTATTGTGGTATTGTGACAGATAAGTCTAGAAGAACTCCTTATGTTTTTTCTACCATAAATAAAAGCTAACTGTATGTGGTTGGCATCTTGGTCTAGCCCGTTTTTAAAAACCTGTGAGAGTAAGAATATTGAATTTTCCACAGTCTGGTCTGCTGCTTCCACTTTCTTTACCACAGGACTTCTTAGTGTCTAGGATTTATATTGTCAGTTAAAAATCAACCTGAATATTCCCTGTCCCATAACTGCATTTTTTAAAAGTTGAAAAAGTATATGTCTGTGTCCATTCTACAGCTTTTTTTAATTGTGTGGCTTTAAGGGACAAGTGAAGAAATGTCAGCATTTAAATGCAAGTGAATACCACTTAAATCAGTTCAAATTTAAAAGTGGTTCCTTGGGCCTATACTGTATCCTATACCTAGACACAATCAGTGACCTGTTTTCAACTTCTAGTTGGAAAGTTTGCTGTACAGAGTAAGCTGTACAGTTAAAGTAGCATTTTCAGTGTCATAGATCAATTCAAACTTGATCCCTATTACCCAGTTCACTAAATGTGTGAATATTAGAGGTCACTCCACTGCAAAGATTGAAAACAGGCTTTAAAAAAAACCCACCAACTACTTGTGATACTAGCTAGCAGGGTTAGAAATGTTTATTCTTCAACCTTCCCAGGAAAGTCTGAGGTCAGATTTTGAAGTTTTTCTGGTGCCACAAGATGCAGATAGCTCCAGACTGAAATACTTTACTGGTGTCCTGAAGAATTTGACCAGATGTGTGTTCATCAGTTCCTAGGTTACCATTTATTGATGTAATAACACGGTCTTGTTAGCAAACTCTTTTGGATATTCTGTGCATTACTGCTGTAATTAAATTACCTTTTAGCTTTAGTTGCCTATATTTCAGTTGACTATTCTTGGATGTAAAGCATAGTCACAATTAATATAAAGATGTCATGAAATTTTGTTCTTTCATTTTGATATTGTTACTTTCATCTGAAAAGGTGCACCAAATAGCATTTCACTGTTTACCCTTCTCCACACTGAGGAGAGGAGGTGATAGAAGTCCCACGGCCTTACAAATCAATGGGTTTTAATGGCTTGCTAATTATCTAGATTAAGTATTCCTTTAAGGTAATCCATTAGTGAAGAAAGCATGCACAAACTAAATGGACTTAAGCCAAGCTTTTCTCTTGGTAAATCCACAATCTTTAATCAAGGTGAAAAATCACCAATTAGGTGAGCAGTCTGCTCTGCTCGAGGCCTGACACTCTTAAGCAATTCCTGCCAGGAATGTGTTTCTAAAGTACTGCAGTTTCTCTGGGTATTTTCATTGAAAATGGGAATCTGTTATTAATAACAGCATTCATGAGAACTCATTAATCACTAGAAAGCTGTATATAAATGAGAAAGGTGAAGGGAAAAACTGAGGGTACATGGATTTGCAAAATACTAGTGTTGTCACAAACAGTGGATGCTTTGCAGAGCAGTTTAGATTCCTTGCTTTTAGTAATTCTCTTTTGCTGTTGGAAATATTCTGAGTGCGACTGTTTCATTTTCTCTCGGGGTAACTAAGTGACCATTCAGATTAAAGAAATGCCCACCATTTAAAGTAGCTTTGTGTTCTTTTTCTAGTGAACTTGTAAGCTTTTTCTGTTTAGGTGTGACCTAAACAGTACAACTTTGTAACACGTTTTTTGTATGGCTTACTTGTGATTCTCCTTTTAAACCATATTTCTTAAATGTATGGTAGTTCATATTGGATAAGTTGAACTGTTTTGCTTGTATTTTTATTTCAAAAAAAACACCACCAAAAAAACCCAAACAAAAAACCCCAAAGCAAAATGCAAACTAGCAGCAAGTCAGAAATGTAGTGATCAGCTGGGGATGAGACTGAGAGTCGCCATCAAGGTTGCAGAAGTGAAGTGAGACAAACTTGGTTGTGTGTAGTCAAGTGGGACCACCATTGAGTTTAGATTGTTTTGGGGTTTTTTGTGCCTCCTTGAATCATTGGGAACTTCAAAGATGTAGTTTTAACATTTGCACATACCACAAACAGAAACGTGAGACAAAACAGACTGATGCTGGATAAGTCATTATTTGAATGAGAAAACTAAAACTTGCTGTTTGGCTTTGCTTTTAGTAAGTCCTTGTGAACAGTGTGCTCCCACACTTCTGTGTAAGAAACTGGGTCTGATCAGGAGCTTCAGTATATTCGGGTACATGCAGTTTAAAATGTAGAGGATCAAGAGTTTATTTTGCATGTAACTTGATGGGTCTGGTTGAAGAACATGTGTTCAGTGGTTTTGGCAGGTAGTTATTGCAGTAGTGGGTAGTGACTAGCACTGCATAAATAACTCCTTACAAATATAATAAACCTTTTTCCCCCCTTCTCTTTCATAGGTAATGTACAAGCGAATCCTGCAGCAAGCAGGTTTTATACAGTTTGCACAGCTTCAGTTCCTTGAAGCAAAAGAACTCTTCAGGTAATTGTGTGACAAGAAATTCTCTAATTTATCTTCTTTAAATAAGGAGTTAGTGTCCTTGGTTTAAACACTTAGTTGCTTGTATGTTTTTTGATGCAGATGTGAGTTCACTGTGGTAAAATGGTTTTGGTGGGGGTAAAACCAGAGTAATACCAAAACAACTTCATAACTGAAGAGTTAATGCAACTGTTTTTTTGGTATGCTAGCATGCAGCAGTATTAAGGCTGTAATCCTCTAATCTGAGTGTTGTATGTGTAGAGATCTTTTTACTTTATGCCCATGAAGTTCAATGCTTTCTTACTGAGCTTGTGTTGGGATTTACAGCCCGAGCATTGCCTGGTGGTTTTTTGTTTGTTTGTTTGTTGGGATTTTTAAGGGGAAAAAAAACCTTTTAACATAAAGTTACTGTTTAAATGTTAATTACAATTTGAGTATTGTTGACACAATTGCACAATTTTTTGAGGATCCTGATACTGAATCTAACACTTGTTCTGCTAGACTTTTTCCAGAAGACATTTGTGCTTGAAATCTCTACTACCCTTCACAATTTAGCTGTTTCAGCAGTCACTTGTTTACAGATTGACCTTGGGATTCCACTTTCATTCAAAAAATGCTGTTCATTATCTTTATTTTACCTGATAATTTCATTTCTGCTAGCCATGCCTCATTCTGCCATGGGGCAATTTCCAGAGTTACTGGAAATTTCCATGCCGACCACGTAAAATAACTCTTCTTGTTATCTGTTGAAATTCAGTTTAAATCAGTTTAGAGTCAATGGAATGGGATCAAGGTTAGCCAATTTGCCATATATTGTAAGTGTGTAAGTGTAGGGAAAACGTTGTCCTTGGGTGATGGAAATGTATCTCAGAAAGTAAAGCTTTGGGGAATGGTACTACTGATGAGGGAATTGGCTTTTTTGTCTCCAGCTCACCAGGACGAGGGAGGGCACTGGGCTTGAATGGGCAATGCACTTTGAGTAAAGATTGGAGAATGACAGGAAAGGCCTGAACAGCATTTATTGGCAGTTTGCCTTGGCCACAGACACTTTCTGTATCACTTCATAATTTTTGGCTGTAGTGAACAACTTGCAACCTTCCTCCTCCCTGTAGACTTCCAGACACTAAACTGAATCTGTGCTGTGTTGTCTATCTAAAGTAGAAAGTACAATCTGTAGGTAGTTGGGAATCCATTACAAAATTCCCACAAAGCCCTTCTGTGTGGCTTTCCAATGGCCTTTATTAATTTTTTTCCTGGTGTGTCTCGCTTTGGTAAAATATCTTATTGAGATTATACTTACTGTAAAGTGTTTTCACTGTCTAGCTATGGTTAGGTGGTCAGACTTCTGTAGCTCTGCAGATAACTTGATGATGGGTGACACTTCAGCTTTTTTTCTATCACTTTATTCCACTCTGCCTGGCAATGATCCTCTATGGGGGGCCCTGCCTTGCTGGTGGTAGCCTAAGAGTCTTTTAAATGCAGTGAAAAAGGGTAAATGTATCCTGCAGGCAGCTCCAGCTCCTTGTGGAAGGAGCCCAGATGAGTTATGCAGCCTCCACCCAACTAGCAGTCCATCTGGCAAATGAGCTTTAATGAACAGGATTGTGGGAGATTCTCTATAGAAATAAACACACTTCATGAGGAAACATGCTGTCCAGGCACGAGTTTTGGAGCTGAGTTGGCATCCCAGGGTGTTCTCTTCCTCTAAAAGTTGCAAGTCCAAAGCAGAACAACGCTTCATGAATTGCTGAAGTCTGCTGGGGGAGAAAGCAAAGATAAGTTTTCTGTGCTTTTTTTTTCTGTCCAGTCATACGCAAGATATTGAGATTATTTTGGTGAGTCTGAAAAAGTCCTTATGGAATGCAGGTTACCTGATCTGCTTTGCTGAGCACACCCAGTTTGAGTAATATGTCTTTAGGTCCCGTCTTGAGGATACACTCAATCTTGTTCATTTTAGACTTACTGATGCTCAGAGGAAAAATGGGAAAGATAATGGCAGTCATTCCCTTCCACCCCCTTGTGCTGCTCTGCAGGTGTTTCAAGCTAGGGTTAGTCAGAAATAACTTCTCTTAAAATGCAAGAGGGAAACTCTGCACCCATCTGAGAAAAGGTGGCTTTAGCAGTGACACAGAAAGGCTGCAATACCTCAAAGAGCATTTTCTGATGTGGGCTTACTTCTGGCCAAATATAAAGTAAAACTGTCTTACTGCTCAAAGTATGTCAGCTACAGGCTCTCAGGGGAAATTATTATATTAGACTAGAGGTCTCTTTTCTTGCATCAGTAATCCTTCTTAGATAACATTGTACAGATACAGTTACATCTTAAGCTTAACTTCATAGTTCTCAACTAGTGAAATTTTTGAGAGGAATACTTTGCAGCTAAGTTCCTTTTGGTTTTGTTGATATTTCAGAATACTGAAGAATGTTAACAAAAGGAAGGAAGTGGTAGTTTTATTAAGACTCAAATAGTTCAACAAAGGGATGAGAACTCTCTTCAGCTGGATACATTAACCTTACATTGAGTGAGCTGTCTTTGATCTGACAAATTCTGTTGTAAGCAATAACAGAATTGTTGTGATTCATACTTTCACTATTAAAAATTGATATCATTGGAAGTTCACATGCAGTTAGACCAAACAGCGATGCTTATCAAAACATCTGTTGAATTCATTGAATGGTTTGGGTTGGAAGGACCTTAAAGGTTATCTAGTTCTAACCCTCCCCCCGGCATAGGCAGGGACACTTCCCACTAGATCAGGTTGCTCAAAGCCCCATCCAGCCTGGCCTTGGGCACTTACAGTGATGAGGCATCCATAGACTCCCTGGACAACCTGTACCAGTGTCTCACCACCCTTACACGAAAGAGTTTCTTCCTAATGTCTAACCTAAATCTACCTTCTTTCAATTTAAAACCATTACCCCTTGTCCTGTCATTACATACCCCTGTAAAAAGTCCCTCCCCAGCTTTCCTGTCGGGCCCTTCAGATACTGGAAGGCTGCCATAACATCTCCTCAGAGCCTTCTCTTCTCCAGGCTGAACAACCCCAAATCTCTCAGCCTGTCTTCACAGTAGAAGTGCTCCAGCCCTCTGATCATCTTCATTGCTTTCCTCTGGACTTGCTCCAACAGCCCCATCTCCCTTCCTCCTGTGTTGGGGGCTCCAGAACAGGACACAGTACTCCAGGTGGGGTCTCAGAAGAGGAGAGTAGACAAGAATCAACTTCCTTGACCTGCTGGCCATGCTTCTTTTGATGCAGCCCAGAGTATGGCTTACTTTCTGGGCTGCAGATGCACATTGCTGACTCATGTTGAGCTTCTCATCAACCAACACCCCCAAGTCTTCCTCTCCAAGGCTGTTCTCATCCATTCTCCACCCAAACTGTATTTGAAGAATTCTCAATGTCTTGCTGAGATGTTGGTAGCTGTCACAGTGAAATTATTTCTCTCCAGTATATTTTACTGCTTAGATATTGCTCACAGTCTAACATGCCAGATACTGGAGCTTGGTTAGAGACTGGCTTTTCTGGTGTGGAGCTCTTTTTCAGGCAGTTCAAGCCTCCTGTATGAATCAGAAAAACTTGCTATTCAAAGTTGTTCTCACGGGAAAACTTCCCAAGCTCAGATTTTTTCTCTTGTGATCCTCTATTGTTCATGTTGCTGTTCCCATGCTTTGCAGTCACTTGGTTTTGGAACAGGATACTTGCTGCTTTTAAATTTGCTGTTGCTGCTGTCTCCCAGAATTTCATTCTTTGGGTATAGGTTTTTATAGCCAAAGTGTTTACTTCTTTTAAAAGTTCTGAATAAGTGTTGCCATACTGATGCTTCCTACTATTTCATTTTTCCTGGATTATTTGGAACTGTGTCTGGCAAGAACTGAACAGCTCAGGGCATGCCCCACTGCTTTTTCAGCTTTACAGAAGTAGGGAAAGAATGAGCCTGCTTGTGAGGATCTTTCACAGTTCATTGCCTGCAGAAATCTGCTGTTTTGTGTACTTCCATGGTTATAACTTTTCTTTTTTGACTTATTTCCAATAAAGGTTGTAAAGAGAGTGTTATTGAGGGTGCTGATCACCAGATAAATAGAAACTAGTTTTTTAGTTTTTCTTGCAACAAAATTGTAACTAACCAGGGTTTCTTTTAGAGAAACGTCAGTATGTTTTTATTTTTTTCAGCAGCAGTATCTCCTGCATTTCAGGAATGCTCATTTTTAAATATCAATTCTAAATAATGGCTTTGGCAATTAAATAAAATATAAAGCCTGATTTTTAATTTTTTTTTTCCTTTTTCTCTTCTAAAGCAAGGCCTGAGAGGAGGAGTCATTCTAGCTATGAAAACTGGGGAGTTGTTTGCCACATGTGAAAAAACTTCTCATTTTAGTTTGTTACATCATGCATTCTGCAAGTGCTTGAGGAATTTATTCAGTCTAGGCTGAAAGTGTACTGTGCAGCATATCTATGTTACAGCTTGCTCCTGGATCAAGTACAGCTGCCCTTCACACACAAAGTGGAAAAGTCACTCCATTGTATCTGACATAGGTGTAGACCCAAGACCTGTACCTGTACAATAGACTACTACCTATTAGTTACATGGATGTATAATCTGCAGTAGTGTTTATAGTATAGTATATCATTTATAATTCATCTACAGTTTGTTTTCAGAACCTTCTGAAGAAGTGAGCCAGTGGAGGAATCTGGTGCATTGCAGAATTAGGGAAAATGTTTTCATCATCCAGCACATGTTCTGGAAGCTTTAGTTTTCAATGGAAAGTTGCTGTTTTCTGCACACCTTGTACAGTCTTTGTGGCTTCCCTGAAGGGGTCTAGGACAGTTCTACAAACTGCACTAAGTCTATTCAGCCTTTTTTCTTGTATGTGCTACAGAACATTTTTGTGGGGTGTCAAAAGCAAAAGGCTGGCCACTCTGAATTCTCAGCTTTTAAAGAAAGGTTAGAGGAGGAAAAGGAATGACAGACAAGTTTGGATAGAAATAGTAAAAAGAAGTTCCAAATTTTTTCTGAATGTATTTTCTCCAGCATAGAGGCAAGAATTTTCAGAAACTGACAACTTGTCGGTGTCCTGACTCTAAGCATATGTGAGCACACATTCCCAGTATGTTATTTTTTTGTGCCTATGTATACTTTTTCTTTCTTTTTGCTTCATCTAGTTTGACACTGTAATTGCAGAAGCGGCCAGCTTGATGTCCGGGAGCTGATCTCTCTCTACCCCTTCCTGTTGCCTACTTCCTCTTCATTTATACGGTCTCATCCCCCTCTGCATGAGTATGCAGACCTCAACCAGCTGACCCAAGGTGACCAGGAGAAGATGACAAAATGCAAACAGTTCCTCATGACTTACTTGAATGAAGTCCGCAGCACCGAGGTTGCGAATGGCTACAAGGAAGATATAGACACAGCTTTACTCAAGCTGTATGCAGAGGCAAACCATGAAAGCCTGCTGGATCTGCTAGTTTCAGAGAACTTCTGTCTTCTAACAGATAGTGCTGCCTGGCTGGAAAAACACAAAAAGTGAGTGGAGTTTTTTTGAGTATTGCAACCTTGACACCACAGGGAAAATTACCTGAAATGCTGTTGGCTTTTAGAGTGACGTGTTCAGACCCTCAGTTTCTGTGCCTTTAGGTCAAAAAGACAACTCAGCCTGCCTTGTCAGCATGTAAAAATGTTGGTGAAAAGATAGTAATTGACAGTCTGAAGTAAAGGAAATGTGGTCTTGTGCTGATAAATACAGAATTCTCCCTCAAAGTTTCTGCATTCAGTACAAAAATACAGGTTTGGTACTGATGTGGAAGGGAAAAACCAACCAACCAAACAAAAAAGTTATTTGTTTGCCCTTGTGGCAATGGTAGAATTGAATGGATGCAGTACTGTTGTACATGGACAGAATAAAAAGACTCTTTGAAGCATCCATTACCTTAGGTAGAAGTCATTAACCAGCTAGTGGCTTTTTGTAGGTTCACTAAAAGGAGATTGCTTAAGACAACTGCAAGTGACTTCAAATTGGAAATGCCAGCAGGTGGAGAATTGACTGTCATTAAGCAGGAAACACTAGATAGTAAATGTAAAATACCAATTCCAGTTGTAGGTAGTGCCTTCTGTCTTGGATTTAATTTCTTTAAGCTGTATGGTAGCAATGTCAATGCTGAAAAGGAGTCTTTAATTTTGAGTAGATTTAGACTAATTTTATTTATTTCATAGTTTTGTTAAATTGTCTTTAAGTTTGGTTTGCATGCCATACTGTTGCAAAAGTGAATGGTAGAACACGGTTCTATGAAAATGGCCATTAAAGAACTTTAGCTGTATTTTTATTACAATTCACACAAAAAACCCTCTGTAATGGCACTGTATAAAGCTCTCCCTTCCCTGCCTTGGTTTTATGCTGCGGTAAAGAAAATAAAGTTTCTGAGAGCAAAACAGAGTTTTAAATAAAAGCATCATAAAAATCTGATTTAACAACACCTGATTAATATTGGAGTAATATTTATTATTTGGAGCTATGTGTTAAGCCTGTATAAGAATCAAAGAATGGTAGGGGATTCATCTCTAATTTGACACCTACTTTGTTTAAGTTGGAGCTAGTAAATAGAAACTGCCTTAGAGACAGGAGAGGGACAGATGTGTTTTTAGGACTGAACTTGCTTTTTGGAAAAGAGCCTACAGACACTTGTTCAGGTGTAGGTATGACTATGTACGTGTCACTGCAACTGATTTATTATTATTATAGTCTGTGCTAATCAAACCATAATGAAGATGTTAGGAAAGATCTAGCTATTTTAATAATATTTTCTTTTTCTGTACAGGTATTTTGCCCTTGGTCTCCTGTATCACTACAATGGTCAGGATGCTGCAGCACTTCAGGTTAGAATAAAGCTTTTAGTGTCAACTGTAAACCTTTTCAAAATACCAGTTTAACTTTGAGATAAAAACCTGAGGTGCTGATTTATGTGTTTGAAAAGTAATGGTGTGTTTCTATATGAGAAACTTAGAATAAGACTTCCTTGAATAAATTAGCATGCTAAATGTGAAAAAACTGAAGAGCTTACTGAAGATGACAGCTATTTTAAATGCTTGCATGCTATTTTTTAAGTAAAACTGTGCATACCAGAACATATGTTTGTACTCTCAGAAGATGGGCAGAAGAGAGAAAATAATCAACAGATCACTTAAAAAGGTATTTGAGGCACTTCAGGCATATATCCTGTGCTGATTAGGCTATATACACATAGTAAAGCAATATTTAATGTCATGGCACCCTGACAGCATCTGAGTGCTTATTTCCTTATCTAGTGATGGACAGTGAACACATTCTGCAGGATTTGTGGGTTTCAGCTGGGCTAGTAATCTCTTTGGGGGGACCCCTTCTGATTCCCTAAGACTAGCAATGATCTGTAAACTAAATAATTTCGTTATTCCTGTCTGCAAAGCTTCATCTGGATAAATTAAAATGTTCTTGATTGATAAATACCATGTATGTCTCGGACCATATCCAATACCTTAAATAGTTTGCCTCACTGTGTAGTTTTTTGAGTACATTAATCACAGTTACACTGTTAAGTGAATTCCAGTCAGTTATGTAAATAGCAGTTTCCTGAGCAGAAAACCAGTAAGGACAACAAAAACAGAATGTGCCTGAGTTTTAGTACTTGTGGGTGACTTTGTGCAAGATAATTTTATTTATACTTCAAGGAACAAGGTTTAATGCTCAACTGGTCTGCTAGATGTGGTACTTTTCAAATTATAAAGTATATAAAAATAATCATGCATGGTACTTAGAATTCTTCAGTCAAAAGGAGCAAAACAATCTGGTTTTCTTCTATATTGTGTAGATCATTTGCATTTAATCTTGAACTTACAGAATATATGAAAAGTATACCATGCATTGGAGAAAAGGAGTTCTGATAGATGCTTTCTTTGTGATTAGTGTACCTCCTCTTGAAGTACTCAGCCAGTCACTCTCAGAGTGAGAACCCACATGAGACAGGGTCTGAGGCAGTTGGATGTGGCAGGTTCCAGAGTAAAGGCTGCAATGAAGGGAAGACTAAATTTAGTCACCAGTGAGGTCCTTTGCAACTGGTGCTCCCATGTGGTAGCTCACATAAATTTTGAGTTGAAAGAGCTAGTACACATTTGAAGTGCTTTCATCTTTTTGTGTTTTTGTTGCAGTTATGGGTGAAAATAGTCGATGGAGACATTGAAGATTCTACACGTTCAGATCTCTATGAATATATAGTAGACTTTCTTACGTTCTGCTCTGACCAAGATCTAGTGTGGAAATATTCTGAATGGGTTTTACAAAAAAATGAAGAGGTTTGTGAGTGGTGTACTTTTCACAGAACATCATAAATACTGTTTCCCTGCAGTGATGTTTGGATGTTCATTAACGTCGTTCCATATTGATAACTAATTGGATCATTTTTAAAAAATATTTAATGCCAACTAAATAGTGATCAACAGAAGAAAACCTCGTTTCTTCTATGTCTCTCTGTTAACAAGTGCTAATTATAATTTCCTCTTTCTTCTGAAAACAAAGTTTAGGTCATTCTGTACAATGAAAGATGCAGCATGTCTTCTGTTTTTCTTCCTGCTAAGGAAGATGATTTTCAGATCTTAAAAGTAAAAATAATGTAACAGGTTAATGGCTGCTCTTTCTTTTTTAAAAGGATTCCAGGGACAAGTGATACCTATGTGCACTAGGGTGTGGAATAAATAGCCTTCATTCAAGACAAAACCTCATTGCTGTAAGAATTAACTTAATCCACCAAAATTTAAAAAATAATTTTGTTACATCCATTAGCATGGTATGCTGTTAAATGGGATGCTTGATGCTATATCAAGCAGTCTGTGCTGTTGGAACTCGTCACTGCCCAATTTTTATGCAGTTAAAGCTCAATTATTAACTTGCAGTGACAGATACCTAAACTTTTGTTTTGATCATTATAGAAGTCTCTTGCTCAGTGTACATCCTCACATGTGATAAGGTGATAAACTTCCTGTTCTCTGACTTACACTTCTGTGCTACAAAAGCTGAAGTCTCTTGTCCTGCTCTTCTGCAGATCTGTTCCATGCTTTTTGTGACTGTGGGAGGCTGTGCCTGACAGTGGGTTTTACAGGCTGGGCAATGTATGGGCTGTGAACTGAGATAATGGAGATATAGGAGTGAGTGAGATCACAATAAGCACTGAGTGGTGTAATTGTGGTGATACTGAACAGAGTTTTGTGTTGTTTAGTAATGTACTAACTCACCTGATATTAAATAACTATTTAAAATACAAAAGTAATAGAATGCTTGCTGCTGAGTTCCTAAACACAATTAACTTTTTCTAGGTTGGTGTGCAGATTTTCACCAAAAGGCCTTTGGAAGAACAGGAGAAAAACAGCATTAATCCCGATGATACAATCAATTGCCTTAACAAATACCCTAAAGCACGTGTTAAATATCTAGAACATCTAGTACTGGAAAGAAAAATAGAGGTGAGTCCTACAAGAATGCTAAAAGTAGGCTTGAGATGTAGAATGCAGACTGATGAACAACCCTGAAAAAAAGCCAGTTTAGAAGGAATAAACATAATTTGAGGCTTTCAGTTGTACTTGGAATAGGTAAGGAATGGCTTTAAGATTAAAGTAACACGAGCAGATATTGGTATTATTTTTAACTTTTCATCTCTCATGATGCCAAGACAGTTGCTTACCTGCCCTCTGAGATGGGGTTTGGGGTTGTTTTCTGTTAATACATCTGATTATTGCATGTTTTTTTGTTGAACCAGTGAAGCTCAAATCTCCCATCTAGTAAAATCATAGAAAAATGGTTGATCAACTGCTAGTCCTGTTTTACTGCAGCAGCTATACACTACAATTGTTAACTTAGTGTTTTACAAGCAGGCATGTCTTATGCTGTCCTTCTGTGAAGATTTGAGCAATAATGATAGGATTATACCATTCACCTCTCACCATAGAATTCTAAAGCACTCTAAAGCAACATCTAAGCACACTCAGTGCCATGGTCTGGTAACCGCAGCGGTAGTGGGTCAAGGGTTGGACTTGATGATCTCTGAGGTCCCTTCCAACCCAGACAATTCTATGGTTCTATATTTCTGTTTTGGGAATGTCTGTATTAATGAAATAGAGAATCCCATACTATAGATAGAGTATAATTTATCAAGTTGATTTGATTAAGTTGATTCTATTATCAGCTGAGGTGACCATATAGCAGCTTCCAATACCTGCAGGGAAAGCTGGGGTAGGGCTTCTTGCACAGGTGTGTAGTGAGAGGACAAGGAGCAATAGTTTAAAACTTGAAGAGAGGAGAATTAGATTAGATATTAGGAGGAAATTCTTTGTTGTAAGTGTGGTAAGAAACTGGCACAGGTTGCCCAGGGAACCTGTGTATGTCCCTTCCCTGTAAGCGTTCAAGGCCAGGTTGGATGGGGCTTTGAGTTAACCTGATCTAGTGAGAGGTGTCTCTGCCCATGGCAGAGGGGTTAGAACCAGGTGATCTCCCTTCCAACTCAAACCATTCTATGATTCTAGGTTGTCTGTGTGCATGAATAAAAGATTTTCTGATTAATTCAAATTAATAAAGTGAATAAAATACATTTCTATGTAACTATATTAATATTGATCACTGTTATTGGTGGGGAGAAGGGGTTGTCTTTGTAAACTGAACTAACAATGTTCTTTTCATCTGTAGAAAGAAAAGTACCATACTCATCTAGCTGTCTTGTACTTGGAGGCAATACTTCAGCTAAAGTCTGTGACCACAGATAATTGTACAGAAAAAACTGAACTGCTGCTTAAACTACGCAGTCATCTTCAGAAATCTGATCTTTATAGAAAACACTTCATTTTGGGTAAGATGCATTTTGTCTATCATAAATGCTGTATGTCTGTTCCAGCAGAATGACAAAGTCCTCATAAGGATAGAAAACTAAAAACATCTGAGTTTTCTCGGTGCATTTGTTTAATAGGCTTACCTTCTTTATTTTTAACAGACATAAGTTAATTTAGAAAGTATATTTGTTAATAGTATTTGATCTCCCATAGTTCATGAGGTACAATGGTATGTTTGCCACTGCACCAAAGACAGGGTAATGTAACTAGCTAGAAAAAATAGGGTACATTTCATAATATTCACTTCATAATATTTTCTTCCTACTTTATAGTCAATTTCTTTTAAATTATGAGCTTGTAACTTGTGGCAGTTGTTTGCAAATGGAAGACTTAAAAGGCTTAAGCAGTCAGTTTCTCAGTGAGATGAAGTGAAGCTTGGCAGAATCTGATTACCAAGGAGCTGTTTGTTGTCCATAACCCATTCACAGCCTGAAAGTTGAGGTTCATACTCAACAAAAATATGAGCATCCTTTTTGAGTGAAAAGTACAATATACCATCTTACTGTTGGTATAAGGCAAGAAACAGATAAGTTTTTTTTTTCCGTGGCCAATGCTTGTAATGCCCAATTTTTAAACTTTCATCCACTGCTTCAGTGGATGAAAGGGAAATGACTTGTTATTGTACTGAAAGGTGTAAAATGTTTTTTTCTGAAATTCAGTGGAAAGTCCAGTGGACATGGAAATAAAAATAGCTGAATAGCAACTAAAATAATTTACCAATGTTTAATGTTCTCTCACCTTTCCAGTCACCAAAACATAATACAATACAGCCATTGAAACTCTTGCTCTTTTTCATCTTTTAACTTTTGACCAAACTTTTAAGGGCAAGATGGCTTATTTATTTTGAAATCCGTGTACTCCAAGAAACAAGATTTCTTCCATGAGAATTCATATCTTACTTGAAGGTCAGATCACTTCATACTAGCGTGTACCTCCTTCATAACCAAAATATTCTGGGGAGAAAAACACTGTATTGCCATACCTTTTCCAGAGACCTATGCCAAATTTTTATCACCTTTACAATAAGTTAAAGATTTTCTACTCTATCTCACAATTAACTTCCCCTCCTTCTGCCTCTGGCTGACACATTAAACTGTCAGGCTGGATGTAGTGGCCCTTTCTTAAAGTGAAAGCCTATTTGATTGTTAGTATCTCTTGTGGGATTCAAACTATTCTGTAATTTTTTTGATAATACTGGGAGAAGCAGAAGTTAAAAATATTGCAGCTTCACTGTAAGGTTTCTCATACACATTAGCAGTGTGTGCAGAAACGTGCAAGACTGCCGTGCTAGAAGAAAGGCATAAAAGAGGTCAGTGACACTGGTTTTGTCACCTGTTATTCAGTAATTGCTTTTCCTATATTTTGCAGTGCCCTTTTGTTACAGATGTGTCCATACATCTAGGCATTGCTGTGCTTAGAAGCATGTGTCCTCTTTTACAGCTGCCAGCACCTTTGCAGAAACATGAGCAGAGTTGTGTGGGCTTGTTCTCATTGACTTTGGGAAAGGGAGTGGTGGTCTCCCCCGCTGAGCAAGTATTGCCTTGTTTCTCTTTTAACAGACAAAATCCAGGGCACAAACCTTCATATGGAAAGTGCAATTTTATATGGAAAACTAGAAGACCATGAGAAAGCTTTGCATATCCTTGTCCACGAGTTGAAGGACTTCCATGCTGCTGAAGAATATTGTATATGGAACTCTGAGAACAGAGACCTGCACTACAGACAGAGGCTCTTCCATATGCTGCTGACAGTGTATCTAAATCCAGGCAGCTCGGATTCTGCACTGGTCATGGCTGCTGTGGATCTCTTGAATAACCACTCTGCTGAATTTGATGCAGCTCTAGTTCTGCAGCTGGTGCCTGACAGCTGGTCAGTGCAACTTCTCTCCCCATTCCTGGCTGGAGCAGTGAGGCAAAGCATTCATACAAAACGAATGACTCAGGCTGCACTTGGGTTAGCACAAGCTGAAAACTTAATCTACAAGTATGAGAAAGTAAGTTGTTGGGTTTGGTTTTGTGGTTTTTTTGTTTGTTTTTAGTGTCACTTCAAAGCTTTACAATTCAGTGCTTTGATATACAATAAAAGAAGAAGTTTGAAGAATTAGGACAAAGTTGTCTTTATGTCTTTGGCAGTTACTTCCTGCACTTAGTATTTTTTTGCAGCAACTACTACATTCAAACTTAATTTTCTGCTTTCTCTGTAAAACAGAAGGGGAGGTGGGAGGCTTGAAATAGGAACAACTTGTTGAATTTCTGGGCTGAGTTAAAGGAATTTGGAATTTACAGATTAATGAAGTTCTTTCAGGAACTTTAAAAAATTTGAGTTAGCATTTTTTTTCACTGGGATTGAGACCCATCAGAATTGGCAAACAGGTTTACCCTGCACTTTATATTAACCAAAGGTTGTTAGTTGCTTTTGTTAGTGCTTAATTCACTTGTGCATCCTTTTTCTATTCCCAGGTAGAGCTGTATTGCTTAAAGCTTCCAGCAGATTCTTAAATCTGTTTAGTTCTAACACAATTAAATTCTGCCAGTACACCTAGCACAATCTGTCAGGAATAAAAATGCATAAGTGCTGAGTTGGCTGTGAAGCTGTCCTGTGACCTTGTTTAGGAAGCAGCATCGGGTTTTCAGCTGCATTAAATGTGTGAGTGCTTTTCTTTTTTTAAAGAAAAAAAAAAAAAAAGGAATAAAATGAGGATTAAAAAAAAGCAGTAAAGGAAGCATGAAAATGAATGAGTGTGAATGTGGAAGTTAAATTTAAGGTAAATGGTTCAGGCTGGCTTTTCCTGCTATATCACTGGGCAAGTTTGTCCACTTGGTACAGTTAAAATTATAAGCCTTGCAGTTTCCCTTCCTTTCTTGCTAGATTAATGTTTGGATTTTTTTTTTCCTTCTCTTTAGGTTAAACAAAAAGGAGCCCCAGTTCTTCTTTCGGACAAGAAGGTCTGTCAGGTGTGCCAAAACCCTTTCTGTGAGCCTGTGTTTGTCAGATACCCAAACGGGGGTCTGGTCCACACACACTGTGCTGCAAACAGACATCTGAATTCAAACATGACTCAGCACTTCTCTAACTCCAGCAATCAGACTTGAAATATGTGCCAGTCCCACAGGTTCCCATGACTTATACCCCACTGAAAGAGGGCTGAAAAAAAAGGAACAAAATGCAGCTACTTGAGATACAAATCAAGATGAACAACTAGTCTTTGGGTTAATGGGAAGACTTCCAGTAAATATGAAATATTGCCACTTATCTTTTGATTTCTAATGAATGTAGATAGAAAATTCACTACCAGAAATGGAGGGATGCAAATATGGGCTCTTCTGTACATAATAATGAACAGTTAAGGAAAATGGGCCTTTTCTTCACAGGAAGGATGAATGTTACGGAGACAAGGCAAACACTTATTTTAAAAAATGTCACTTTGCACTGAACGTGGTGTTGATAAATTTGTAGAGATGGAGATGGCATCTATTGGAGCTGGAATTCTTGAAACATTACCTGACAAGACTGACATCATGCAGCTTACTATCAAGACAAAAATGTGTGTTGGTGATGATGTTTGCTGCAGCATGTTCTCTTTTGGGCTGGATTCTCTTCCCCAGGATCACATCACGGACTTGATTTTTGCTCTTCAAATTGTTTGCTTTTGATGCACTTTTTATCACTCCCCCTCTGCTATAGAGAATTTAAATGCAAGTACTGGTCCATTAGGTTTCTACTCCTACAGTTACTGTAATAAACAGAGTGGGAACTGATATCCTTGGTCACAGAGCTGTGCTTGGAAGAAGAATTAAAAAAACCAAAAGTTAGATTGTCAGGTCAGACTGTAGTCACTTTTATATGGAGGAAGAGACAACTTTAATATTGATTTATTTATTAATATGCAAATATATTGTACATACAGTTGAATAAATTGATCTTGTATCATTCTAGGGTTTCTTTGGGGAGGATAAAGATCTAGCTATTACATGAGTGTACAAGTTAATGTGCTAAATGTTTGCTATAACATAACTTAGGCAGATTGGAACTCCACAAGACTAAGTTGTAGTACTTGTGGGTGACTTTGTGCAATCAGAATCAGGGAAAGAAGTTAAAAATTGGAAAGAAGTCTACAAAGGTTCACTACAGGGTTGCTGTATTATATTCTACAAAATAGAATTCTCTACACTAAGGTTTTTCAAATAGCAACAAAACCTTTACTAACTGTCCTGATAAGTATTCAAATTGCTATTTAACTGTTTTAAAGTAATCAGTTCAAACGAAGCAACTCTCCACAACTCATATGAAAAATGACAACTTTGAAAAAAACAAGGATTTTGAAGCCAAAGCATTTTTAATTCTGTAAAGCTCTAATAAATACCATGGTTACTGACTGGCACACAACTGAATTAGCAGACTACTCACTGTTTCAGTGTGTCAAATCAGAGTGGAGACTCAGCAACAAGGGGCATCTGCATGGTGTCTTCTAGATGCAGTCTGGGCAGAAGTCTCCTGTTAGGGAAAGGTTGGCTTATGAAGCAGCTTTGTAAGCATAGTGCTGCCTCCAGGAAGAGGGAACCAGGCTACATCTGGGGGACAGAAAAAATACCCATTTCTTTCTGTTTGAGGCAAAAGGGCATTTGGGTCTTTTTTCTTTTCTGACTTTGAAATTAGAAAAGTATAGCTGTTGTGTTGGGTTTTAAAGAATAAAATCCAAGTGAGGGATTTTGTAGTGCCTTCTACTAAGACATAAGCCATGTGTAGTGACAGGCACCTTCAAAAACAAATGTGGGCATTTCTGGCACAAGTCATTCTCCTGTGTTGCACTGGTATGAGCAGATTCTTCTGTATCTTGTATTCATGGATTTCAGACATTGTTAACAACTGGCAGTGATTGCAGGGATGAATTTGTAGTCCCTTGTCCTCAAAATGTTTGCTGATAGAGAAGTGGTTTTACAAAGATCTGGTAATCCTTTTGTGTACAGTGGCATGTGATTTGTAAGAAATGCTTTGTTCTTGTCTAATAAGGAGGTAACAAACATCATTCCCCATGATTTAAACAAATTCAGGCCACTAGGTCTTGATGAACTTTCTCTTGCTCAACTAGTGTTGCAGTGGAAGAGAAATCATACCCTAGATCACAAGACAGTTAGTATTGTTACTGCATGAAGAAGTACAACTGTAAAAGATTAAACTGTTCTTTTATTAATATTTGGTATTTTTCCAGATTTGTACTTTGGCTAAAATGCAGCAGCAACAGTAATTGTACACACAGAACAAATACAGAAACCAGAGTAATGCAAAGTGGTGTATTTGCAATCATAGATGACCAGAAGGTGATTAATAGTAAAGTTGGGGGATCTAATTTAGCCCTGCCCTGAAATGTGGACTAGAAAAATACTGACACTTGATTTATGCATTGTTTCCTGTGTCTTTTTTCAATCTTATACTAGAACTCATTTGGATGAATTAACAGCAAAGTCCCACAGTAACAAAAAGAAAAAGCAAAGAAAACCAATGTGAGGCTAAGGTAGAGCAGAAGCTCAGCAGGGAGGTGGAAGGTGGAGGATGCTCTTTGGTGTACATGCAGCACTTCAGCTCAGCTGGGGGGGACATGAGAGCCCACATCAGAGAGGTGTGTGGTATGCTGTACTTTATCAGTAAGAAATTTATGAGAAGTCTGCATTCAAGTTCCCTTAGGTGGGGCAAATACAACAAACTTTGGGCAAGAGAGCTTCACATTGAAGAAGTTCCTAAGTTCATTCTTCTTTTTATTTTGGCACACTCCATTTGCTGATTTTTGGTTTGTGTACCTGAAGTCCTGGGACAGAATTGTTGCTGTGGTAAGTTCCAGTGTGGCTGCAGCAGCAAGGAAGGAATGAATGGTAATCTGGTTTTTAATTGCTGGCTGGATACATGAAGGAGGAGAGACAGGAAAGAGAGGGGTATTTCTTTGACCCTCCTAGGTTGGAAATTAAGCAGATTCTGGGAGTTTCTAATCTTGATGCAATATTTTTCTCTCCTGTTAGGGTGTGCTGAGAGAGGAGAATCTGTCAGAATACTTATTAATTTAGCTCCTGCTAAATTATTTGTTTTTAATTAATCTCACTTTTTTTTTGTCCAGTGAGTCTTCTCCAACTTTTTATGTGTGAAAACCAAAGCAGTAGTGGAGATACTTTTTCTTATTTGATGATGTGTCTGTGATTCAGGACATAATAAATGAGATTAGTCTCTCAGACAGATGCTTTTGCAGATAATGAGGCACATTTGTTTAAGATGTATATTCTAATTACAGAAATATTGCAGCTTTTTTTTTTTTACAGTTGCTGGTACATACAAAAAGCACTCATTAAATCCTTTTCTATTCTTTCATATTTCCACACTCCATTACATAAAAATTACTTATGACATCTATATGTCATCATATGCAGTCAAAAAGAGAGGAAAAATAATAATGAGAGAAAAATTCCCAGAATCTGTCACTCTGCTTGAACGAAGATTAGTAGCTGTATATTTAGAAGAGAGAGTTTGTTAGATCTTCATTTCTGTGATTTAAACATGTAAGTTATCACATTGATTATACTATAAGAATATTGACCTTGAAATCTGGAGAAGAGAAGCAATTGGTTTTTGTTACACACAGAGCACACAACAGGAATTAATGAACTGACTTCCTGGGGCAGCCTGTTCTGTGCTGACTCAGGTGTGCACAGGAGTCTGGGTTAAAATGGGAACTTCTTCCTTGGCTCCCCCAGCTCCCAGTCTCTGAAAGTTTTCCCGCTCCTTTTTTTTTTTTTTTTTTTTTTTTTTTTTCTGCGTGGACTCCTGAGCACATCTGGTTTTGTTCAATAAAATGTCACTTTATCACATCAACCACATCAGAGCATAATAATTGCAGTTGTGGCAAGGTATCATTAGGCATGGAGAATATGTATGTTTTCCAAGACCTTTATGACATGTTTGAACACACAAGCATTATCGTGATTGCTGAATCTTTATAACAATGTCCATTCTTTGCTGCAGAACTCCTATCCCGAATGATATTTTAAGAAGTAACTTCTTATTACTCTTTTGAATTCAGTCTCTGTTCAAAATAGCTCTATTTTTAACACCCTGCTATTTATAAGAGGCAGCAACTAACACATTTTCATTGTGAGTTCTTTTCCTATTGCCTATATTTACTAATTAATTTTTCTCTTGCTCTACAACACTTTGGGGCTTTTGCCTTGTGGACACTGATAATTAAATGTGCTGCTACTTTTCAAGGGAAAAGAAGAAAATAAATTAATGGCATTCTGTAATGTCTGATTACAAAAATGAAGTTCCCCTGCAGTAAATTTGTTCATATGTAATTCTGTACTGTTAATGCTTTCTGACTTAATAGTTATGTTGGTGACCATGTACAGCAGTATGTGGAATGTACAAATGTATAAATATGTTGATTTTTAATAAAAAAAATCTTTTAATTATGTTTCTGCCTTTTCTTCTGAGATACAGAAACCCTGGTACTTGAATGGCCAAGTGAAGAGGAAAGAGTCATCAGTGGTGAACAGAGGAGTTGTCTTAGTGACTGACAGGTGGTCAGATGAAAAGGTTGAATTAAGTAAGTGTGGGGTGTTAATAAACAATTGTTCTTAAAAATTAGTGAGTTTTACTTTTGGGAAGAAGTTTTACTTTTGTTACGGTCCGAGGTAACATTAAAATTTATTTTTGTTTTGGATATGTGAAACAAAGTCCAACCGTAGAAAAGGGTCGGGTGCAAGCAGATTTTATTTGACAATTGACACCGGCAAAAATACAGAGCCAGGTAAAAGTGGAAAGAGGAAAAGAAGGAATACGAAAGAGAGAGAAAAGTGGTAAGAAAGAATGAGAGAGAAAAGTGTAGAAAAAGGGTAAGAAAGTGGAAAGAATGAGAGAGAGCGAGAGAGTCACCACCAGGGGTCCAGCTGTCCAGCGAGGTTCTTCAGGATGGTGCTGATCCTGGACAGGGCCTGATGCAGAAATGGTGGTGGGTCAGGAGACAACAAAACCCAAGCATGGGCAGCCATATATATACCCCTGAGCCCCTTTTGTCCCGAAGGGGCAGCTGTCAGTCAGCCAGGTTCCTTGGGAGCCAGGCCGCCTGGAGGGGAGCAGAAGGGTGCGGTCCCCCACCCAGTCATCAGTTCTTATCTTCTTCAGATGCCATTCCTCCTCTGTTCCAGACACTTTAACCAGGGGCGTCATTGAAGGTTGGCCTTCAGGAAAGGGGAGTAGTCTCCACCCAGTCATCAGGCCTTATCTTCTTCCTGGCACCACCCTTACTCTGTTCCAGCCCCCTCAGCCAGGTACTTCCAAGTACAATCAAGGTGGCTCAGTCTGTGAGTGCCAGGAGGGACCACCCGGCATTGCAGGCTGGAGCTCAGAGGAGGTGTCTCCACCCAGAAGGTCTTATCACATCCTGAGGTGTCACCCCCTGTTCTCAACTCTGGCCAGCCAAGACCTCCACCCTAGCCAGGGCTATTCATTTTTAAATTGCTCCTTTGAGACAATTTCAAACAAGTGAGGTCAGAACCACACAGGGTGCCTTTGAAAGCTGCCCTAAACTGTAGTTCCTTCAGAGAAGTCTATCAAGGTCATTCTGCTTGGCTTTATGCTTTTTCTTTTCCCTTCTTCAGTCTGGCTTTCCTACTGACCATATCTCTGAGGTAAACAGCTGGTCATGGGGTGTTCTGAAGGAGAAACCTACCAGGCACACCATCCCTGGAGAGGCAGGAGGCCTCCTGAGTGGGGCACAGACTGTCCAACCATGCTCCTTCTGCTCACTGCTACTTGGTTTGAGCACTGATAAGCAACCTCACCCAGTTGGCACTAAAGTATGTGTGGGATTTATAATGGCTTCAGCAAACTGAAACATGACCTTGAAAAGCTGTTCTTGAAGAGCGCACAATATGCTTTGAGAAGTTTCTGCTCAGTGAAACAACATGGGAAAATACCAGTTTTGTCACTGGTGGGACCTGTGCACTTCACTTTCTAAAAATGGAGACAAGGTTTGTTCTACAATGAGACCTATGGTGGAGACTGCTTATCAAAAGTACAGATTTGCCTTCTGTCCTTTAGCTCTGTCCTTTCCCTTGTATCCTTGGCCTTATTTACTTCTTCTCCCAAGTACCCGGTCATTCCGAAACTGCTCCCTGCAACACTTCTGAGCAACATAGCATGAAAACCACATACATGAGGGGCAGGGAAACAAAGTGAACCATGTGAACAAAAGTTATTGTTTCCAGCTTGCCTGCAAGCAATGTGAACTTCCACCCTCAGCATGTCCTGTTTAAGGAAAAAAAAAAAAAAAGAAGGCATAGTCCTGTGGTCTGATTCCTCTCCCCTCCTTCAGGCTTTGGCTGAAGAGCAAGAAACTGAAATCAGGAGGATGTGAAGCTTGCCCTTTGCAGCTCTACAAATAGTGTCCAGAGATGCCGAAGGGCTAGATGGTGGGCAACCAGTCATGACAGTAAATTGAATTTTTTCTTGAAGTCCCAATAAGCAGTAAAATAAAACTCAGCTGCCTTGTCCATTTTAATACACTTTTAAAGTCTGTACTTAGCACTCATGACATGTTGATATTACCAGTTTAACAGCTTAAACTACTACCAGCTCAAACTACCTGTGTGATGCCAGTTAAATGGCAGTTCCTAATCCTGACTTTGTGCCTCTTTTAGTGTCAGGCATTCTGGTCATCCACTTTGTTTAAGCTAAGACCCTCTCATGGTGACTTAGCATCAGTTTTGGGGAATGTCACAAAGGAGAAAGCCTTGAAGTGGCTTGTGCATTCTCTTCTGTTTCTCTCTTAACTGGCTGAATTGCTCAGTCTCACAGGCCAGGGGATTCTTCATGTCAGTGTGATTGCTCTGAGCTAGAGAGGCACCAAGGCTGCTGTGGGCAATGGTGAATGGAATTGCTCCCAATTCATTACCGAGTGTTGCAAAGGGTTAAATCAGAAAAAGTTGATTTCATAACAGCAGTAAAAGACAATTAATGTGGAATGAAAGAAAGCAAATGACTGACTTGAGGTTTTGAGGTTACATCTTGTTACAAGATTTCTTTGCAAAAGCAAAGGGAAAAAAGCCTCCAAACAAATCCACACCAGTGCTGATATCCTTTAAGTTGCTTTGGATCCTGTAAATAAGATAAAGCCTCCTCAGTATTTGCTCCTCCCAGTCCACCTGATTATTTAACACCTTTTTTATACTTCATGTAGGCATATAACACCCTGCTTCTCAAACCCAGAGAGTCCTTTTGAAGTGAGCAAGAAATGGAAAGAGTAGCAGAGCTCAGTGACACATTTCTACACTGTAGCACCATTTGCATGTCAAACAGCAGCTAACTTCTGAGTCAAAGCTGTGGCTGCTGTTTTACTGCTTCACCCTCCTACCACAGCAGCCCAATGACATGTGAATGAGAGATTTGAATTAGGATTCCTGTTAAAATATTTGTCACAAAGTTATTCTTAAAATTCTTAGTTGTTCTTTTGTGGGGGTTTTTGAGGAAAATTCCACCTGCTTGCAAGCACAGCTTTGATTTGCCTTATAATAATGTGCTACTTCACTTTTCTTATTCTTCCTTCTGGATGTAGCCCTAGAAATCTAGCCCATCATCCTTTCTTTTATCCCTTTTCCCCTGCTGATACAAACTCTCTTCTTGCCATTCACTCAGAACCATAATGGCATCTTTTTCAAAGGGCTGTCTCTGCTTATCCCCTAATCCATGCAGGTTTTGCTCAAATTTTACTCTTCTTTATACAGATCTGGATATCCTCATCAGCTTTGAAGATCTAAAACAGAGACAGCAGTATTTCCCATGGATTTAAAATTATCAAAACATAAACAGCGTTATCTCAGAACATTAGAGAAAGTCTTCATTCCTTGTTTTTGCCAGGTTTCTTCTCCCATATAAATATTGCTTGGTAACATTCTTTAATCTTTTACATTTATTCTGTGCTCCTTTTCTGTTTGCCCATTGCTTTGCATAGCGGGACAAGACATGTCTTATATGAAATATTACAAAAATGGTGATCATAAATAATATACATAATATGGTAAAGCTCTGTTAGAAAGGCAAGGGACAGTAGAATCAGAAAAATGAGTAGCTAAATGGATTCCAGCACCTACATTTCTGTAACTTTCTACAGTGTTGACTTAACTTCTACATGTTGTAGCAGAAAGGTCTGGGTGTTTCAGGGGAAGCTGGTTCCTCTGGTAGGATGCTAGGAGCCAGCAGAAGGCTGAAAATATCCCTCTTACACTGTCACTCTCTCTTGTGCCTGAAAAAAAAAAGCTGCAGAGGACACAATTCAGATTATTAGAAGGATTTTCACCTCTTGTCACTATGAATTAGTTGAAGTCAGAATGCATACAGGATATATGTTTTAATTTGTTTCTAACACTTATAGCAATAACACTTATAACAATATAGGAACCTGGCAGTTTGCTTGGGGCATGAACTGACTTGATATACAAGGAAGAGAAGAAGAAAATAGTTTAGTATTGATACCATAAAATTAGAATTTCATAGAATTTCATTTCAGTATCTTTCTACTAAATATATAATAAAATATACTTATTATACAATAAAATAATACAACCTAAAATACTAACCCTAATAATACTAACCTATAATGCTAACCTATAATACTAACCCTAAAATAACCTAGTCAGCTAGTATTCAGCTACATCAGTACATATACATATAGTGTAATTAGTATAATAATATTATTATAATATATTTTGTACCTGACCACAGTCACCACAAAGGTGACATGATAAACACACCGACAAAGAAGGGCAGCTCCTTAGAGTCCCAAGACATCCCTGATAAGATGAGCAAAACCTCCTTGATGGGCAGTGGTCAAGACAAAGAAACCCTGATAGGTGCAGGACAAAGAAAATGTGATAACAAACTGACCTTCCAGGGAAACCTTCCAGGGGTCAGAAGCAACTATTCCAGGAACTGATATCCTATACTCATGTAACTGCCAAAAAGGGTTTTATGTCAAAAAAGGTATAAGAAGTAACTTGCTACCTATCCAAAAGGAGCTTCTCTGCAAGCATTTTTTTCACAAGAGCTTCTCTGCAAGAAATCTCCCAGACAGAGTGGAGCTTTGCCAGGGACACCTGGCTGACACGGGACACCGTGTGTAGATCATCTTTGAAGTAAAACTTCTTCCATCATCTATTAGTTCCAGTTGTGTGAGCACTTTGGTGAGTGTCACACTGGTAACACTCCAAGTAATAAATAAGCATCTATAAGCATGCACACATGTTCATAAATACATACTCGCTTCACTAGTTGGAATTCTATAATAGCTTTTAATATACCTATATTCGCTTTACTCTTATGTAGTTGCTTTCACAGGAGTAATTTTGTAGTGACTTGTAGCATATATTTATATTTCCATCTCTATATCTCTTTAGCTGTATCTATATATCGATATCTTTATATCTATCTATATCTACATCTCCATCCCTGGAGATATTTAAAAAGAGACTGGATGTGGCACTCAGTGCCATGGTCTGGTAACCACAGCGGTGGGTCAAGGGTTGGACTTGATGATCTCTGAGGTCCCATCCAACCCAGACAATTCTGTGATTCTATATATCTATCTATCTATCTATTTATATATATATCTGTATATCTATATCCATATCTATATTTACCTCTTCTTACTAGAAATAGTTTTGTAGTAATTTGTAGCAAAGTAATTCTAAGATACCTGACCTCTGTGTCCTTATGTACTGTAGAATCCTGAGAAACCCCATGGTCACCATCTTTACATGCCCTTTGGGCAGGTAACCCTCCACAGCCCATGACCATGACAGCTATACTACCCATCTCTGTGGGTACTCACATGCAATCTGGAGAAAAGACAGAGAACAAAAAGCATGTGGAAATCTAGAGAAGGAAAATATTTGAATTCAAACAAATTAAAAATTAACTTCATTTATTTTGGAACATAATAGCTTATTGTGTCATCTGCAGCTGCATTTACTGCCAGTGGAGAGCTGGTTTGGATTACCAAAATCCAGGCAAAATATTATCCATAGCCCAGTAACTCAATGAACACAGCACCACTATTTTACCGTAACTTTTATATCACAGGTAATTTGCTAATACAGTTAGCAAGAATCTTGGGAAAAGAGGTGAGCAGCTGGGCAAAGTGATACACACAGCATTTTTATTTCTACTCCCACAACAAGATAGTCCTTGAGTGGCTGCCACTAGGAAAAATGAAGAAATCTTAATGGCATTCAGCATAAAAGATCTTTCTGACTATTGTGGGTTTTTTTCCAGTTGTGGTTTGCTTTGTTGTGTTTTGTTTTGTTTTTTCCCCATCTCCAAAATGTTGATTTTTTTTTAATAGTACAAGAACGACAGAGAATTGATTTCTTCAATTGAAAAGGCATAATGCTAGTGGGAGCTGGGATTGCTTAACACTCAGCCTTTGCCAACAAATCTTTAAAAGTTCCACTGACAGAAAACTGGCTCAGGAACTATTTCTGTATTTCACATTACAGTTTACTTTCTTTTGGCTGAAGAGAATGCCAGCTCTTCAGGCAACAGGAAGTTTCAGCAGAGAGCAAAAAAACTCCTGCAGGTACTTCATAAGCAATAAGAAATTTCTAGTTCAAAATGTAATGTGACCTGTGAGGGAAATTGTCTTGCTTCTTTTCTCTAATGTGATCCAGTAACAGGAGTAATAGTAAAATAATTAATTAGATACGCATAAATTGTATTAGAGATACTATATGTTGTTCAGGCATGGATCATCTGCTGAGTTGAACTGCATCCTACCTCATCAGGTCAGGCTCTGCAAGTCCTAAAAGTCCTGAAAAGCTTTCCCTGAAAGGAGGGTTATAAGGAGGAATGTGACAGTGAAGCTGGGGAATGGGAAGAGGGAAAATCTAGGGGACATTGTGACACCTTGGCTGGAAGAAAGCTGGAGACTGATGTAGTTTCTGTTGAGGGCTCTAAGACAAGAGTAAGATTTACAAGCTGTTGTGCTGTTTCGAGTTGGTCTCCTTGGGGTAAGATAAGAGAGAATTCCAAGTTTACTCTTACAAAGTCCAAGTTAATGTCTGTATTTGAAGGACATGTGGAAGGAAAAAAAAATAAAGAAGAAAAAAGCATCTGGGTAGCATTATGTATTATGAATGCTGCTTGTGACTAAAATCCTATTGAGAACAGTAGGTGTGTCCCGATACATGTGTTACAATGAATGACATGAATGCCACAGGGAGGGCTCTGTCATCAGTAAGCTTTTGCTTTTTATGTGGGAATGGGAATGAAATTCTGCCTCATAGACTTTAAGTCTATACCAGCTAAATATGCTGACACTGAGGAAAAGCTATGGCATGACACAGCCATAGCACTCTGCCACTGTATTTGTGCTAATTTTGCACTACATGTACTGCTAATTCAATTATTGAAATCCAGTTTCTACTTCTTATTTCTAATCTGATTCTTACTATTGTCCTTCCTCTTTGCTTTTGTCTCCTCTTTTTGCAACCCAGGCTTGCTGCAGGGTGATTACACAGCGGTTGCAAAGAAAAATCTGTCAAGAAGAGCATTTTCGACTTTACAAGTATTAAAGAACTGTAGATAAGTGTTATTTATAATAAAAATCAGCAATAAGAGTAACTTATGAATCATTTTTCCCAAGAAGCCTGAGTGTATGAAACTATGAGTGAGGGAGTATGTTGTAATTCCAGCTGTGTTCACCACTGAGTTCACCACTGCAGATCCCTTGAGCTTTTCCTGAGACTTCCTTGCAATTAGGCTAACACTGGAACCATGTTCAGTTTGTGCACAGAGCTTCTGATAACAAAAGAATTTAAAACTACCAGCAATGGTAGCACTGCTTATTTACTATGATACTTCTGAAAAAATAAGGTGAGAAAATAGGAAAATCAAAGCTTCTGCAAGACCTCGGGGACAATGCCAGCACAGGACCTCTGGACACACATGCAGCAGAGAGAAAACTGACTGCTTGGCAAAATACTAAGTATTCTGCCTTGCCTCTGCCAGCATTTGAGCTACCATTTAGCACAGTGATTCATGTTCAGCTAGTTAGAGCCCAGCCCTATGAAAGACAGTAAATTATTCTCTAAAGGAAAAGGGTTTATCTTTTCAGATACAGGAAATCAATTGGTTTAGATAATTATTTTATCATGAGCACCATCTTCTACACACTTTGACTTTGATTTTCTTGCTTCTTTGCTGCAAGGGATGTCAAAGCTCAGGCAATAGTAGCTCTGTGTTTTGTTTCCTACATCCCTTGCTGTTCTGAGGTCATTTGTGGTAGGAGAAAGCAGCAATAGAGTCATTTCCACATGCTTCCAAAGCAACTAATCCTTTCTTCTAATCTAGGGTGAAATCATCAACATACTATAATGTCTCCTGAGACAAAAGTTTATTTTTTCAAAGCACAGTCCACCGCAAGTTGCTGTTCCTAAAAAATTCTTTTTTGGTCAAGGTATTTCAGTGTTTGCTGTAATTGTGTCATTTTTGTGCTCTCCTAGAAAGTCAAAGAATATTCTTCTATGGGTTTCCTCAGGCCACCTCATTACTCCAGTTTACTTGTTGCTTTTGTTCGTGTAATTTCAGTGGTACTCTAGTAAGGCATCAGATAATCTGATTTAAGATATCCAGTCATTTTAACGTTTGTCCAGATTTTATTGTGTGTTGTCCCTTTCTGTCTTCTGGTCAGAAGGCTAAATCTAAGACTCCTTTACTCACAGTTACAGATTCCTTTTCAGCATGTTGCTCTTCATTGTACAACATTCAAGAACAATTTCTGAGCCCATGATGTACGTAGCAAATTACAAAAGCAGAAGTTAGAGACCTGCTCCATGATAGCAGAACACAGATCACAGCCATTACAGCTGAGAACATTTTAAAGCTCACTCTAGATATATGTGAGGGATAAACTGACTCATCCATCTTACAGACCTCACTGCAAATTAATTACAGCCATTTCAGTTGCACTTCTGCTGACTCCAAGAGCTCTAACCCACAAAACAGGATAAGATCTTGAGGTGGCTGTGTGTCAGGCAGAGATGTCAAGTTGTGAAACTTGATTTTCATTTCAGTGACTCATCTACTGGCTAGTGAAGCCAATTGCTTTGGCTCTGATGAGTATTTCTAGTGCCAACATACTGTCTCCACCTCAAGGAAGTCCTTAGGAGACCAATAACAACCTTGACGCCATTCCGGGATCTGCCTTGAGAGCTGCTTCAGCTTTAAAAAAAAACTATCCAGGTAATGTTGACTGTATAAGCATGGCTGATTTACTTAGGTAGTAATGTGGTAAAGCCAAAAAAGCAGAGGTTTGGACCTGCTTAGTCACATTGGAAATCAACGAGGCTATAGAGCTTCTGTGTGTTGAAGGTGAAAAGGAAAAATGCTCAACAACTCTCAGCATTGCTCTCAGGAGGCATGGAGAAGAGTCACCGAAAAGATAGAACTATCCTGTGAAGAAATCCACAGTGATTTTGGGTGGACTGGAGAAGAAAGGCACTTCTAGCATGCATTCCTGGTTAAGTGTTGCAGTGGGAGTCACATAACTGCAGAGATTCTCTCCACTTTAGCTGCAGTTGCACATGGAAACCTGTAGAACTCATGAAAAATCATCTAGGTTTTTTAAAGAGAAAAATTAAACACCTATTTTTATTTCAAATGAGATTCCAACTGTGAAAGTTGTTTTTTGAGATAACTGGTATGTTTAGGTTTTTCACTTTCTTAAAATGTCAATTGAGATTATATGCTCTACACAGTATAAATTTACTGCAAGTGCAGATGAATAGACCAAATCAAATATGATCTCTCTTTCATAGGGATCTAGAAGGATAAATGACTGCTCAGTTTTGACGTGGGCTTTGGACTTGGCTGATGAGAAAATCAACCACCTTCAGATCTGAGATTTCCTGGAATGAGGATCTTGGTGGGCACATGCTCTATTGTAAAACAGGTTTGTTCAGACTGTAGGAGACCCAGAAGTGGTTTGTGATTTCAAATATCTATAGCTTTTAGTGCTGCAGCAAGCTGTAGCAAGATTTAACTCAGTATAAACAGGCTCTCTGGAATAAATTTGTGTTTCTTACCTGTTTTCCATTTTAACCGATACCAAACTACAAGTCCAAAGAACTCCTTGGAGAACACCAGTAGCAACACCAGACTGCCTTTGAATGCACAGACTGCACAGTCATCTCTTCCAGCATCAGTGACTGACATGCCAGGAGACATATCTTCCAGGGCCAACTGGAACAAGTCACTGTGTTGCTGTGAAGTTGACCCTGGGTAGTTACTCTGGGATACTGATGGCCACAAACCTCTGTCTGGCTTCTTGGTGCTGAGTGATTTCTGAACAGTGGACACTTGCTAGCAGCAACCTGGCATTGGACCAGAGGTTTGAGCCCTGAAACATGCCCCAGGGGCCTGCAGCTGAAAGCAGTGACAGGTTTTTCCCAATTACACCTGATCTCAGCACTTAGGTGGACTCAGTTGACTGCGTAATTGGAGTAACGGGCCAGGTTGTAAAACACGCTTGGCTAAACAACTCTACAGTGGAATGAGAACAGAAGTTCACAAAATTACTCCTCTCCAACTTGGTTCTTAACTATACGTTTCATGATCGATTAAATTACAACACTTTTAGGGAACTTTAGGAAACATCCTCTGCCCTCAGAAAAGTGCACACTTTTCTCCTGAATCACAATTTGGCTGACATTTTCGTGTGTTCTTTTGTAAGGGTCCTTTTGGTTTGGAGTGATTAGCTTCTCTAAAATGAATGCCAGAGAATGCTTTGACTTTTTACTTAAAAGTGTGGTCATGAGAGATAGGAGGTTCAGAATGATGACATAGTGATGCATGCCAGATTCTACAAATAGCCATTTTATCTTCAACAGTTATCAAGTACTGTTATATACATCCAATATATAAGTGTTATTCTTCCTTGAGGGTGCTGGGCTCCTGGCATGCTCTCTTTTCTCTTGGTGGAGAGCTTTCCTGGTCATTGCTAGCTACCGGGAGACATTTTTTCTCTGAACCTCCCCATGTCTCCAACTTTCAAACTTTGTGCAGCTTAACTGGAAGCATTGCTGTTATCCTTTGGATATTGTGGAAAAAAGTATTGGGCATAAGATAAACACTTAGGGCACATTAGTGTCTTTTTTCATAAGATTGCTAATGGCCTATGAAGGGCCTCCAATTTAGCCAGTCACCTTAACACCACTCTTAACTCAAAGACAATGAAGGCAAAAGCAGATAAAAGCATTTTGCACAGCAAAAATGGACATGAGGGCTTGCAAAGGCTTCTAATCGCTCACAGCAACAGGAATAGAAATCTACCCATTCATCTCAGAAAGCTGTTTTGCTCTCTTTGTATCACTGGGTAAACTGGTAAACGTTTTGTAGCTTTCCTTTCCAAGAGATCCATGGCTTAAGCCAGCTCTTCATCCTGATATTGTCAACATGGGAGAAGGACAGTATGAGAATCCCCTCTTTAGTCGCAATTAGTGTTAATGAAACTGAGCAAAATAGCCCTCTTACCCCCCAAAAAAGCTTAAGCTTTCTACTTGGGAAAGAGGAATGCTTCTGTGAGTCTGGAACTGAGGATCTCCTCTACCATTTAATAATCAAACATGCCTTCCCACTTATCTTCCAAACCCTTAATAGGTTAACAGTCCTTCCAAACTGGTAATGTTCAAACCTCAAAAGCTTCTTCTTACATTATACTTTTCTAATTAATATTAAAATGTATGTTTTAATTCAACTGGAATCTAGAGTTAATGCACGAGAATCTTGAATAAAAAGCACAGACTGGGAAAAGCAATCACTTGGAATATCCTACAGTCATGTCTCTGAGGAGTGACTAAAAACTAAGTTTATGGGAACCAAAATGAAGGAGGTTAAGGCAAACTCAAGGAAGAGGAGAAGGAGGAGAAGGAGAAGGCATTGAATTCAAAGGTGTGGACAAGTAAATATTCCAGAACATACACAAACTTCTTCCTGTTTGGAAAAACTTGCACTTCTATGTTTGAACATACATAAATTCACCATCAAACTAAAGAATGAAAAGTATATAGAGTTACTACCCAAACCCTAAAGGAAGAAAACCTACTGTTTCAAATGAAAAAGAGATATCTTGACACAGTGGAAGGGACAGCTGACCAAACCAGAAAAAAAAAAGTAAACACTGACACGATGGCAAGTAAAGCTCTCCTCCAAATGGAGAAGTTGAGCTATTTCAGGTGATGGCATATGGGAATGGTGGCGCAGAACATTTGGATGTCTATCCTGGAAAATCCCTGGCAAAAGTGAGGGTCCCCATTCCATGACTGAGGGTCCTCCTTCCGCGACTGGGGTGCCGGATTCTCCAAGGACTTGGGCTACAAGGGTCCACAGGGCCCATGCAGTTACCTCTGGCATTGGCACAACATGGTGCCTGGGCAGGATCTGCTCATTTGAAGCCAAGAAACGTCTCTGCCCCGAATCGAGCTGTCAAAAAAGTGTCAGCCCACCCCAGGGCAAAGCAGTGAAGCCGAGCTGGCCACAGCCCCTCGACTTTATCAAGCTCAGCCTGGGCAGGGCTTGCCCTGAATCCTGAGGGCGGCCTGAGGGAAAACCGATACCCACACAGCGCTGGAGTCAACTCGGCCGCCCCGGGATCACAGCCTGGAGGGGACTGATCCCAGGCAGTGTGCCTGAAGGAAGCGAGTGGGTCGATGCCAGGGAGAACAGGCTTCGCTCGAACTTCGGCGGAGATACCCCAAAGCGGGAGGAGACCACCACGACGCCCAGCTCGCCTGCGCCAGGTTCTCGCAGACCCTGGGGGCGGCCCGGTTCGCCAGGACCCCCACAGCCGCCCCAGCACACCTGGAGTCAGCCAGCCGCAGACCCAGCGGCCAGCCACGGCCCATCCGCCGGGAGGCAGAGGCGGCGGGGCGGACTGGTTCGGTCCGGGGGAGGCGGGAGCTGTGAGGGGAGAGGCGGAGCCTGCTCCTCCCACCGCCCACCCGCTATTTGCCGCGGGTCGGCGTGGACGGAGGTACGCGGGGAGAGGTGAGGAGGGGTTGGGGGGGCAGCAGCTTTGCGGCTTTCTGGGGCTCGGTTTGACGGGGAAGGGAGGCGGTGGGGGTCGGGTTGTCCGGCCGGGAGTGGGGCAGGGGGTTTCCTTCCCCGCGCGTCTCCCGTTGCTCCGTGGCCCCTCCTGCCCGGCGTCCCCAGTCCGGTGGGGTGTCCGTGGGCTGCGGGGAAGGAGGGTATCGGCAGGCAGAGTCGAGTGCTGATGGTCCAAGAAAAAAAACAAAACAAACCCAAGAAAAATCCAAAGAGAAACCCAAACCAAACCAGGCCAGCCCCTCGGTTTCTGTTAAGTTCATCCCTGTTTTGAGGCTGTTTGTTTTGATGGGCGCAGGGCTGCCGGTTTTCCGGCTCTTCTGACACCATATATTTTTTTTTTTTTTTTTTTTTCCTTCATGTCTGCTTCCTCGTGTCGTACCGTGTTACACAAACCCAGGTAGGAAGCGTGGTATAAAAATGAAAAACGCTGAACGCTGCCACATTTTTTGCAGTACTTGTAACAGGAAGCGGGATAAAGCTTGGCGCAGATCTTCTTGTCCCCGTAAAACACGGCAGAAACTATTTATTGCACAACCGTGATCAAACAGGGGCTCCTTTTTATGTGATGACAAGGGTAAGGCTTTGGGTGAAAAAGTTGCCGGCAGAAATAGCTGCATCACACGAGGAGCTCCTGGGACCTGGGCTGGTGGCATCTCGGATGGTGTTTGGCCTCAGCAGCCTCTGGAGCCACAGCTGGGTAGGAAGGAGTGAGCTATAGTCATTAAAAGCTATTGAGTCAAGGTTCTGATTTGTTTCCAGCTGCAGCTCTTAAGTTTGGAGAGTTTTCATCAGGGAGTCAGTCGAGCAAAATGCCGTTTGTGTTTTGTTTTGCTTTCTTCATAAATTAGGCTACTGTGTGCTTGTTTGACTTGGATTGACTGTGTGCTTGGATTCCTAAAAGAATGAGGTTAGAGTTGCTACACATTTGTTTCCTATGGATTGTGAAATTGAAAGCATAAAACTTTTGGACAAAAATGGTTTTATAATGCAGATTATTCCTTAAATTACTTTTTTTTGTTAAACAGTATTACAGATTTCCTTCCCCTCTAATGGGAAGTATTATTGTTTTTAATACCTTGCATCACTGTATTTTTTGATATGTATAGTTTCATCTTCATGAGCCCTTCCAGTGCTTTTAAATGTCTCAGCTGTACTTTGAAAATATTGCTGGGAAAGCTAGAACTTATTTTGGACTTTCATGAAATACATGAAAGTCTCCTGTACTTTATGTTGGCAGGTACCAGGAATTGAAATGACATAGAAAAGTCTTCCAAGTGCTGACTGCAAAATGAGTTCCTTCCACCCGATGCTGAAAGCAGGTACTGTTTTCAATGTATTTGAATACCAAGAAGGGTCCTTCTTTCAAGTTGGTTTGTATGGTCCCATTGCCTCTAGTTTTACATGGGAGGGGGGAGGGTGAGTGGATAGGTATCTTTCCTGTGCTAAAATTAGTCAGTAGCAACTTATGTAGAGCTGTAGGTAGTGTGTTGTGGGGGTTTTTTCTTTCCTTTTCTCCTTCAGAAAGAAGGACTTCAGACTTCTCCTACAGAGAGGGTGATCAGGCATTGGAATGGGCTGCCCAGGGAGGTGGTGGATTCTCCCTGGAGGTTTTTAAGAAGAGACTGATGTGGCACCCAGTGCCATGGGCTGGTAACCACAGTGGTAGTGGATCAAGGGTTGGACTTGATGATCTCTGAGGTCCTTTCCAGCCCGGCTGATTCTGTGAATTCTCCTGTGCTTTGGTGAAAGACAAGGCAGTAGTTGTAACAAACATTTTGTTCAGATGCTAGATTTAGAGCAGCTAATACTTTGTCTCAAAGCTGAACTGGAATTTAGCTTATGAAGGTTTGACTGTTGCATTTAACCACCTCTCTAAGGATACTCTTTAATATCTGTGGCTTCATTTTGATGTAACTTCAACAGAATGTCTTAGTTAGTGGGCTTTCATTACAGGTATGAGTTTGCTGTATTGTCTAGAAAGGATTGTCTAGAAAAGAGGATTGTCTAGAAAGGAGGGACTAAGGTTTGTGGTCATCACTTCAGTGTCAAAATACCACAGTGGATAACCAGGTCTGCTTCTAGGAAGTCCTTGTGCGTCTTTTCGTGTGACTCAGCATTAAGATATGCCCCTATAAAATGCTCAGCTGCATTTTGTTTATATACTAGAGCATGTTAGACAGGAAAGTTGGGACCTCAGGAAAGTGGTTAAAAAAGTCTTTTTAAAATTCTCTGGCTTTGCTGTTGTGGTTTGACCTTGGTAGGGAGATGAAAGCATCCTGTTGGCAGGAGTAACACAAGGAGCAAGGTGTGAGCTGCATCAGTTGTGGTGGGTTGAATCTGGCCTTTGGGCTTGTACTTCAGAGCCAAGGGGCAAACATGCATTTGGTTCTCTAATCCCCATGCCCCATTTCAATTCAATTGTATTAAGGTTTTATTTAAAAAGTTAATGCAGTTCTTTCCTATGACACTAAATTGGGGCATTTTACACCTCTATTATATTGTTTGCAGATGTGATAATGACTTGTTCTTGAATAACAATTTCTGTGTTTTTTATGGCCCATAGGCTAATGATCTGTTGGCTTGCCTTGCAGTAATGAGTCTCCATAGAAAATGATCAATATTGAAAGCCTCTTAAATAAATTAACAGCAACATGTTGATACACAGTTGGGGAGTTTAGATTCTTTCTGTGCTACTGTCTTGAACATTTTTTTTCATTGAATTGGCAATTTTCATTGAATTGGCAGATCCTTTGCGAGGATCTGTCATGTCCATGTATTACAAATTACTTACAAGTAAAATATTTAAAAAATTGGAGACAGAAAATTGTGAAAAAAAATATTTAGTTATGTTTTTTGCACAGCTTCCTGAAGGAAGTTTTCCAATTCCATTGCATACAGACTTAGGGATCCAATATGTCTTAAACACTTCCTATGGCATTTGAAGTTGGCGCCGTGCCTAAGGCAAGTAAAAGGGCAAGTTCTGTGAGGATAGACATTCTGTAAAGTAGAAAATGTCAGTATCTTAAATTATGTCCACATGTTTTCTATTTCTGTTTTGAAGATGCTAATTTTAGAAATTTTAAGAGCAGTAGTAAATTGTATTTTAACTGTGGGAAGGTAAATAGCAGGAAAATAGCTTGGGAATCAAATTTTTCAATAGCTCAAACCACAAACATGATTGATTGGTGGAGTGGGGTTTTGTTTG
>JAAWXA010000003.1:19384405-19591567 GCA_038090715.1 Florisuga fusca | reverse complement strand
CTGGAAGAAAATTAGTAGAACATGATTCCCAGAAGTTAATTTGCAAGCAAAACAATTATGTGACAAAGATTGGAGTCTCTTGACCAGCAGTGTTGGGTGGGATGCGTTTATTTTTTTTTATTATTGCCATCTGTCATTTGTACCAGTCCTCAGTGTCTGTGTCTCAACATATCCCCAATATCTGTGGAGAAGCAGTTACATATAATTAACATTTTAAGAAGGTTACCAGTTGACCAGTTCAGTAGTTTTTGCTTCTCCTTTGTTTCCTGTCTCTCTGCCTTTTCCACAACCTGGATTTTACTCCTTGTTCTGGGGTATTAAAAAGTTTGAGATACTGGGTTTTTTTTTCGGGTTTTTTTGTGAAGCAGTGAAATGTTAGTTGAGGGAGATCCCAAGCATTGTTTATCTTGGAAATGTCTTAAATAAGAAATTCTGGATATAAGAAAACTTTATCCCAATGAGGACAGCCAGGTGGGGCAGCAGGCTGCTCAGAGAAGTTGTGCAGCCTCAGTCCTTGGATGTTGTGGGACCTGACTGCATAAAGAGCTGCTTTGAGCAGGAGATTGAACTAGAGACCTCCCAAAGCCCCTTCCAGTCTTGATTATTCTGTGATTCTATGGGTCAAGTATACGGTGTGCAAGTCTCTTCGTGAACAAATATATCTATGTTCAGATTGTGCCATGGATCAGACAGAGTTGTGGTCTACTGCTGTAACCCAGAATAATGAGTTTTGGAGCTGCTTGATTTGTATTTTTTTAAAAATTTATTTATTTATTTATTTTTTTTACCAAGGAGAGTTGTTTCAAGCAAAGTATTTGAGAAAGACCATTAACTGAATTTGGAGAGGAGAAGTGTGATTGGCTTATTTGCTTGAATTTCCTAGTACACGATATAACCTGTCCTGTAATCTTTTGAGGAAGGATTATTATCAATAAAGTCAATAGTGAAGCTTTGAGGAAATGTGCACTGTTGTGTATGTTGAATGAATACGTAACAGTGAACCTGCTTTTGTTGCTGCTTTTTTCTGACATCTAGCTGGTAAATACTGTGTGGATCAGGTGTTCTTTTCTCATGTTGAGACTTCTTATTTTTTCATAAGGTGAAAGATTTTTGTCTGACCGAATTTTAACTTTGAGTATATGATATTGAACTGAAGTGAATAGTATGGGAATACTGGTGGGTTTTGTGGAATTATTTGTTTGGTTTTGTTTTGTTTTGTTTCAGTTTTTTGGGGGGGTTTTCTGTAGGGTTTTTTTGTGGGGTTTTTTGTTTGTTGTTTGGTTTTGGGATTTTTTCTTTGGTTGGGATTTTTTCTTTGTGACCTCAAAAACTTGTGAAAGATGTCTCATTGTGAAGCTGTCAGGTTCTGGTGAGGATAGTAGATTTTAACCAGAATAATGAAGAACTTTACAGTTATATTCCTGAAAAGCTTTATTTGTGCTTTTCTACTAAGAAGACATATTTTTCACCAGATCTTAGATGCAAATAAGGAGACTTGCCGCAGTCTTTTTTCTTTTTTCTTTTTTTTTTTTTTTTTTTTTTTTTTTTTTTTTTTTTTTACTTCACACAATCCTAATCTTTTATGTACAGAAACTTCCCCTTTTCCCTTGCAATTTNCACTTGGAAGACTTTTCTATGTCATTTCAATTCCTGGTACCTGCCAACATTAAGTACAGGAGACTTTCATGTATTTCATGAAAGTCTCCTGTACTTTATGTTGGCAGATACCAGGAATTGAAATGACATAGAAAAGTCTTCCAAGTGCTGACTGCAAAATGAGTTCCTTCCACCTGATCACCCTCTGTAGGAGAAGTCTGAAGTCCTTCTTTCAAGTTGGTTTGTATGGTCCCATTGCCTCTAGTTTTACATGGGAGGGGGGAGGGTGAGTGGATAGGTATCTTTCCTGTGCTAAAATTAGTCAGTAGCAACTTATGTAGAGCTGTAGGTAGTGTGTTGTGGGGGTTTTTTCTTTCCTTTTCTCCTTCAGAAAGAAGGACTTCAGACTTCTCCTACAGAGGGTGATCAGGCATTGGGATGGGCTGCCCAGGGAGGTGGTGGATTCTCTGTCCCTGGAGGTTTTTAAGAAGAGACTGGATGTGGCACTCAGTGCCATGGTCTGGGAACCACAATGATAGTGGATTAAGGGTTGGACTTGATGATCTCTGAGGTCCTTTCCACCCCGGCTGATTCTGTGAATTCTCCTGTGCTTTGGTGAAAGACAAGGCAGTAGTTGTAACAAACATTTTGTTCAGATGCTAGATTTAGAGCAGCTAATACTTTGTCTCAAAGCTGAACTGGAATTTAGCTTATGAAGGTTTGACTGTTGCATTTAGCCACCTCTCTAAGGATACTCTTTAATATCTGTGGCTTCATTTTGATGTAACTTCAACAGAATGTCTTAGTGGGCTTTCATTACAGGTATGAGTTTGCTGTATTGTCTAGAAAGGATTGTCTAGAAAAGAGGATTGTCTAGAAAGGAGGGACTAAGGTTTGTGGTCATCACTTCAGTGTCAAAATACCACAGTGGATAACCGGGTCTGCTTCTAGGAAGTCCTTGTGCGTCTTTTCGTGTGACTCAGCATTAAGATATGCCCCTATAAAATGCTCAGCTGCATTTTGTTTATATACTAGAGCATGTTAGACAGGAAAGTTGGGACCTCAGGAAAGTGGTTAAAAAAGTCTTTTTAAAATTCTCTGGCTTTGCTGTTGTGGTTTGACCTTGGTAGGGAGATGAAAGCGTCCTGTTGGCAGGAGTAACACAAGGAGCAAGGTGTGAGCTGCATCAGTTGTGGTGGGTTGAATCTGGCCTTTGGGCTTGTACTTCAGAGCCAAGGGGCAAACATGCATTTGGTTCTCTAATCCCCATGCCCCATTTCAATTCAATTGTATTAAGGTTTTATTTAAAAAGTTAATGCAGTTCTTTCCTATGACACTAAATTGGGGCATTTTACACCTCTATTATATTGTTTGCAGATGTGATAATGACTTGTTCTTGAATAACAATTTCTGTGTTTTTTATGGCCCATAGGCTAATGATCTGTTGGCTTTCCTTACAGCAGTGAGTCTCCATAGAAAATGATCAATATTGAAAGCCTCTTAAATTAACAGCAACATGTTGATACACAGTTGGGGAGTTTAGATTCTTTCTGTGCTACTGTCTTGAACATTTTTTTTCATTGAATTGGCAATTTTCATTGAATTGGCAGATCCTTTGCGAGGATCTGTCATGTCCGTGTATTACAAATTACTTACAAGTAAAATATTTAAAAAATTGGAGACAGAAAATTGTGAAAAAAAATATTTAGTTATGTTTTTTGCACAGCTTCCTGAAGGAAGTTTTCCAATTCCATTGCATACAGACTTAGGGATCCAATATGTCTTAAACACTTCCTATGGCATTTGAAGTTGGCGCCGTGCCTAAGGCAAGTAAAAGGGCAAGTTCTGTGAGGATAGACATTCTGTACAGTAGAAAATGTCAGTATCTTAAATTATGTCCACATGTTTTCTATTTCTGTTTTGAAGATGCCAATTTTAGAAATTTTAAGAGCAGTAGTAAATTGTATTTTAACTGCGGGAAGGTAAATAGCAGGAAAATAGCTTGGGAATCAAATTTTTCAATAGCTCAAACCACAAACATGATTGATTGGTGGAGTGGGGTTTTGTTTGTTTGTTTGTTTGTTTGTTGTTGGGTTTGGTTTTTTTCCTTAAAAGACTTCATGTGCATATTTCCTTTGAGCCCAGCCAACCTGGAGCTGAGTTTTCCAAACTACCATGTATGTAGGCAGTGTCATCAGTGAAGTTACCATTGCCTTTATGTAAGTGAGGTATTTGAGCTTCTGTGGTCGTATCACAGGGGCATTTCAAATTGCTGAGACTGGGATAGAAGGCACTACAAGACTAAAATTGTTAGGTATGTAAACCAGTATCTGCTTTTTAAACAAAGTTTGCTGTTTCACATTTGTGGGTTTCAGGTGGTGTTTTCTGTGTATATTCTACATATGAAAAAGTGTAAAAACCTTGTGTGGTCACTTGAAATCATACTGACCAGAATGGAAAAGCTTTATTTACTGTGAGATACTGCAACTACCAAAGGAAGAGACTTCCTCCTTTTTTTTTTTTCAGAGTTATTAAACTTTCCTGCTGCCTTTTTTTTAAGGGAGTGTGTGCATTAATTTTGAAAGAATAGAACTTCAAAAGCTGACTTTAGCCTGCAATATTAGAAAGACATCCACCCTTGCTATTGGAAACCAGTAATTGTTGCAAAAATATAAAGCTTAACCTGTTGGATTATTTATTCTTACCTTGCCCTAAATATAAGTATTATTTTTCTTTTAGTGGTTAAATCTGTGTTACAAAGTGGCTTCTCTCGTGTTGTTGCTTGCTTGTTATCTGTGTAGCATTATCTTTTTTTTGTCAGAAACTTCCAGAATTCTTGGTCAATTTTTACTGCAAATTTTGTTGTAGCTCTTTTGTTTTAAGTTACCCCTCTAGTGTGGGCAGAGGCATGCTCTTGCTTTTACATTTAGGATGTGTGTAGAAAAACTGATTTTGTGTGTGTATGCTGATGTGTTTTGTAAAATCCCTTTTTCTCCTTCTCCACTCTTGTTCCAGGTAAACTGAAACTCCAAAAATAATGATCAGCTCATTGGCAAGTTACAGGAAAACCACATACAAGGCAACTGGGTAAAGGCTATGGTACGAATGCTTTGTCAGATAAGCAGTCCAAAAGAAGCACATATTTGGAGGCTGTTACATTAAAGTGTTGAACTCTACTCCATGTCCTTCCCCACTACCCCAATGCTTCTGCATACAAAATGTTTCAGAAGAAGGAGGGGATGTGGCTTATTTGTCACTAAAGTAACTACATTGGATGCAAACGTAAGTCAAGGCCATCTATTACGTTTTTCAGAGAATTCCATCTCTTCTTCCAGCCATTTCTAGTTGGATAGAAGGCAAATATTAACTAGGACCTGTGCAAGTAATGTTTTGCAATGCACTGCTATGTGGGTAGCCAGGTTGTACCCTTCTCTCTCTCTCACTGTAAAGCAAAATAGTCAGGAAAGGCAAGATGGCACAGTGCAAACCTTAACATACAAAAAGCTGTCAGAAGAGAAGAGGGTTAAGTGTTTGCCAGCTGTCTGACAGTAGAAGGCTTGGGAAGGCCCGTGGTGACATCTTGCCAAGGAAAAGCAGACACATATGAGAGGAGAACTGGACATGGTTAAGATGTAGGGGTTTGATGGAAGCTGTGTACAGGGTGTGAGAGCACTGGGTATCAGTTCAGTCATGTCTTTATTGGAGAAAGCTGCAAAGAAGACTTGAGATGTTAAGTGAAAAAACAGTTCTTGACCATTTTGGTCTGTGTCTGACCACAGCAATTCATGTTGGCTGCGGTTTCCACATGCGTTTGACTTTAGGAGCCAATTTAATTGCCAGACCACACTGCAGTTAATGTTTGCTCGTCCTCCTGCAAAGAACTACAGCTCCATCTGCTCTTAAAAGCAGTGCTACCTCAACTGTAAAGAACAGTTCAGAGAACAAAACCTCGTATCTCTGTGATTATGTATCTCATAGACATGTGGAAAGTGAAGTATCTTAAGCAAGCTTGGTTTCTAAATTATACAGTATAGCTTAAATCAATATCAATGTATGCTACCATAACTTGTCTGTGTTCTAGGGTTTTTGGTTGTTTTGCTTCTTGTTTTTGTTTGTTTTTGTTTTGTTTTTTGTTTGGCTTAACTATTCTGGCAAAAGAAAACTATGCTTTATGTATGAGTTAGGCCAGTAGACATTTGGAAAAATTCCAGCAGAAAGCTGAAAAATTAGCAGCCCTCTATGGAGGCCACCAGTTGCTGTAGCTGAAATCCTTAAAGACTGGGGCTAAATTAGCAAACTCATTTTTTACCTCCCCACGATTGCTAATGCTTCACCAGATTTTTAAATTTTTTTTTTTTTTTTTAAGGAGTAATGCAGAGGACAGTGAAGCTTGAACACTCTAATGGAAAATTCTTTGCAGCAAAAGATGACATCTGTATTTTTGTTCGTTGGTCTTCTCATTCTACTGATGCCTCTGTTCAGTGCTGGTAAGTTGAATATATTGTTGAAATTGCAGTTTTTAAAAGAGCCTGCAAGAGATGAGTTGTGTGTATTTAGTAGAAAAGAGCTACTGAGAATAAACAGTGGGTTTGGTTTTTTTCTTCAGCATATTCCAGATACAGTGAATGCTTCTTCTCAAATTAAAGTTTCGTCAGGGATGGAGGTCATAAATTGACAAATTTTTATATCTAGCCACATAAATTGAGGGTACTGAGGCTTTGACTAGCCTCTTCACTCTCCCTGTGAAAAGAGTCCAAAGGAATTAATTTCCTTGACTTAAATTTGTCTGTTGAATGCCTTATATAGAGATATGGTGTAGCTCTAGTTCTGAAAGTGTTAGGGCTCAGTTTTCCTTTACAATTAATTGGCAATATTTTCAATGGCAGATCTACTTTTTCAGTGAATGTTGGGCCTATATAAATTAATGATGCTTGTCTTGCTGCTCTTGGTGTAAGCAGTATAGTATTAATGTCTTTTAAATTAAGTAATTAATTACATTACTAATGTAATTAGTTTAAATTCCACAGGCACCTACTTGTAAATCTTTAAACCAGGTGATAAGAAGATGATGGGACTGGAAAGATTACTTTAGACTTCTTTTATTTTGACTTGAATAGATTATCTTCGTATTTATGCAGTTATTCATTAAGACTTGTAAAATTGGTTCAGTCAAATGTTTTGCAGCTTCATAGGAATTCACTGTTGCACATGTATGCAAAAGTATGCAAGCTTTCAAAATCTGCTTTATAGCCAAATGACCTGCTGTGTTTGTGCTAAACTGGTATTCTCCAAGTAGTATTAGCTTGCAGATTGGGATTCTTGATTATTTCTTGCAATATTTAAAAAAGACTGCTTGCTGGACTGCATGATTGCATCTTGTCTATTTATAGCACAATCATAATTTAAAACTTCTGTTTGTGTTAAGAATAATGTTCATAATCTGAAGGACTATCTTGATAAAAATGGCAGAAATTGCAAATGAAGTAAGGAAATACTACATTATAGGTGAGGGTATTTAATCTGGATACTGTACCTGTCCAAATTTCCTTCACACTATGAAATACTGGTTCATGGGCTTCTTTGTGTTGAGATCTTGATCTCATTCCATAATGTCTCATGCCTCAGGTCAGAAAAAAAACCAACAATCCCAAAACATACATATATATATATATTTATATATACACACACATATATATATATACACACACATATATACACACACACATATATATATATTTCTTATTTCTATTCATATACATATATACACATATATATATAGTTTCTTTATTTTTAATGTTTTTGCTTTTTTTTTCCCTTTTTTTTTTTCCTAATTTGTTTTTTGGCCCCCTAGTCATAATGACTGGAGTACTGAGAGGAGCTCTGCACTAATATGGTTTGCACTATGCTTTTCATAGATAGTATCTACATCAAGAATCTGGTAATTCTGCAAAAGTACTAACATGCTCAAATAACAAGGACATGATAGGTGTGTTGGGAATCTTGTGTTGCCTGGTGAATTCCATGTGTCTTCTTATACTCTGTTTTGTACTTAGGATTTACACGTGCTTGTAGCTGACTACCCTGACAGAGGAAAGTTGTGGCTTAAGCTTTCTAAAGTGGGTCCTTTACGTCCTTAATCAGGAGAACAAACAAAAAATTGTAGTCTCATACTGTTTTAACAGGAAATTGCTACAAAAAGTTTTAGTCTAGATTTTTAAAATAAATTGTTACAAAAAATTTATTTTCTAATTTTGTGTTGCTTGGAATAGATATGAATACTTGTAAAAAACAGAAGTATACAGATTAAAACACTTCTTTTTCTTTTTTTTTGACAGGGGAATGCATTATCTGTGATTACTTTGTGCTTGTTGGAGAGCCTATAGCTATTAGTTGCCCAATAATTACATTGCCAGTCCTTCCCCCTGATTACAATCTGACATGGTACAAAAATGGTAGTGCTACACCAATAACCACCGAGAAAGATGCTAGGATCCATCAGCGTGAGGGCTTGCTCTGGTTTATTCCTGCAATGCTGGAAGATTCTGGACTTTATGAATGTGTTGTAAGGTAAGGAAGGGAGGAGGGAAACAACTGGGTTGCTAATGCTTAGGTGGAACTTGAACATGCAGAATTTGTTGGGTAGAGGGCTTTGACCACTTAAAAGCATTGTTTTGACCATGCTTCTTGTGTGCTTGCTGCTTTTTTCTTTCACGTGTGTGAAAAAAGTAGTTTGTTCAGAAGGCTATCTGAAAGCACGATAATGTAAGTGGTTTGCATGAGTTTTATGTTTTGGATGAAGTGTGTGGTCTCAGGGAAAAGCCCTAACTGCTTCAACTTTTCCTGAGTTCAGACTGCTGTTTGGTACTGGCAGATAAGAAGAACATTTTAAGATATTTATTGGACATGGTTAAATGGAAGAAGGCTCTCAGAGGAGAAAACTGCATTCTATGCAGTATTATTCCACGTTACAAACTTTCTGGGTAGCTTAGCAACTTTTGGGGAATCCTTTTAGGAATATACAAATGAAAAGGCAGAAAACCATTCTTTAAGACATCACCAAATGTAACTAGTCAAAAAAGAGAACGCATGTGAAGAACAAAGCAGCGTGCTAGACAGCTTCAGAGACAAGCAAAAGTAATGAGTCCCCAGTATTGCTCAAAAGATTTAAGTGCACAGAGAAGAAAGGAATAGATCTGTTCCTCTTTGGTACTTTAAATCTCTTGCCATACTTACAGCTTGGACTAGCACACTAGAACTCACCATTTAAAGTGGTCAAATCTTACTTATGATGTCTGAAATTCACTGTGTGCTGAACGGGAAATTAATTTTGGAAGGCACACATGGACAGTTCTTTTTCCCCTGGTCTTGCCACAGTGCACTGAGAAGAGCCAGTGCAGGTTTGTGAATCTTGTCAAGGCTCTGTATATAGAAGTTGAAGCCAGGACTGTTGAAACTTGCAGTTCACTCTTCAGGAAACTTCTGCCTTAGTATAACGTTGAGAAGTGAAGAGCTGAGCAACAAATAGAGAGATTATTCCTTTACTTCTGGCACAGGCTTCAGATTTCTAATGCCACCTCTCTTCTGCAAGAGTACCACATGTTCTTGTGAGCTCTTGGTGTGAAGAGGCTACACATTGATACCACACCTCAATGTATATGATATTCAAAAGCTCTGATGCTCTCCTGCCAAGGGTTACAGCCTGATTTTCTTAATATGTCCCTACAAGGACCACTGAGTGGAACATTCCCTCTCCTGGCCGTCTGACACTGAGGGCTTTGGGTTACCCTGCACTACTGTGTGTTGGCACATGGAGTGCTGAAAATGTCAAGGCTGGCTCAGTGCTGTGGGCTTCACAGAGCATCAGCTCTGAGAAATTCTGGCTTCCACTCTGATGCTTCCACAGCAGACCCACTTCTTCTCACAACACAAAATCGGAGCTTATTCCCATCTCTCACTGTGGAACAAGGGATAAGGAGCTGAGGGTGGTCTTCAAGAGCTAGAGGAGCTGTAGCAGGGGTGTTAGAAGCCAGGCTGGTATTGATGCTTCCCTGACTTAACTAGAAACAAGGAACACTATTCTTAATGACCTGACTTGTCTACTGTTCTCATTACAGGAGCCTTAACCACTCTAACAAAAAACCTATAAATTTATCAGTTTTTAAGAATGATAATGGTTTGTGTTTTAATGGAAAAATGAAGTTTGAACAAAAAGTGATGAGCAGAAATACTGGAAAGATTATATGCCCTGATCTGGAGTATTTTAAAGATGAAGATAATGATCAGCCTGAAGTATACTGGTATAAGGTATTGTGCATGTTATTTCAGATATATAAGAGGAAGTATTCTATTGAAAATGTGTTATCAAGTAACTGAGAAGGAGCTTTTGGAATAGAAGGTTTATTTCCTCTGCACCTTGAGTGTGGTATCTCTCTTGCTACTCCGTTGGAGAGGTATAAGGAGGTATGGGAGGCATATTTAAGAAAACCTAATTGGCCATTTTTGTATTGCAAGTTTTTTCAGACAAAAACATGTTTTGGTTTGTTGGCTTGTGAAAATCTAGTTTATCCTTTGAATATTATATGTAGAAAATTTTAAAACTTGTATGTTTCCTTAAATACTCTGTGTAATTATTTCAGTTTTGCAGAATATTACACTTGTCCTATTTGTTATATTATTCCCCTTGCCCTGATTCTGCTAAAATACTCTGTAGACTGTGCAGTCTTAATCTGTATTTTGTCCATGTTAAGGCAAAATTCTAAAGTGGTTCAAGCCTTATTTCTGATGCTGGTATGAAAGTAGTTAAATAGGCCTCTACATGTAACATAACCTTGGTGCTGCACCTCTATATATTCTTTTAAGATGGAGTGATTCTAAATTGCTTGTAGGTCAGGGAAGAGAAGGAAGTTTTTTACTGTATTTGTGTTGCCATGGAAATGGTGATACACCCAAGAGCACGAGGCACTGTTACAGCTGCTCTCATTCATTGCAGTGAAACACATGCAGGCATGTATAGTCTCAAGCTCTGCTACATGCTTAATAAATTTTATTGCACCTGAGAGGTAACTGCCAGTTATTAAAGGAAAGCAGTTAATGAAAACACAAGCATTTGAAAACTTACAGGCTTGGTTGCAGAGATTTTGAAAAAAGTGCAAATGCAGCAAGATGTCATTAGTTGTCATGTTAGAGCACAGTACTGCATGGATAACAGCCCACATTATGGCTTTCCAAAAAATCAGTTTGACAAGTATTTTAATAGTCAGTCGAGTTCTGTCCCTTCATTTAACTATCAGATTATTAGTTCCCTTAAATCACAGGTACTGTTGATGTATTTAGGAGTGTAAGCCTGGATTTCTTGAAGACAAGCGACTTGTTTTGGCAGAGAGTGAAAATGCTGTCTTGATTCACAATGTAACTGTACAAGACAGAGGAAACTACACATGCCGAATGGTTTACACTTACATGGGAAAACAGTATAATGTTTCACGAACCATGAGTCTAGAGGTTAAAGGTGAGTGCATTGAGGTGATTATGTTCTCTTCTTGGCTCTGCTGTAAAGATTTGTGTGCAGTCATAAGCCATTTAAGCCATTTGTTCCTTTTCAGCTCTGTGAAATTAGAGTTGCAAATCTTCTTTAACAATTTTTTTCCTGAATGTAAAAATAAAATACAGTGAGGCATCTTGCTACCCTTTGAGCATTCTTTCTGAGAAAGAGTTGTCATTGGGAAATGAGAAGTACAGAGGCAGGAATAAGGAATAGAAGGAAGTGATTGTTGCTGGGGTGGAAGAAGTTTGTTTTTGCTAAAAACAAAAAAATAATGAACCATTGCATTAAATTGATTTAAAAAAAAAAAAAAGAGGAAGTTTGCTGAGACCATCACACGAAAACAGCAGCTTGTGACCCTGCTGGTAAACTTGCTTATGAAGTTCATTAGAATCTCAAAGAGAAGGGAGATGTGACAAGCTGTACAAATACTGTAAGATTAATAAAATTTCCTCTGGAAAGGACTGTTTTGCTGTTGGCTCTTGGTTATGCTTTTCTGCATCTAATGGGATGCAGAATTAGCTGTATCACTCTCCCAGTACTATCATTGATATGATTGTGTGTTTGTAGGCAGCATTGCTGATGACCTGACCAGTACCATGGTAGTAGTTCTGTCAGAAAAGTTGTCTGGAGGCAGAGTGCCCATCTTTCTGGATTAAGTATAAATCCTGACTTTAGATAGGTGATAAAAGAACAGTGAGTTGTTAACATTGTTTCTATATATCGTGCAGAATGATACAATTCCATCCCAGTTTAAGTGTGGGCTAGTTTAATCTTACTTTTAAATTTTCACTTCATACAGGAGATTGGTGCAATAATCTTCCTCTCCCTTTTCCCTGTATTTTTGGGTTTTGTTTTAGTTTTCTGCATTACTTTTATATCAACTGCTACTCAATGACCTTTTTTAAAAAAAAAATTAAGGTAAGCCTTCTGTTAACTTGGAAGCTAAAATAGAATTATTTTAACAGAGCTCAGCAAATGCTTTTCCAATTTTTACAGATACCTTAAGTATTTTTACAAGTCTCATATTATTACAATTTTCAGTGGTAAATTTGAAACTGGTAGTAAGAGTGTAGCTACAATACCAACCCATAAAGCAAAACCATTGTAAAACTATCAGTTGAAGAACTTCTTTCCTGAAGATTTTCTTTTTCTCTTTGTTTCTGTTAGAAAGACCAGTGCAGATGAGACCAGAATTTATTTATCCGCAGAACAATACAATTGAAGTAGAACTTGGTAAGTAGTGACTACTTAGGAAGTCACTAACATTGATTAAAAAAAATAAGCTTGTAGTCTTTCTGAAATAACATGTTGACAGTTCCACTGATTTCAGCAAGTTAGGGAGGTAGATATGTGGATTCAGTATGTCTGGAAGAAAATTAGTAGAACATGATTCCCAGTAGTTAATTTGCAAGCAAAACAATTATGTGACAAAGATTGGAGTCTCTTGACCAGCAGTGTTGGGTGGGATGCGTTTATTTTTTTTTATTATTGCCATCTGTCATTTGTACCAGTCCTCAGTGTCTGTGTCTCAACATATCCCCAATATCTGTGGAGAAGCAGTTACATATAATTAACATTTTAAGAAGGTTACCAGTTGACCAGTTCAGTAGTTTTTGCTTCTCCTTTGTTTCCTGTCTCTCTGCCTTTTCCACAACCTGGATTTTACTCCTTGTTCTGGGGTATTAAAAAGTTTGAGATACTGGGGGTTTTTTTCGGGTTTTTTTGTGAAGCAGTGAAATGTTAGTTGAGGGAGATCCCAAGCATTGTTTATCTTGGAAATGTCTTAAATAAGAAATTCTGGATATAAGAAAACTTTATCCCAATGAGGACAGCCAGGTGGGGCAGCAGGCTGCTCAGAGAAGTTGTGCAGCCTCAGTCCTTGGATGTTGTGGGACCTGACTGCATAAAGAGCTGCTTTGAGCAGGAGATTGAACTAGAGACCTCCCAAAGCCCCTTCCAGTCTTGATTATTCTGTGATTCTATGGGTCAAGTATACGGTGTGCAAGTCTCTTCGTGAACAAATATATCTATGTTCAGATTGTGCCATGGATCAGACAGAGTTGTGGTCTACTGCTGCAACCCAGAATAATGAGTTTTGGAGCTGCTTGAATTGTATTTATTTTATTTTATTTTATTTTATTTTACCAAGGAGAGTTGTTTCAAGCAAAGTATTTGAGAAAGGTCATTAACTGAATTTGGAGAGAAGTGTGATTGGCTTATTTGCTCGAATTTCCTAGTACAGGATCTAACCTGTCCTGTAATCTTTTGAGGAAGGATTATTATCAATAAGGTCCATAGTGAAGCTTTGAGGAAATATGCACTGTTGTGTATGTTGTATGAATACGTAACAGTGAACCTGCCTTTGTTGCTGCTTTTTTCTGACATCAAGCTGGTAAATACTGTGTGTATCAGGTGTTCTTTTCTCACGTTGAGACTTCTTATTTTTTCATAACATGAAAGATTTTGTCTGACCAAATTTTAACTTTGAGTATATGATATTGAACTGAAGTGAATAGTATGGGAATACTGGTGGGTTTTGTGGAATGATTTGTTTGGTTTTGTTTTGTTTCAGGTTTTTGGGGGGTTTTTTTGTAGGTTTTTTTTTGTGGGGTTTTTTGTTTGTTTTTTGTTGTTTGGTTTTGGGATTTTTTCTTTGGTTGGGATTTTTTCTTTGTGACCTCAAAAACTTGTGAAAGATGTCTCATTGTGAAGCTGTCAGGTTCTGGTGAGGATAGTAGATTTTAACCAGAATAATGAAGAACTTTACAGTTATATTCCTGAAAAGCTTTATTTGTGCTTTTCTACTAAGAAGACATATTTTTCACCAGATCTTAGATGCAAATAAGGAGACTTGCCGCTGTCTTTTTTCTTTTTTTTTTTACTTCACACAATCCTAATCTTTTATGTACAGAAACTTCCCCTTTTCCCTTGCAATTTTAGCTGTGGAAGAAATGAAGTAATATTATGGTGGGTCTTCCCTGTACTTCTCCTGCCCATTAAATTATGTAGATCTTCTTCCCAGTTTTGGCTGGTAATTAGTTATAACTTCCCATTGAAATAACAAAAAATTATTGCCAGTGCAGCCTCTACTCAGAAGGAGGAGCCCATAAAAGTCTCTTTAATTTACTGAAGACATCCTTTAGTATTCTCTTACTCCTTGGCAGTACTTGCTGAGAAATTGGAGAATTGAGCAGTTATTAGTCCAGGGGCTGCCTATGAGTCTCGCCCTCTATTTAGATGTGTTACAAGACAGCTTGTTTAGACTCCTTTTTTTTAGAATAGCATTTAGTCCCTATTTGTCACCCCTTGGGCACAGCATTATTTGAAAGTTGCTACTGTGTTACTGGATTCCTTAGACCAGCTAAGATGCACAGACCTTGATTGCCTTGCATACATTTTGAAAGCAGTCATACCTGAGGCTAAAAGGAGGCACAAAACCTCCACCCACTAAGTGGGTTTACTGTGGTTACTGAAAACTACAAACTGTTCCCTACCACAGGGGCACCCTTTGAAGGAAGTTGGTGAAGTTTTTTGGAGGATTTTTTTATTTTTTTTTTATTTTTATTCTCTATCCAGTACCTTTAATGAAATGCTGCAAAAGAAAAAAAATCTTTGCTGCTGTTAAATGCCTGGCTATGTGTCAGAACCTGAAAACATCAGCAAGGACATGGAAACGCCTGTATGCTTTTGAATGAGAAATAGCAGGAGAAGGTTGTGTAGACATTTGACAGTACATTCATGAACGTATGGATATGGATGGCATGGAACATTTGAAGCTTTCTTCCTTTCAGCAAGTTGTGGAATACATTAAACCCCCTCTTTAGAAAAATTCATTATTGTGATGAATTGTGATTAATTTTGTGATGGACATGAGGGAAGAGATTGGGGATCATCTGTGATTTCTCTGTGAACTCTTGTTCAATTAACTGCTTTGAATGTGAGCTAAAGGTTTATTCCATACTTTTGATAGGCTGTCCCTTGGTGGAAGCATGTAGATCTGATGTGGTTCTAGGAAGTGAAACACTGAGTCCTTTACATAGGTGAACTGAGAGCCCACCTTCTCCTATCAAATCATAAATTCTGTGGGTAAAATACAGAAGGAAAGGACTCAAACAAAACTGCCTTCCTTCCTGTAAATGGAGCTCTCTGAGGTACATTGGCAGTAAATATATTCTGCAACTTGGCTTGTTTGCTTAATACTGAGGTATTCTGTAAGGTCTGGACTCTTGGTGGCAAAAGTGGGCTGTCTGGTGGCAAAGGAGATGAGTGACAGGTGAGCAGAGTGTGAGAGTATTCAGAAACCCTGCCAGTGGACAGTGTTGGCCAGATCAGGACTCTGATCTGGAGTAAAGTTAAGTGTGCTCACTAAGTAGAGGATGCAGCTTCAGGGTGTAGTTGTCTACACGTGGGCATCTGCATATAAGTTAGTATTCTGAATGCATGCTGTCATCAGTGAGCATTCAATTCAGTTGCCTACACAGAGATGTCTCCTGCTGTTTTGTGTGGTCTGGCTACTCTTATCAGTGCACATTTGCTGAAGATCTGGAGTCCTGCCTGACAGCTTGGGATGATGAAGAGCATCTAGTTGTCACCGTACTGTGTGTATGCAACTGATGTGAGCCCTGGAGATCTTTCTGTAGAGTCAGTGGAGTCTGGGGATCCATTGATCTCTTGGTAAGGTCCAGGTGTCTAATGTGACGCAGGACTGCAGCAGAGCAGAGCTCTGTTACTAACTTAGACATCTAGCTCACATGTAGACATAAACATTTAGGCACCTACATTTAGGGTGGAATTCCTATCTAGATCAGAGATGCCCAGGTGAAGGTTACATATGGATGAGTTTTAAGTACTCTGCTTTTCCTAAAGTAAGTAGGTTTTCTTGGTTGGGTTACTTTTTTGGTTTTTGTTTTTTTTCCTTAAGCCCTTCCTTTTTCCAGCTGTTCCACAATCACTTGATCCTATTTCTGTTACACCAACCTCAATTGCAATTTTTTTTTTTTTTTGTAGGCTCTCATGTAGTTATGGAATGTAATATATCAAGTGGCATAAATGGCTTGATTCCATTCTGGCAAGTTAATGATGAAGATGTTGATAGCTTTGATATTACCTACAGGGAACAGTTTTATGAGTAAGTATCCTTTTACACTGAATTTTAAGTACATTCCTAAGTGATGTAATTTGTGGTGAATTCACACTAAAGTTGACTACTAATCATATGTTAACTAGTCACTTAAAGACTGATTAAAGGTCTGCAGCAAGTACTTTAAATTCTTATTGCTTGGTTTAGAAAAACATTAATATTTTGTTATAAATGCTGATGTACCTAACACTTTAATGAAGCAATCATGTAGATTTATATAATGCTGTTGTGAAACATCATTTTGTAAGGCTTGCTTTTGCATTTGTTCTCATGCAATTCTTTTTACTAATTAATTAAAGCTGTCCTCTATAATTAATATGGGTAGGAAAGATTGCTACATGACAAAAAATCACCTGACTTAATTGTGAAGGAGCTGCTTCTGAAACCAGTACAGTGCTGCTATTAAACATCTTCCTGAAAATCATTCAATGTATTTAACTTCAAGCAATTCAAGATTTTTTGCTTGCTTGGAATCTCCATTTCTAATTGCTACCCTGCCTGATAATTTTCCTGTGGCAGAGATGGAGATGTGCAAAACATCCTGTGCAAGTTCCAATTAGAATTATTGTTCAAAGTCATTTATCCAATATCAGAGAAATTAATATAATTGCACTAATAAAGTTTCATTTCAAAAAATAGTGGCAATTTCTCAGTAATTAAATTTGTGGAGCCTTTGTTAGTAGCAAAGCACACTGTAGGCGTGGTTTAAGATTATGGACTTGAGGGCTTACACCTAGGAGATACCGCTTTCTTCTGCTGGGAGGCAAGTTAAAACTGATGTGAACAAATCTGAATGTGTTGCAAAACTGAGGTTAGTATTGGCATTCCATGACAGAGGTTGCTGGAAGTTACATATGTAATAGAAACTGGTTCTTCAGGATGTTTGGCAAAATGTTTTTTTTTTTTCTCCTTCCTACTGCTGCCCCTCCCACCTTATGCTTACAAATCTGCTTTAGAGCAAGATGGTGTCTAGAAGAATAGCATATTGTATCTCCAAGCCTCCTGTGGCAGTAGATAAAGGCAGCATCACCATGTTTGTTGTCATTTGACAAGAAGGTCACTCAGCTTTTGTGAATTTTGTTCGTTGTTATTTCCCAAGTTGGTTGGCACCATTGATCGTGGACATTGTTGGGTTTAAAGAGTCTGTTAGCCTGCTTGGAAAGTTTTGTTCTTCATTATCAGTATAAACAATCCTGGAAGATTATTTTTCTCTTGACATTTTTATTACTGGTGTTGAAGAATCTTTTATTCAAAGACTTGTTTATGTTGGAAGTGAGCTCTTGGGATTGTCTAGTCCAACCCACCTGATCACGCAGGGTCAGATAGAACAGGTTGTTCAAGTTGGTGTCCAGTTGGGTTTTGAATATCTCCACAGATGGAGGCTTCACAACTTCTCTAAGCAACCTATTCCAGTGTTTGACCACTCTGACAGTAAAAAAAAATGTTCAGATGGAATTTTGGATGGGAAAGTATTTCAGTTTGTGCTCATTGCCTCTTGCACTGTCAGTAGGCACTATTGAAAAGAGCCTGGCTCCCTCTTTTCCACTCCCTCCTATTAGGTATTTACACACATTGCTAAGATCCACTTCCCACTCCTTTTAGGAGAATTTCCCAGGCTAAATAGTCCCTGCTCTCCCATATGACAGATGCTTCAATCCTTTAATCATTTCCATGGCCCAGTGCTGGACTTTCTCCAGTGAATCCGTACATCCCTTGTACTGGGGAGCCCAGAACTGGCCCCAATACTCCAGGTGTGACTTTACCAGTGCTGTGTAGAGGGGAAGGATCATCTCTCTTAGCTCTTTCTCTGGCAGCACTCTTAATGCCATCCAGGATGCCTGGGGACTGGTTATTCCCCCCCAGGTGTGGGATTTACATTTTGTTTTGGATTTAATGAGTTTTCTGTCAGTCCAACTCTCCAGCTTGTCCGGGTTGCCCTGGATGGCAGCGTGACCCTCTGGTGGATCAGCCATCCCTTTGAATAGTTTTACAAATGGTACAAAACTGTCTCACCTGGCAAAAAAACCCCCCAGCAACTAGATGGGTATGGAAAATGCTAAGTCACCTCTGGTCATGAAGCCGTTCATTACAGCTGTGATATTTACTGTGCTTCACTGGTTTCTTAGGTTTATAGAAGTAAAAAATGCACATTCTTGTATTTGTGGATAAATTAATCTATCCCATATTAAGCACTGATATTTCAGTTTCTTTACAGATATTTCGTTTTTACCTTTTTTCAATGACAGAAAGGGGTTGCCTCATGGAGTTGCTGTATCTGGAACAAAATTTAACATTTCCAAAGTGAAAGTAAAGGATTACGCTCATAAATTTTTCTGTCACTTTACATATGGCTCTCAACATTTTACAGCCTACATCAAATTGGAACGCCCAGGTAAGAAATCTCATCTTGATGAACTAGTGCTCAATGGTGCTTACTTCTCTGTTAGTTTGACAACACCCTGCTTAAGACTAAAACTGCCTGATGTACCACTGTGCAAACTTGGCAGTGCAGCTCAATACCTTTCTTTGTGAATTTTTCTCATTCTTAACAAAATTGAAGAAAATAGCACTTTTAAATTGCTTCGTTTTCTCTCATTGAGTGTTCTAGGAAACATTAATGAAAGATTCCAATTTAATTGAAGCAGGTATGAGACATTAGTGGAATACTGTGCTTACCTCTTACTAGAGACCCCAGCCTTGTGCTCAGATACTGCTGGCTAGCATGAAATTTTCATTTCAACAAATGAACTTGAAGGTGAAGTGAGCTTTAGAAACTCAAATGCAAGGCCACAGAAATTAAGTTCTTTGTATTTAAAATTATTTTTATTTAAAAACAGACACACAGAAAAGCACATCACCAGAGAAGTATCCATTTTTAATAAATTTAGCTGCAGAAGGGCCTCTGCTCTATTGAGCTTGTGTTGAGCTGGCTTTCTCAACTGTGAGACAATCATTTGCCAAATGTTGTTCTCAGACTTACCTTTAACTGGCCACACTGTAAACAAATAATTGACTGAAAGTGGATCTGAACTCTAGTTTGTTACTTAACTAAGTTTTGCATAAAGATTGTCAAGGCAGGATTTAACCTCAGAAATACTTTTATATGCATGAACTAAAAAAATCCCATTTGTGAATGGCATTTGTTTTGAGGACAACAGATCTGCTAAGGACAACAAATGACTGGGTTCAGTGGCAGATCTTTGAAAAGGCTGTGGAGCTGGTCTATTTGGGGAGAATAGCTTCTTCATGAAATTACCTCCCCACCTCTGACTTTCTTGCTTTCTGGCTGAAAACCTTTGTAAAAGAATTATCACTGTCCTGCTGCAGGGGAATATGTCAGTGTTTTGGAGTTCCAGTTGAGAAGTAGCCTCATTTGTCATATTGCTAAAGTGCCTTGTCTCTGAAAGATAAAAGTAGGCTTGTCAAATAACAGCATTTGCAGAAAGCATGCATGAAAAACTTTCAGTCCTATTCATTCCTTTTTAAAAATTAAATATATTAATGGCTAAACAATTTTAAAGCATTTTTTTGTCTTTCTCTGGTTCCAGTGTATGACTGTTTTTTGTTTGTTTTCTCTCTCCTTATTCCACCCTATTCCAGCTCAGAACATTCAGGGTTACCTAATTGGAGGAGGAGTTTCCTTGGTATCTTTAGTATTTTTTATTCTCTTTATCTACAAGATCTTCAAAATTGATATTGTGCTCTGGTACTGGGACTCCTGCCATCCTTTCCTGGGTAAAAAAGGTATGTTTGTGTAACAGTGCTATGTGTTGTAATCAGCCTTCACATTCCCTTGCAAAGCAGTGAGCTAACCTCATGGAGTGTGATTGCTCTTCCTTGGGATTTTTAAAAGGATAGTATGTTTTTAGAATTAGTTTGGATAACAAAAGTATATACAGGGGGGAAATCAGCAGCTTTCCAGGAACCCATTACTATCATTCTTTTCCCTCAAGACCTACTTTAGTGGTTTGAATGTTGTTCTGACAGCAGTTACTTAGATTTCTTATAATGACTGATCTTGCAGGACGTAGTAATACAGTGAATTGTTGGGTATTTTTTATTTTCCATAGTCAAACCAGGACAAATGTCACTTTTTTTTTGTTTTCTATTTGCAGGCAGTTCTGATTATTTTACTTTTTGTAAATTCTTGGCATTCAGAAGAATGATGATAGATGTGCTGTCTATGAGAGCATGCTGAAGTAAGGGTTATTTCCAAACAGCTGAGAGGAGGTACATGGTTAGAGAAACAGAAAATATCTTCTCGAGTTATTGACATTCTGCTAGGTTTATTTGAAACCTTTAAACTTTGTTCTTTCAGGGAAATTTATTCCAAAAATATCTAATAAAATTCAGACCTTCAAATTTGCCTGATACTTTGGTTTTGTCTTCATGTCTAAGGGAATGCTGTGTTTTGAAACTCCAGGTTACAAAAATGATTTGTGAGTTATGACAGCTGAAATTTTAGGTATTCAGTTGTATTAGAGGAACCAGATAATTCAATAATAACTTATTTTTATTTTACAGTTAAAGGAATACTAAAGCCTACTTAATTTTGCACCTCTCTCCTGCACGCTCAGATCCAACATACTGAATTATTAATGGTGTAATTCTACCAGTATTTCAGGCCTACTATAGTTATGCATGTTTAGATAATAGTAGGATTAGGACTCAAAATAATTATTCAAGTGGGGGGAAAAAACAGGGGTTAGAGGTTGTTTGCTTGCTTGCTTGCATTTGTGTCTTTAGAATGAATTTTTATATTACTCCTGTTGTCCACTCTTTAGTTTCAGATGGGAAAATCTATGATGCTTACATTCTGTATCCAAGGAACAGAGAGAGAGGCTTGTATTCATCAGATATTTTTGCTCTGAAGATACTGCCAGAGGTCTTAGAAAGACAGTGTGGTTATAACCTCTTCATTTTTGGAAGAGATGATTTACCAGGAGAAGGTAAGCTCAAATTACACTTGAGTTTTCTCATTGGCATCTGTAAATACAGGCAATCAATTAGATGTGATTCTAAATATCTCCCACTATTGAATGAGCTGTGGTTTTCCTGTTCTCTGGACAGTGAGAAATACAGCACTGGTTTTCTCCTATGAAGTCAGTTTATCTCAGCCTTTCCCTTTTCCTTACTTAGCCCTTATGTTTTTTCAGTTCCTTGCTAGCCTAGGCATCTGGAGATGGAAGGAGGATGAGACCTCTTCTCTGTTTAGGCAAAACAAGAATATAGACCTGCAGTCTGATGGGGTCAGGTTGTTTTGCATTGGCTAAATATCTGCTTGTTGACTAAGCCAATATAACTGTTTGCATGTTCCCTCTCTGTGAAGTAAAGTGTGTTGCCTCACATATCAAAGAACGAATGAAGCAGCTGCAGCATGTTGGTAACAACAAAAAAAAGGAACAAACAGCCTTAATTTTGTACAACCTTCTTCTTCACAGCTGTGATCAGCACTGCTGACGAAAAAATCCGTCAAAGTAGAAGAGTGATAGTAGTTTTAGTACCAGAACCCTCTTGTTACAGTGTTACGGAAGATGTGTCAGAAAAGCATCTAGCCATGTATAATGCTCTCATCCAAGATGGCATTAAAGTAATTCTCATTGAACTTGAAAAAATACAAGATTATGCAGACATGCCTGAAGCCATCAAATACATTAAGCAAAAGCATGGAGCTATCCGATGGAAAGGGGACTTCTCGGAAAGGTCTCACTCAGCAAGTACCAGATTCTGGAAAGAAGTGCGCTACCACATGCCACCCAGAAAAAATGCACCTTCATCACAGTTGCATTTGATACCAAAAGACTTGAATTCTCCCTAAACAACAACAGAAAAATTACACTCATCAGCTCTGTGACCTGAATTACTCAGTAATGGATTGACTGAAGGCTGCACATCTCTGTTTTGTGCAGACAGTGTCATCCACATTTTCTGGATCAAAGGTACTGCAGCTTTGTCTACAGATCTGGAATCCTCCTTTTGGCCAGATCAACAGAACACCTTGTAATACTGTCAGTTGCACTGTGACATCAAAACCATGTAGAAAGTACATGATGCCTTTTCCAAGAATTGCACTGTGATTTGGTGAAAATCTTTTGGTTGTAAAAATGGAAGGGGTGAAAAACTATCAAAACCCAGAAAAGTTGGTGGTTTATTTTTTCAATTAAAGGTTGAATATGAAGGGAACTATATTAATTATAATTGTGATGCTTTATAGTGGGCATGGTTGATGCCAGTGAGGGGTTTTGTTTCAATTTTTTCAATGAAATGACACAACTTTTTATTTGTTACAAGTCGTTATTTGCCTTGTTCAGTTTGCTGAAAGATAAATACCCATTCTTATTTCATTGTGTGTTATCACCCCCCCCAAAAAAGGTGAGAGACAATGTTAGCCCCCCAAAGTGTTATTGAACCTGACACAGCATAAATAGCCTTCCCTGATATTTTTTTACATTTTAAAGAACTCTACAATTTTTAGGCACTTGTCCCATGCAGACAGCATGAATATATCATTGTTACACTGCACCGAGTTTAAAAAAAAAAAAATCTCCAAAGGAATTTTTTTCAGTTCAGCACCTTAATATATTTGCTCCTACCACCCAGGTGGAAAAGTTGGCTGATGACATGATCTCTCTTATGGGGTATATGGGATGGTTGGCTTCATCCCCCGTGCTTTAGAGACCAAATCAAGGGGCATCAGGGCACGTTTCTCTTGGGTCACTGTTGCTTAAGGAGAGCAGGCCTGCCCTCCTGTTCCCAGCCAGGCTGCTGGCTCTAGAATGTCAGCTTTGAAAGCCAAACCTGACTGAACAGACTAATATGGCAGAAATCATTCTTTTCCTTGGGATAGTTTTATCCAAGATCAGTGGGTTTATCTAGTTCCTGGCTTCAGAATGCAGCAGCAGAAGAAAAAGGTTGCTGAAGGCATGCTGGTTAACTCAGGGTACATTCAGAAAACAGAGATAAAATACCATTGCTACCTAATACTGCTCCAAGCGAGAGAGAAATGCCCTGGGATACCCCCTGTAGCACTTGATTTTCCCTCTTGCCTGGTGATAAAAGAATCTGAGGTGATGCAGTAACAGATTTGGCTGGGGCTGGATGAATTGAGACTGAAGTCACAGCTGCTGTACAGCTGGTTTGGAAGGGAGGTTAAAACTTACGGTGCATGTTGAATCCTTTATCTTTAAAAGCAGTGGTGGAGACTGTAATGATTAAATTCTTTTTTGGGGGGAAGAGAACCGATCTGATTTTAAAAACCTAAAAATTTATTAATTGCCATATTTATAGCTATGAATTTGATAGGAGCAGGAGATGTGAGAGCCAGACTGCCTGTGCTTGAAAGTTAATTTTTAAGTTAAGAGATGTAATGGCTTCTTATGGATATGGAAACTTCAGGATTTTACTTATTACCTTTAACTGCTGCTTGCTTCCTATTTTTGTCTTACCTTCGTTCTTGCAACACCTTTTGCTCTGCACCCATTCATACCTCATCCTGTCTCTTCCTATGCAGCTCTTTTATCTTTTAACAAGCAACAAACCTCACCATGTTTCATAAAGGCTGTTGCTAACAGTATTAAGCAGAAATTTTCCCTTCAGGTTGGTCCTTTGATATCTGCACTTTTTCATCTGAAAAAAAATTATGTTCTGCATTCTTCAGAGACAGTCTACTAATTCTGATGCTGCACTTTTGGCTTTTTCTTCTTCTGTGGCTCAAGCATTTTTCTTCTTATGCCTCAATCCTCAACCAAATTAAACTGATACTGTGAGGTGCCATCCCAGAGAGGAACTGTTCTGCTTGGTCAGTGACAAAACCAGTGGACATGGTTTCCTTTCCCACCTAATGTCCTCTTTTCACCACAGTGGATGCTGGAGATTTGAAACTCAGCTTCTGACAGTTCCTTCTGAACTTTGGGAGTTGAGTATGTGTGTGATCTGTCTGATCTGAATGGATTAAGAATCTCTTCACATCAGGATAGGAGGAAAGGAAGTGCATTTGAAGCATCAGACTATTTCAAACTGCTATGGTACTGGAGTGTTCTCCTGATGTGTCATGTATGTATAAACCAACACGTGTTTATATTCTGATCTCATGCTATGTTTTAGTGAAGACAGAAGTGTCAGGGGAGGCACAGCCCTGCTAATGAAGTGTCACATGCACACAGTCTGCTTTGAAATATGATGTGTAGGGTAGAAGAGTCTTGAGGTCATCTGAAGTTACTGACATCCATCTGAGCAAGGCGAGTTGTTCACATCCACAGAACAATTTAGTGGAACAAAAGCTGTATGGCTCGGTCACGTAAGAAGATCCCTATATCCAATGTGAAGACTAGACACTGGAAGAATTGTAGTTGTATTCTGAGGACTAAGGTACCATACTGACTTTGTGCTTCCACCTTGACAGCTTGCAGGCCAACCAACAGAGTTCCAGCAGCCTTGGGCCTCCTGAATTGTTTTTGCTGACTGGAATAGACTGAATGACAAACTGCTACTTGTTAATCCCTATCTTTGGGGTAGGAAAGTTATTTTACTGAGCCAAAAGACTTGTTTTTTAAAAATATATATTTGTTCCTTTTGATATATTTATGCAACTAATGCTAAAGTTTTTGCATTTTGTAAAGACACTTTGAAGAAAAGTCCATTTTTAAAATTCAATAAAGGCACTACATTTTTTTTCTTACAGTATTCCTTTATTTTTTTTCTTACAGCATTCCTTTGTGTTTTGGCTTGGTTTGTTTTTTTTCATAACTCCACTGAAGCATGCTGAGAATGAACAAAAGCAAGCAGCAGTCTTGGCATGAAGAGTCGTAGACAGGACTGCTCTGTAAGATCTTCTTTCAGGCTGCTGAATGTATGTGGGAAGGGGTTTCATTAGCCATTCTGTTAACCTGGTCTTGGCACAACATCAGCACCAACAACCTCACCATGCTTGGGTAAATTGGAGCTGCGACCCTGGCTCTGTTGTGTGGGGAAGCTAGAGCAGCCCCATGGCTCCTGCCTTCATCTCTCACACCAGCAAGGCTCCTAGAAATGCCCCACTGAGCAACCTTACACAGCAGCTCCTCAAGAGCTGGGGGAAATGGAGGGAGACCTCAAGTAGAAGAGATGTGACGGGGCTTCTCCTCAAGCGTAGAGAAGCAGCCTGCTCTGCTTGGCTTCTGAGAAAAGCCCTGACTTTCCAATTTGCTCCAAGAAAGCCAGAGCCTTAGCAGTGGGACTTGAAGGGTTGGTCTCTCATGAGACCTCATGTTGAGTCCAGAGAAGGCCATGTACCTACCGTAAAGTTTACAGAAAAAAAATTCAGTTCTAACAGATTAAAGGAGCTCCCATTTCCCGGTAACCTCTAAGTGGTAACCAGCCAAGATCAGCTGTCAGCTACTGGGGCTTCATTTTTCAGTCCCTCTTTTCAGACTCAGCTATTTGCTTTATTCACCCAGAAGCCCTGGATGGTCGCTTCTTCCCTGAGCAATCTTTGTTCTGCCTAGGCTAGCAGCATAAATATAAATATTTTTACAGTTCCAGTATTGTGGTGGTTTTTTTTCAACAACTCCCTTAGAAAAACTAATAATGTAAACCATCTGTTTGCAAATGTGTTACAGAATGTAATATTCTGTAATGTTACAGAAAGCACTCATTTTCAGCTGGATTATTTACCTGTGTCCGAAAAAAAGAAATCAGAGTTACAGAAGTCTAGGATATGTATCAGGACCATGCTGATCCTTTTGGGAATAAAATGAGCTGATTTTTCAAAAAAAGCCCAGCCATATGATTTTAATTAAATTTGGTAGTACTTAACCAGTCTGTTCCATCTGCATGTTATAATAAATTTACCTATTCCAGTGAGGCACTTGATTGTTCAGATTTGTTCTTACTAGAAAACTTTTTCCATACTCTCCCTAAATTATTGGAATTCCCTTTGTGTTCAGAGATAAAAAAAGGGTTCTTTGATTATGTGTATTGGGATATACATACAATGAAAGGGGGGTTGTGTAGGCATCCTGCACGACAGAGGTAATTTGTAAACTCTGCCTCAGTGGAATACTGGGGAATTTGCAGTGAGGAGCATATGGGGGAAATGTCAGAGAAGAGACATGGCTGATAGAGAGCAACCAAAAAGGTTTCTGTAGAGAATAATTAGTACAGGCTGACATCTGTTAGAAAGGAAATTAAGACATCACATGCTGAAACATCTTCACCTGTTATTTTCTCTCATTCTCCTTTAAATAGAATTTTGCCTCTGAAGCAGAGATATGCCAACCAACTCATGAAATCTGAGATGGTTTGCCACAGCTCATGTGGGATGCACTGGGATGCTACAGTGACAAGTAACAAACTGTGGTCTTAGAATAAATAAATTTTGTCAGAGCAGAGAAGGGTACAGAAGACATGATCTGGGAGGTTTTTTACATAGTAATATTCAGTGACCACAAGTGATCACGTTTCTAGAAGACAGATTTTTCAGACTTTGCCTATCCCTAACTTTATCTGAGCATTAGACCTCACTCTTTTTTTTTTAATCCTAAATCTGCTTCTTCTGGTTGCTATTCCCTTGCAGTCTCAGTCTCCATACAATATATGATTTTGCTTTGCTATATAGTGTTTGCTTATATTCATCAAAGCCAGTTTGAGGACCACTCTGAATGGTTCTGTTGTGCTGTGCAGTCTGCTGGTTACGGTACTTGTCTGAGATAGGGGAGATGTAGTTTCATTCATCCCCACATACTACACACAAAATGAACACCTGTGATTTTATTAGCTTTCAAAAAGTAATTAAAAATATAAAAAATGATGTGAATATATATTGTTGGAGCTATTTCCAAAATATCTTTCCCTTTACAAATTCCCTTTAAATTTAATTCAACACTCAATGTTAAATGGGCTTATTTGTGCATTTACTTCAAGAAATAGCAAGTTTTTCTGCACAGATACTAAAGCTGAACCAAAGGCAGTGATTTTAAACCAGCCCAAGTGTGTAAGATGCTAAGTTTGAGAACTTACTCATGCGAGTAATTCAGGTTATGTGTGTTACATATTGGCCAATCTTTCAGAGGAGATACTTGTACTAGGATGCTCCTGTTTACACACAGAAACTCTGGGTTAGTCACGTAGGATTAAAGGATTGCAAAAGTTCATTTTAGAGTGTGTTGGGCTTCCTCAGTGTCCCTTTAACACTTAGCCACATAAATGCCATTGGCTCTGGCTTAGGTGCCAAAAGCATCTTTCTGAATCTCATGTTAAATAAGAGAATAATTTGCAGGACTGGGGTCTTAAAGAGCAAATACAATCTGAAAAGGGAGATAGAAAAGCTTCATATTAAAAAAAAAATTGTTCCTTTCTTCTGTCAAATTCCTCTTCAGCTTCTTGATATTTCCTATCAAATGAACAGCTCAGTCTAAGTAAAATGAAATAATTTTTAAGGCCACAGTTTAATGGTGTTTTTTTAGAGTGTCGTACAACCACGGAGCACAACCCGTGAAGTTTCAAAAGTACACTTGCTGTACTTTGGGAAGTCAATAATATGTTAACAATAAAAAGGAGAGTCAGAGACAAAGACTTGTAGCTGTATTTTTATGTGGTTATCAGCTGTTTCTGAAGGCAAATATATTGCTTTTCAGTTCTGTCTTTGTTTCACAGTTTTTTGAATGGGAGAAGTGCCTTTACAGTGATTTAGAACAATTCCAGCAGAAAACTAACATGATGCTTCAGAAAGTACAGCTTTGTAACAGAGGGCATTGTGTCAAAAAGAGTGTGTGACCTCTGCACCCTATCTGTCTGCTTTGCCTTGAGCCTTCTCACTCCTCTTCCTCCGCATACTCTGTTAGGCTTTAGCAGTCTGACAGTCCTCTTCCTTTAAAGATTTGGTCTTATATGTGTAGGTTCATGTGCCACGGGGCAGGCAGAGCAGCATAGGTATCATCAATTCTGCTCTCAGGATTTACCCACACTCTGACAGTACCAGCATGCAAATTATTTTTAAACGGACTTAAAAAACCCAGAAATGTTTATTGTAGATTTGTATTCTTTTCTTTTTCTTCAGCTTAGTGAGCATCAGTTGTCCACTCGGCTTATATTTTTAGTAATTGTTTTTTAAAGGAAAATCTAGACATAGTTGTCTTTGAGATAGATGAAATTGATAAGAGCTGGAGACACTATTTCTGATGCAGGCCAGGATGCTGTTGGCCATCTTTGCCACCTGGGCACATTGCTGGCTCATGTTCAGCTGGTTGTCAACCAGCAACCCCTTTAACTCTGGGCAGATTTACAGATACCCGTCCCCAAACCTGTAGCATTGCATGGGGTTGTAGTGACCCAAGTGCAGAAATTAGCACCTGTCTTTGTTGAATCTCATAAAATTGGCCGTGGTCTTTTGATCCAGACAGTCCAGGCCCCTTTGTAGAGCCTTCCTACCCTCAGGCAGATCAACCCTCCTACCTAACTTGTTGACATCTGCAAACTTAGAGAGGGCCATTCGATCCCCTCATCCAGATCACTGATACAGATACTAAAGAGAACTGGTCCCAGTGCTAAGCCCTGGGGAACACCACTTGTGATCAGATTACAGCTGGACATGACTCCATTCACCACAACTCTTTGGGACCAGCCATCCAGCCCACGTATGCCTATCCATGCTCATGCAGCCAGTTTCTCCAGGAGAATGCTGAAGGAAACTGTGTTGAAGGCTTCTCTAAAATCTAGGTAGACAACATCCACAGACTTTCTCTCACTCATTAAGTGGGTCACCTTGTCACAGAAGGAGATCAGGTTAGTCAAGCAGGACATGCCTTCAATATGAAGGCAATGGCTGATCTCCTGGAGAGTTCCCTCCTTCACTCCTGCCACTCCTTGCTCTTCCCTTTCTGAGCATCTGCTGCTGTCTTTCACTATCTGGCTTCCCAGTCAGCCTTGTAATTCTGGTTTTGCAATATAACTCATCTTTCTCTGCTCTGTATGATAATTGGGTACCAAGATGAAGAAGATAAGAATATTGAAACAAAACAGCAGACTAATGCTATGTAACTGAACACTGCAACATTACTTTCGTATCTTCCATTTCCAGTTTCCCACTCCTGTTTAACCTTACTGAATCAAAAGTTTGTGCGTACCCTGCAGCTTACAGTTTGATCATCCTTGGATATTTTATTCTCAATAGAAAAGTTACTGTTCTCCATTTGTATAATATACACATTTTAAAAAAATACTGCAGAATGATTTATTTGCAGAAAAGCTTGTCTATTCCAAATGTTTCAGAAGGCCCTTGTAGGAGAAAGTAAATTGTTTTTAAGCATAAAACAAATGAAACAGTTTCTTTGGAGGGGAAGGGGATAGATTTAGCCATGAAAAGTCTGCCTGGCTTTCCTACTAGAAACCTCCAGAACATACAAATTACTTCCTGTGCTCTACTGGTGAAGAATCTGTAATTGCAAGGTGTTTGATCACCACACTTACAAGTCCTGAAAAGTTCTTCTAAGATGGATGTCTGAAAGATGAAAATGCTAATCTACTTTCTCAGTGCTAAAACTAGGAATGCTCAGTACAATGGAAGTATACATCCTCAGCATTGCAAGCACATTTAGATGGCCTTGACATTCCTATTGCATTTCTAGTATTCTGATTTGACATGATAGGTAGCAAACCAGCCTGTTTTATGCAGCTTTAACTGTATCTAAATACCTGCAATTACATTTCTTGATATTTTTTCTTGTAGCTTTAAAAGTTTTGTACACACAACAACATTCTTAATGTCTTCGTCTAAGTTATCTTGTGAAACAAAGCTTAAAGTGAAACAAAGCTTAAAGTAGAAATGGCAGAAAAATATACATAAAGGGCTTTCAAATCCTGTTAGGATTGTTTTTGCTCTATTTGGTTTCAGATGAATACGTATCACAGCCAAAATCAAAAATAAGATGGTGGCTGCAAACCACATAGTTTTGTCCTAAATGTACTTCTGGATGTCTTAGAGACACGATGTGACTATAGTCTCTTTTCATGTAGAAGGGATGATTTACCAGAGCAGGTAAGACCGTGGCTGCTGATTTCTATAGTTTCCTTTACAAAAGTAACATTTACATTACCTTGTTATTGTAACTTGTCCTTAAAAAAAAAAATCAGGACAGGTGTTCCCTTGATTTTTGCAAGTCAGCTGGCGGGGAGGATCTGGTGTCCACATGAGGCATGTTCACAGAATCATAGAATCATAGAACTGTCAGGTTGGAAGGAAGCTCAAGGATCACCTAACTCAGAACAGGAACCCTAACTAACTGCTGACAGCATGCTCAAGGGGGTGGAGCTTGTCTTCCACCTTTTGGCTCTTCTGAAAGGAATCTGCTTTATAGGCTTCAGGATTGTTTAGTGATACAAAATGCAGGGGGTAGGGCTGGGAGGGAGATCATCTTTAAAGCACTCTGCCCATCCAAAAGACTATGAAGCCACGTGTATTTTTGAAAGAGGTGAATATATGAGAAAAAAGAAAGTTGGTAATATGATAAATAGGGGATTACAAGTTATCTTGAAAGGGGGAACAAAACTACTGGAAGATGTAGAAAAACAAGAGGTTTGTGGTAATAAAACGCAATGGTCTAAATTCCACCCCCTCCTTACCTAAGTGAATGGTCCCACTCTGCTTTTCTTCTATACATAACTCAAAAGCATTGGATTATTTATTGCAGGTAATATTTTCCCTTCACTTGTTATATAAAGTTTATTAAAAAAGTAAAACAGTGATGGAAAAAGGACTTCACAGTGATACCTTACTTAGCAGACACATTTTTGAAAACTGCAATGTACCAAATGTTGTCCCTAAGTCCAGCCTCTTCATTTGCACAGGGGGATCCTTCTTTGAACACCTCCTCAGATACGGAAAGATCCCATGTCATGATCACTGCTCTGCTGCAATCCACTTTCAAAGATGGCACTGATGAGTTGTGTTACAGCCTTCCCTGTGCTAATGAAAACAAAACAGGTAAATCCCACTGCACAGTTCTGACCAGGACAATGATTATAAAACTCTTTGCTCAGGATTAGCTTCATTGCTGGAGCTGGGGGTACGTGGTCAGCTTTGAAGTACTCCCAGTGACCACATCAAATGTTCAAACAGACTGGGGTCAATGTCTGCTTTCCTCAGAAAACCCACTTCTCTGCTCTTCTATGCAGGTTTTGTTTTGTGATGCCTTATTCTTCAAATTTTATTCTCTCATGAAATGAAGTAATTTCAGTTGATATTCCTTCTACTTTACTATAGTCACTGAATGATCAAATAGTTCTCATTTCATTTTTTTATTTTGGTGATGTTTTTGCAGCACTGTCTTTTATACCAGAGACTTTTTTTTCACTATTACTGATATTACACTGAAGATCTGAGGAAAAAACAAAAAAAAATGCATTCAGTAGAACATGTGGTGTTTATGTCTCAGGAAGAATTATTTAAAAAATTTCAGTTTTATAAAACAGTACCATAGAAAAATTGAGTAGATTGATAATCAGATTTAAACTCATAGATGTTTGTTGGTGGTGCTAAATAATAATAAAGAAACTGGAAATAAAAGTTCCAGAAAGTAGAGCGAAAGACATAACAGAGATAGAATGAAAAAAACCAGGGTGGAAGGAGTCCGGATTATCTAGATTATACCCTATTTTTTTTTGCAGAATACTTGTAATTTGTTTAGAAATGTGTTTATGAAGCTTTTTAACAATAATGAGAACATCTACCTCAGTAATTCTCAAAGCTAATTCTAAAAGGGGAACCTAAAAGCAGGTTTTCAGTATGGTCTTCTACCTTACTATATTAATACTTAGTCAACAAATTAAGTGACAATTCAGCCTTAAAGATGTCCATATCTGACTCTGTGTTAACCATGCCACATTTGAAAAACATCTGCTTTGAAGAACTCACTCCAGCAATGACGTGCAAGTGAATCAGAGAACTAGAAAATAGTGAACACAGTGTTCCTAGAACAGTCACAAGCTAAGCAATCTCTAAAACAAAAATTTTGTCGATTTGTTGGCACAAATTTAGGTGCTAAATGGGATTAAACTTTTATGTCCGAGCTTCAGAGCCAAACATCTGACGAACATGCTGCTTGGGGGATTTAGACCAGGCTGTCAAAATAGCCTGTTGAAGAAGCCAAGTGTTAACCAAGTGCCGATGTCCCTGAGATGCTGCTGCCAGCTGGCTCCGTGGCCTTGAGGAACGGGTCTTTCTCTTCCAGTCTTCTCATTTCGGGAAGTCCGCAGCTGCCCGTGAGACAGAGAGAATAAACAAGCAAACAAAAACACCGCTCCCACCAACAAAAAAACAACAAGACAACACAAACAAAAAAACCAAACCAAACGAACGAAAACAAACACACACACACAAAAAAAACCAAACCCAAACCAAGCACACACACACACAAAACTAACAAACAAAAAGCCCCCCACAAAAACACACACACACACACACACACAAAAAAACCCCCAAACCAACCCCCCCAAAAAAAACCCCAAACCAAAAAAACAATCCCCAAAATAGAGGAAAGAAGCCCAGCTCCGTCACCCTGGCTCTTGCAATCCTTCCTCGCAGGATTTCCTGCCGGCTCCCCCCTTGCCTGCCCGGGGCGGAGGCAGAGCCATGGCGGCAGCAGCCAAGGGCGGGGGATGGCGGCGGGAACGAAGCGGCGGTGGAAGTGAGGCAGCTGCCTCACCCCGCTCCCCTGCCCGCCTCCTCTTACAGAAAGCATTTTTTTGCTCACACGGCTTCTTTCTCTTCGGTTGGCTTTAACCAGCACCGCTTGCCCCCGCCGGGACACCTGCCGCCCTGCGCACCCTGCTCCCGGTACTCACCCGGTACCACCTTCCCCGCCGCTGGGGAGGGAAGCGGCAGCCGGGAGTGGGTGAGCCCTCCGGGGCCGGCGGTGGGGCAAGGGCTGCCCGGGCTTTTCGTGGAGACGGCAGCGGAGGCTACCCCCGCCTCTATCCACCCCCTCACAGCCTCCCCGGACCGGGCCGGGCCTGAGCAGCAGCCGCGTAGCAGGTAAGCAGCAGCGGGGATTTCCCCTTAGCGCTGGCCCGACCAGAGGAACTCGGGTCCCCTCAGCGCCGGGCGGGAGCCCGTGAAGGGGAGGTCGGGGCAGCCCCTGCGGCTGTTTGGCGGCGGGAGCAGCCGGTGAGGGTCGGGAGCACCTTTCGTGCCCCGAAAGCCGGGGGTGCCCGAGGCGGCAGCGGGAAGGGGTCAGGGATATCGGGGGAGGCTTTGCTCCCCCGGGCGTGTAAGCATCGGTCAGTGTGGAAAAAATCCGTAGGGATGCGGCGATAGTCGTGGTTTTTTTTTCCCCCCCGTGTCCCGCTTCTGGTGCTGTGAGGTGTCTCAGTCCGAGGGGGTGTCTCCTGGGGGAACGGAGGGCTGGGGGCAGTTTCGGAACGGGGGTTCCTAAAGGAAAGAAAGTTGGAAGAGGTCAGCATGTCCCTCTGCCCGCCGTGCCCCTGGCATGGCTCGGTTGCTGAGATGAGGTGTGAGAACACCTTGCCTTTGGAGTTACATCTTGGCTCCCCCACCCTGGGACCCACCGACACCTCTGACCCTGCACAGGGTCCCTCAGCGCACCCGGGCTGGCGGCTGGGAGCACGGTTCTGGCGTCCCCGAGGGGATGCAGCCCCTTTCAAATCAGTGCTTCCAGGAATAGGCAAGAGTTTTCATGAAGAAGATTGAAAAATCCTTCTCTGCCGTACCTGGTGGGGAGATGTCAGTCACTCCGAGAAAAGTGGCTGTCGAGGTAGTCACAGAGATGTAACTGCATCCCAATGCGGGGGCTAACGCAGACCTTCAGCATCAGTTAAGTAGGTATGCTTCAGCACCAGAGGAATGTCTGTATTTATTGTAATTATTTTTCCTAGATCGAAAATGAGATGCTCTGTTAAGTTATCTTGAAGAGGCATGGCATACTTTGCAGTTAATAGAAGCATTTAAGGTAGCATGAATATATATATTTTGTGATTTAAAATGTTCATGGGCTTACGTACAAGAAGTGGTGTGATACTGACTTCTCTCAATTCTAACAACCAGACTGTTGCATGTTTTAATCTGTCCGTGTTTTTGAGTGAGATATTGAAAGAAAAAGTGTCACAGGTGTGCAGAAATTAGTGAAAGCCATGATACTTCAAAATTCTGATTAAACTTTTTGGTTTTAATCGAGTAGATAAACTTTGAAATTACTAGAGAACAGAGGACAAGGTGGATTTACCAATTTAATGGGAATTACGTTTTACTATGTGCTATCATGGCTGCAGTAATTATAATTCAGGTGTGTGTATGCCTGTATTTTTCTTTATTTCTGTTTTTTTTTTTTTTTTTTTTCTCTTAAACCACTACAAGTTTTTCATTTCAGGGTGAAACATTATGGACGTGGCTTCAGATACATGGAATTTTTTTCTCCTCTGGAAAACTTGGGCGAAGATAACTCCAGGAATTCTGTCCTGAGTGGTAAAGCCCCACAGGTCAATTGCAGCCTCAAGATGTGGACAAAATGACTGGGAAAAGGGAGAAATTCAGGTGTTTATCACGGCAGAATGTGGTAGGAAAAACATTTGCACTTCAGTCGACAGTTATACATTTGTTATTTTCATCATGAATTATGTGAATGCATGCACAGAGCAGAACCTAATTTTGCTGTTGGGCATTACCCTCCACAGAAATGGAAGTTTTTTCATTGTGAAAAGTCAGACACAAAGAATCTCAGAGCAGTTTATGCAAATGGTTTTACACAGGGTTATATATATATTTTCGGGTCTTCCATGCTGACAAAAGGGCAATTCATACATTGAAATAGATAGAAAGAACATTGAATTTATAGAAATGCAGGATTCTTGAAGACGTTTCTTCAGAACATGGCAAAATGCTACTGCTGCATCTACTGAATCTACCAACAGGGGGAAACGCTGAGACACCATGCGTGAGACAGAAGAGTAGTGTAAGGTAATGCTGTGATGAAACAGAAATAATGAAAAAAACAGTGATTCAGATAAGTCATAAAGACAATATCTGGTCATAAGGTATTATTTTAAAATTTATAATAAATCTACACTTGAAGTTATTCCCATGAAAGTATTTTCTTCTTTAAAATTGAAAACTAGAGATTTGAAAAGTTACTGTGATCATGATTACTGAAGAATATTGCATCTTTTGCATTAAAGTACACAAACCCCCTCTGGTGATTTTATAGTTTTGTATATTTGTTTTTATGTTGAGCATTCTTGTCGGGACTCATTCCTTCTCTGCCTAGCTAGGCAAGAAAAGACCTGTCTGGTAATCTGAGCTGAAATTTTCAAGGAGGGACGAGGGAAGAGAAGGAAAAGAAGGAAGAAAGCAGGCACTGCAAGAAACAGTGTGAATAACTCAATATATGCCACGCTGCTGAGCCAGTTTGGTGAAGTAAGACAGAGCAGCCAGAAGTGTTGACTATTGTAGAAATGAGTGATCAGCTAAAGACTCTTCACAGCAGTATGATGTTCTCCTTACACTTCAGCTGCATTTGTCCTTTCACAGTGTTGTAAAAACTGTTGCAGGCTGAATAGAAAAAAAAAAACAGTAAAGCAAGTTAAGAAAGAACTTCTCAGAGGCATGCAACTAAGATCCTTCTCTCAACACATTAGAGATAATAAGCTACTCAGTAGTACTGAAAGAGCAAATAGATTGTTAGAAATTATTATGGGAAAAAACCACTTACTTTAGTTTATAAATCTGTTGGGCATCTATCCTTTGAAGCCTATGCATGTTATATTATGTTCTCCCCTCTCCACCTCATGACAGGCTGTATCATAACGGGAGACAGTACAGAAAAGGGTGGTGAAGATGGCCAGGAGTATGAAATTGGATTCCATCTAAGGAACAGTTAGGGAATTAAGACAGTATCTTGGGAAGGCAAGATCTGGGGGAGAGTGTGCTATTGATGTAAAACATCCTGTGTGCTTGATGGGCTGAGTAAGAAATGTTCGCTTGTTTTTTTTTTGCCTGGAATGGTAGTTCAGAGCTGTCAGGTAAAGCAAGCTCACAAAAAAAGCCAAAGGCAATTCCTATATTTCCTGTGTCCGGTATTAAATGTATAATTCCTGTATAAACTGTGTAAGGCAAACAATGACTTTAAAGTGTAAGTTGGGAACCACTAATTGTAGGTTTTCTTTCCATTTATGCAGGGAAACATGACAGCAATAGCATTTTTTTCCTGTACTATTACAACAGCGTTTCTGTTTTTAGTTATTGCAGGTAAGTTTATAGATGGCTATGGAAGGTTCTGTTCTGAAACTTATTTTTTCACACAAGTGATACCGATTTTCCATGGAAATGGCTGTAAAAGTCAAATGTGCATGCCAGTGAGTTCTTTTAAACAGTCCTAAAAGTAGGAACCTAGAAAACAGATTATGACTTTGCAGAATCGTTTAGGTTGAAAAGGTACTCTTGAGATCATCTATTCCAACCTCCCTGAGGTTGCCATGAGGGAGCACTGCTGACTCATGGTCACTTTGTTGTACACCAGGATCCCAGTGTTCTTCTCTCCAGAGTTTTCTTTCCAGCTGATTGGTCTCCAGTATATGCTGGTGCCTGGTGTCATTCCTCACCAGATGCAGGACTTCGAGTTTCTCTTTGTTGAAGTTCATGAAGTTCCTGTCAACCCCCTTCTCCAGCCTGTGGAGGTCCATCTAAATGGCAATGTGATTCTCTGATGTATAAGCTGATGAAATGAGTTGTAGTTTTAACTTTAGAGAATGTGTCTGTAGGTTTGGATTTTTTTTTCATATTGGAAAATACAGCTATTTGAGAATAATATAACATTTTGGCAAAATTTCAGTTGTAACTCCTTGTTTCTGCCCTTCAGCTGTCAAGCAACAAGCTAGTTCATGCTTGAAAGATTTCAGATGATTCAAATAAGTTGCAGGTATAATCTTTTCATTCCACATGGAATCTTGCAGCAGTACCAGACTTTTAAAAGATAAACTCAATGAATTTCTATTTCTTGAATTTTGAGCGAAACATTTGGTTGGAAATGGTTTGGGTTTGGTATGGGGTTTTTTTTGCCCATGGAGGGACAAGCATGAAGGTTCACCAAACCAATTGGATAGTCTGGTTTTGTTTGGTTTTTTGTTTGATTTTTTTTTTTTTTGCTAAGTAAGTAATCATATGAAGAGACATTCAGATCAATTCAGTGTTTTGATGAGTAATTTGGAAAAAGATTTATCACGAAGTGGTGGGAACTGTGGATGATAAAAAATGATCACCATTGCTTAAACCTAATGCTAACCATGGAGAGAATATCTGCATTTTGAATGGTTTAGTGATAGAATGTCAATAAGTAAAATAAAATGGATTTTTAGGGATGTGGAAGGGTCATACACATATAGCAGAAACAAACATATTGCATGGGTGTGTGTTATGAACATTAAGTTAATTAATAGCCACTTGGTAAGAATGGTACTTTGACATCTCTGGATACTTCCCAGAAGCTTTAGCTGTGTTGTCAGTGGTGGTCAAAAAAGCAGATTTTCCAGGAAGGGAGCAGAGCAGAAATCAGAAAGCTCAATTAACCTCTTCTGTAACACCATGAGGAATGTGAATCAATTGAACTCTGTGGTTCTGGTCGTTCCATCTCAGAGAAACTATATAAGAAAAGGTAGAGAGATGAGTGCCAGTGTTGTCAGATATGGCATGGCTTCCATGTGGGAGGTCATTTAATGAATGAGGGCCCTGAGATAAAGAAAAGAGATGGCAGACAAGATGTGATTGAGGTCTATAAAATGGTGCACACCACAGAGCAGGCAGAGGAGGAAATTTCCACTTTGGCATTTCTTGTCCCAAGAAGTACATGATACCCAGAGAAATTAGAAAAGCCAATGAATGTTTCTTTTGTGCAGAACATGGGAGAAAAGAAAGGTCCTAAAGCAAAGCGTTACTGTACTTGTTATGTCCTAACCTCTTTTCTTAGCCATTTTCCACAGGTTGTTATCAGAGACAGGGTTTGGGGCTAGACATCCACTTGAAAAACTCTGCATCACTGTTCTTACACACTAACGAAATGAGGAATTTTAGATAAATAGAATACTGACTCTGAATACCAGGGTCACGTTCCTTAGTTGGTGATTTTTTTGTCATACTGACAAAAAAACCCCCAAAACATTATAAAAATCTCATGGTGTTGCTCTTTTCTCCTTGAGTCCAGGGTATAGACTTATTGGTAAGTGCTTGTAATAATTCCTCTCTAAATGCTCATAAAATGAAGAGTGAGTTGAAATTACCATAGCAAAGTTAGTGTTTGTGCAACAGCAACTTTAGCTTCAGTGTCCTCTTAGGACATCTGGGTACTGAAAACATCATCTGTCTTTAAGATTTATTTTTATCACAGTTAAGTTAAGAAATAAAAATGTTACAGGTGAAAGTTGTGTGTATATGTGTGAGTGTGCATGCACATGAAACAGACTGGAGAAATGCAAGTGCTCTAGTAATTTGCATCTGAAGTAAAACATGCAAATGACAATCTGCTGCAAATGAAGAGATTCTGTTGAGTGTAAAGTTTGCATTCAAAAAACATTTCATTTCAGTGGTGTAACTATAGTTGTGTATCACTGAGATATATATACTCTCAGATGTAAAAATAAGGGATTATAATTGTATTTTTAGTAGGTAGCTTACGAATGGAGGTGATAATTCCAGTGAACTTTGTAAATGAAATTAAAAAATGAGTTCTGGATATCATTTGAGGACATCTTTCCTATCTTTTATGTTTGTCCCTTTCCTTTAGACAAATGTGAGGCCTATGATGTGATGCTGAGGCAAAGTCTTGTCCCTGCTGAGCAGCCTCTTGCTATTAAGTGTTCGCTGGAAAAGAGCTGGAAAAGTGGAGACTACAACTTAACATGGTATAAAGTTGGTAACCAGGCAGCTGTACCTAGAGACAACCTTTCTAGAATTCACCAGCAGAAGAATTTAATTTGGTTTCTCCCTGCAATGTTAGAAGATTCTGGAGATTATGAATGTGCCATAAGGTGAAAGTTAAAAATCTACATTGCAACAGAAATGAGTTGCAAAGGGAATGACTTTTAGGAAGCAAATAGAATCTGGGGGGTAAGAGAAATACAAATGAAGAGAGGAGAGTGCATTTACAAAAAACAGCTTCGGGTTGGAGGAAATCTGGTTTCAGTTTTTTATTTTCCTACTAGGCAAAAGTAAATCTGCTAGAGAAACTGTAAACTTCTCATCCTCTCTTCTCTGAAAAGAATACCATATGTTTTTGAGTTTGAAAACAACCCAAATAGCTTAATTTAATTATAATTATATTAATTATATAACATAATGTATAAGATATATAAGAAGTGTTATATAATACCAGTTATATTAATTGCAGGAATTCGACAAGCAGCAGAAAAATGTATACAAAAGTAACAGTTTTTGAGAGGACTGATGGTTTATGCTTAAATGAAGAATTTGCTGTGGAGGAGGTGATATTCACATTATCATCTGCGAAGGTTGTGTGTCCGCACTTGGATTTTTTCAGGACTGAGAAGAATATTCAGCCTGTTCATTGGTATAAGGTGAGAATGCAGTGTTTGTACTTTTAAAACTGTCCATTATTTAAAATATAAATCACTGATGTCTGTGAATTTTAAGAGAAAAAAAACAAACCTAAATGTTTACCGTAAGTGGGAGGAAATGGTTTTAAAACAAATTGGGAGAGGGTTCAGACTTTTTCGCAGGTGTATACAAAGGGTTTTTTTTTTAACCGGGTAGAAATTCAGCTTAGGAGACCCTGACCCGCGTCTCCACCAGGTGGGGCCTTTCCTCCTGGCAGCTAAACTCGCACCCGTTTGTTCCGTGGGGAGAGGTGCGGAGCCTTTACCTGCTCAGTGCTGTTCTGTTCAATAATATTCTGCATTGTTCACACTTATTTAATGGCTCTGCTGAGAGAATGTCGTACGTTCTGCAGCATTCCTGCCCCATGCCCGTGCATGTCTGCCTGGTACCAGGAGAGTTTAAATAGTTAAAAAATAATTATCATGTGATTCTGCATTAATGAATGCTTTTACAAATCCAGGAACTTGCATTTCACTTACTTATTTCTCTAAAACTTGAAGTTTCTAAAGAAAATGAACTGTGTAGTATTTTTGAATTAAAAGCTCAGAGCTAAAATGAGATGTTTTGCTCTTTATTAAGTATTTTGGGTTTTTAAAGTGTTTTACCTTGCTCAGGCTCTGCAAGGCATCCATCCTTATGTTGTGGCCATTTGGAAGTTCAGATTGTGTTAAAGAGAGACAAACCACGAATTAACGGAGTTCTTTACATACCTTTAGGATTGCCAGCCCCTGAAAGGGGAAAGATTTGCCTTCTTAAACAGCGATCTTATAATTTTTAATGTGACTGTACACGATAGAGGAAACTATACATGCAGAACAACGTATACCTACAATGGAAAGCAATTCAACATTTCACGGGACATCAAGCTTACTGTAGAAGGTAAGCAGATAATTTCACCGTGCTTGTGTTCATAACAATGACTTCAGGTTTTTTGGTTTTTTTTCCAAGTTTCTAAAGTCTAAACCTAAGAGACCAAATTTGTGGATAGATATGCTCAGGGCTTCTAGTTTTCACCTAAATATGAGAGAAAGAACTGCTGGCAAAGGGCTTATATTAATTTGTCATAGTCACTGTGTGGAAGATTCATTCTGAACTGGAAGCTGCAGCTTTGCTGCTCCAACCAGCTGCCAAGGTCCCTAAGCAGGTGCCCTGTAAGACTTGGTGGGCACAATGCTTTCTGCTGTAGCTGCACCCTCTGTCCTGTCTTCTCTCTCTTTTGTATTATCCTCTTGCTGCAAGAACAATGTACTAAACCAGCCCAAATTGTCACAGTATCTTGACTCTGTGTGCCCCATCTATTTCCTTGAAATTGTTGTCTCTTCTGTTTTTGGTTTTAAGCTCCTCAGCACAAGAACTGCTGATCTCTGGATGTTGTGTGTCTATCAGGTGGACCCTGATCTATGTTGGGGGACCACCGGCACAACAAAAAAAAAAATAAAAGAAGGCCTAGCTGTAAAATGTGAACTCCATTGCTATCACAGCATTATGAAATTCATATTGGATCACTAAAAAGGCTGTGCTGTATCAAGGTATGAAGTACCTATGTTGTTCTTACTGTCTGGCTTATGAAAGACAGTTTCAGGTTTACTAATAGATTGCATTACTATTCAATTGTCTTTTTTTTTTTGCATGCTTTCCTGTTCTGTCTATGTGTGTCTGTGTATGCCCACATATGTATGTAGATGTGTATATATATGATATGAATATGTAACATACTATGTCATATATATATGATTTGGATAAACAAAATGTGAGGAACATAGGTTAGATGAGATTAGTGTGGTCTTAAAATCTGTCCCTAGAAAGTCTCTTTCAATATCATTTGAGCTTCCATTACTCAGTAGAAGCAAAATCGTATCACTCCTTTGCTGTAACTGTCAGAAGGCAGCTTAGTTGTTTCTGAAGACTCCAGCTGAGCTAGTCTACACTAAAAAAGGTGATTTGAGGGCCAAGAAATAGTGCAGGCCCAGTTTTCAGAAGGGGAAAGATATATCTGGGGTAGTCCTATGTGCTTCGCTAGAGGACTCAGATGAGATGCTTTGTGAGTTCCTTTTGTTCATTTGTGCTTTTGGAGAAGTTATCTTCAACTTTAAATACCTGATTAGAAATGTTCTAAAGTATCCTACAGCTACCTGAGACATCTGGAAATGGTATGTGTGTTCAGTAAGGGAACCTCCAATTTGGGATTCTTTTAGCCATAATGAGATATTTTAAATGTAGATATCTAGATATCCACCTGTCGATTACTCTGGAGAGGAATAAGATTTCCAAAGTGTCATGTATGTAGTCCTAATGTAAACATCTAAAGGGAGCCATTGTTATACTTCTTTATAGCCAATGCTGTGGGAGGAATAGTAAGGCCTTTAAATGGAGTACAGAAATTAAATTTTCCCTTTAGTAAACGTCTGAAATAGATGAATTTCACTCTGAAGTCTTCAGCTGCAGTTTGTATCTGTGGGGTGCTGGGTGACAGATTGTAGAAGAGTAATACTGTAGACATTTACAGGCCTCCTTCTCAGCACCTGAGTGTGCAGTTTTACAGGATTTTTTATGCCATGGAACAGTCAGACCACCATGAGTGTGTGAACATTGTTGGTACTATATTTTGGAAGAGGTGGGGCTTAGCTTCAAGTCAAAAGTAATAACTATCTGAGATACAGTAATCGCAGTGTTGAGTGATGTATGTTACAAAATTGTTGACAGCCTGGTCCATAGGACAGAAGGTTTTTAGGTTGTACTTGGGTTATAAAGTGTAGAGAAGGCTACAGCTGCCCCAGGTTTTCTGAAAAGAGCTTTCTTTCTTTTGGTTAGTGAGCCCACCAAATAAGCCTCCTGAAATATCTCATCCAAGAAACAATTCAATTGAAGTGGAACTTGGTAAGTAGTTTTTTTATGTAAGAAAATATGATTTTTATATCCTAGTGAAAATTTATGTTCTATTCTGTATTTTTTTTTTGTTTTTTTGTTTTTTGGGGTTTTTTTGACAAAAACTAATAAAGTGATGAACTCACTTTGTCTGTTTTCTGAAGGAGGAGTGTTTGGGGGCGAGAGGGAAAGAAACAAGGCATGTGGCTTTCAAAGTCCTTGAAAAACTTCCTATATGGAAGTTTCTTGGATGTGAAAAAAATTGTAGGGAACCCAGGTGATTCTCTGTCACATCTTTTGCTTCCCATCACTGTGAAAGATGTGCTAAGAACAGATCTATCTTTGAATCTGCAGGGAAAGTGATCTTCCTGGATTTAGCCTCTTCTACTCTACCAGTCTCTCTCTGAACCTGCAGATCACTGAGTACATAGACCTTAGGTTACAGTAACTTTCCTGAAAGGGTGTGGGACCATCCTTAGCTGGTTTGTGTGGGGGGCTGTGAACAGAAGTGTACAGACCTTAATCAGAGTATGGAAATTAACTTTTCATTTTGTAACACAATTTTGTAGGATCAAAGGTTACAGTGGATTGCAATACAACAGGTGCTGAAGGGTATGAGGTGTTTTGGACAGGCAACGGTGTGTATGTTGATGTATTTTATACGAGCAGAATTTTTGCAAGTCCTTATGAGTAAGTATATTTTCAGATCAGCAAATAGTTTGACAGCTGAAGTGGAACTTTAACCCTTTCACACTATTTATTATTTAGTGTAATTTTTCACTTGCTTAATTAGCTTCCTTTTTGAAAACTCTTACACTTGCCTCTTCGAGTTCACTTTCTGCTTTGAAATAGAAACTTGAAACATAGTCATCACATAGATGTCATATGTGATTATGCTCTTTCTGGTCACTGCAAAAATTTGTCTTAACTTCCAGCCTTGGGAAAAGGTGTTTTGTAGACTTAAAGTTTAATAATTGTAAGGCAGTTTCTATTGAGCGGGCTCTGGCCTGGCAGAGACCTCTTTGCTTTGGATCAAGCATGTCCAGGCATACAGTCTTCAGTCTGTCTCTTTCCTCTGTGTTCTCCTTTTCCTTCTCATCTGCCACTCTGAAAGTCTGCAGAACATGTGAAGAGCTGCTGGAAGACTTTGTGGAAGAAATTTGTACTGAAGCTTAGTAGGGTGAGAGGTGATAAAGGAAGCAGATTTCCAGTGGTGAGTTGGAGTTTAGGAGGAAAACAGATTTGTACTGATTGAAGTATGAGAAGGGCCTCTGAGAGATAATGTGAGAGTGTGAAGCAAGTTAAATGGAGTTAGGAGAGAAGAAATTAGACCTGTCTTGAAAAGGCAACTAAAATTGGAGGAGGAGGCAATCTGGAAGTTTATTAAATATGACAGGTTGGGAACTAAAACTTGCAAGTTTTTTGTTAGCCCTCATCTCATGGTGATGCTGTGAAGAAAAGATCTGGTAATTTTTATAAATTCTCAAGCACCATGAAACCTGTGGAAAAATTAGAATATCTTCAAAGTAAGAATATAGTTGTAAGAAGCAAGTCATCATAAAACAGAGGGGGAAATAAATTCCTGAATTCTTCAAATGCTCATCAAGAGAAAACCATGTAAAAATTAATATATTATACTGTCATGAAGAACTGTGATGCCACAGTTGGGCCATAATGCAGAGGCACATGGTCACTACATTGGTGTCATAAAAGCAATTTTACAATTTGTACTTTGTAGCACTTAAATGGTTGTCTGTACAGTCATTAGCAGTTTGCATTAGTGATGTTGATTCATTCATTCCTTGTTACAGTGTTCAAATTACTGTAACTTTTTTGTCAGTCATTTGTGTGGTCCTGTATATATATATTTGTGCCCTTTCTGATGTATTTCAAACTTTTATTTTTCATTTTAGGTGGTAACTAGAAAAAGATTTCAGGAAAGAATAATTCTTGGCTAACGAGACTAGCTAGTCAGTTTTGTTTTTAAGATCTCCTGCTAACAAGCTAGTAGTATCCCTCATTTTGGTGGTGGTTAACAAGTTGTTTAGTTCACATGGTGCAGCATAATGAGCATTTTTGCGCCCTTATACAACGCAGAGGGGATAACCTCTGTCTCTTAATGGTGCAGCCTGATGCTTAAGCTGGTGCAAGTCTGTTCTGAGGCTGAAGCAGCAGTTTAAATTCCACTCTCTGCACTCAAATCACACCGTGAGTTACACAGAATCACAGAATGTTTAGGTTGGAAGAGACCTCCAAGATCATCCAGTCCAACCTTTGACTAACACCACATTCAACTACTAAACCAAGTCCTTAAGGACCAGGTCCAAATGCCTCTTAAATGCCTCCAGGGAAGGTGACTCCACCACTGCCCTGGGCAGGCCATCCCAATGCCTGACAACCCTCTCAGTGAAAAAATGTTTCCTAACATCCAGCCTAAACCTCCCCTGGCACAGCTTCCATCCATTTCCTCTGTCCTGTCACAGTTCACTGAGGAGCAGAGGCTGTTTCCCTCCTCTCTCCAACCTCCCTTGAGGTGGCTGAAGAGAGTGATGAGGTCTCCTCTCAGCCTCCTCTTCTCCAGACCAAACACCCCCAGCTCCCTCAGCTCCTCCTCACAGGACTTGTGTGTGCTCCAGGCCCTTCATGAGCTTTGTTGCCCTTCTCTGGACACGCTCCAGCACTTCTGTGTCCCTCCTATAGTGAGGTGCCAGAACTGAACACAGGACTCAAGATGTGGCCTCACCAGAGCTGAGTACAGAGGGATGATCACCTCCCTATTCCTGCTGGCCACAGTGTTCCTGACACAAGCCAGGATGCCATTGGCCTTCTTGGCCACCTGCACACACTGCTGACTCATATTAAGTGGACTGTCAGCCAACACCCCCAGGTCCCTTTCCGACTTACAGCTCTATGACCACTCATCCCCAAGACTGTAGCTTACCAGAGTTGGTAGAAGTAGAGTTGGTGTGGTCTGCTGTGCGTCACCACCTTTGTCTTCCCTGTCCCAGAGCTGCTTGCCACAAGATGACACCTTTGTACCAGGGCTCCTTTCTGTGGCATTCCACATTGTTAAATTTCTCTTTCACCAAGCACCGTGGTTTTCCAGCTACTCTTACAGTGTCTGGGAAACCCACAACAAGGGTTTGCTTAGGTTTGTAAGGTATATATATATTTTTTACTTTAGCCTATAGAAACCTTATATTCCTTTAGGGAAAAACATCTCCAGATAAGATAATGTCTGGGTATTTTCCAACATCTATCCTAAATGTCAGTGAGGGACCCAACTGTTATCTGGGTTTCCTTCATATAATTTCTCATCTATTCTGGTGTGGTTTACATTTGCAGATGAAAACAAGCATTGTTGTGCTGCAGCTGTTAGTGATGAAGCCATTCCAGAAGGGGGTTTGGTTTCATGTCTCTATTTGTTGCCTTTTGGACAGGGAGGAAACTTCTTATGATGGACGCCCTATATATTCTGTGAAGCTAATAATTTCAGAAGTCAATAGTGAAGATTATGAGCAACCATTTGTCTGTCATGCCTCAAATGCCTTTGGGCAGGTTGCATCCTATGTTATATTAAAACACAGAGGTAAGAAATGCTATTATTTTTGAGGCCTGTGTTTTTCTTGACTTGCCCAGAAGGAGTTTTGATACCAAATGCCCATATATCATGTTGATAGAAGACAGATGGATTACAGTTTGCCATATGTATGCATCTGCCTGTCCATAGGGGAGGAGTTACTGTAGTACTGTATTTATTGTTATTAACATAACACGTAGATGGAAGTGAAAAATAAGATACTCAAATTTGTATTACATTTATGTAAAAGATCAGTTTTGGATAAATTCTGCATTAAAAAAAAGAATTTCTCACATTTTTGTGCAGTTCCTGATACACGAAGATGGCTGACTGGAGGACTTGTCTCTCTGTTAATTTTAACAAGATTGACTTGGTACTTTGGTACCGGAATTCTGTCTGTGCTTTTGCAAGTCAGGAAGGTAGGTAAGCATGGCCAGGTATGTTAGTGTAACCAGTCTGTTGATTTTATCATGTGCTATTACTTCTAAGCAATAATGGGCTTTTTTAGTAGAATGTATATGTGGAATTTCCTTGAGGAATTTTCAGATATGCATAAAGATATATTGGGGTTTTTTTTTTCAGTTGTAAGTATAAAATATAGAATCATAGTTGAGATAATAAACAGTGCATAGTATTGATGGCAGTCTTCGTGAGAAAGGTCAAAAATAACATCAAGTTTTCCCAAAATTAACAAGTTGCTTTTGATTTTCGTGTGGTTTCTTTGCAGGTAGATTTATGGTCACTCTGCTGATGATCAATAGGTGTCAGCAGAGCTACATCCTGTAAACTAGCTGTTCAAAGACATGCGTTAAATGTTGATGTTGAAAAAACAGACCCTCACATTCCTGAGAGGTGAAATCTGTTGGGATTTTTGTTTTTCTTTTGAAACTTCTCTCATATCCAACCCCTTGCTCCTAAATTCTGTCAGTTATGATGGTTACATGCCAAAGAGAAAAAATGTTACTGGTTCTTTATTCTGTGGTTCTTCTTATGTGTTTTTATTGCTGACAATTTTTTTATTGCAGACAAATATGTTGGACAGGTGTGAAAAAAATTGTAAAAAGTGCAACATTATAGATATTTCATTTGGCAGCCCTCAGAATTAGACTGCCTGAAGTTCCCCATAACTTGAAAGTAAATGTATTATGTGCACTGAGATAATTAACATTTACTCCTCGCTGTTGTCAGTGTTTTAAGAGAAAAAGAATTTCAGCTTCTGGTTAAAAGTTCGGCTTTCTGAGAACACTTTAATAGACTTCTAATGAAAATAAAAAAATCAAAGAAAGTATGTTTTGTAGCTTGTTGAGCTAAACTTGTTAAACCTGACTGGTTTGTTTTCTTCATTCCTGTTTATTATGTAGTTTTAGCTCTCAAAACCTCAGCTGCCTTCTGGCCTTTTTTCCTACCTGCCTCCCTCACAGAATTATTAGAAGAAAGACTTGTCATGTTCCCCCCTCTCTTGTGGTGAGTCAGAAATGGAGATAACAAACTCAAAAACTCAGCAACTTTTTTGCCTCAGTCTTCACTGCTAAGGGTTCTGGCCACAACACCCAAGTTGCAGGAGGCAAAGGCAGGGACTGGGAGAAGGAAGATATGCCTGCTCTACTAGAAGAGCAGGTTCAAGGCCATCCAAAGAACCTAGAAGGGCACAAGTTGGTGGGACCTGATGTGATCCATCCGTGGCTCCTGAGGGAAATGGTGGATGAAGTTGCAAAGCCACTTTCAATCATATTTGAAAAGTCGTGGCAGTCAGGTGAAGTTCCCACTGACTGGAAAAGTCAGTCCCCCATTTTCAAAAAGGGAAGAAAGGAAGACCCCAGGAACTGCAGGCCAGTCACTCTCACCTCTGTGCCCAGAAAGATTATGGAGCAGACCCTCCTGAAGATTCTGCTAAGGCATGTAGAAAATATGGAGGTGTCTGGTGGCAACCAGCATGGCTTCACCAAGGGCAAATTGTGCCTGACAAATTTGGTGGCCTTTTATGATGTCACAGCCTTGGTGGATAAGGGGAGAGCAACTGGCATCATCTCCCTGGACTTGTGCAAAGCGTTTGATGCTGTCCTGCACAGCACCCTGGTGTCTAAGTTGGAAAGATATGAATTTGATGGGTAGATCACTTGGTGGATAAGAAATTGGCTGGATGGTCACACTCAAAGAGTAGTGGTCAAAGGCTCCACGTCCAACTGGAGACCAGTGACATTCCTTAGGAGTCAATATTGGGGTCTGTGCCATTTCACATCTTTGTCGGAGACATGGACAGTGGAATTTAGGGCACCCTTAGCAAGTTTGCTGATGACACCAAGCTGTGTAGGGTGGTCAACACTCTGGAGGGAAGGAAGGCCATCCAGAGGGACCTTGACAGGCTTGAGAGGTGAGACTGTGCCAGCATCATGAAGTTTAATAAGGCCAAGTGCAAGGTCCTGCACCTGAGTTGGGGCAATCCAAAGCACAGATACAGTCTAGGCAGAGAATGGATTGAGTCCAGTTCAGAGTGAGTAGAGGCAATTTGTGCTTGCAGCCCAGAAACCCAACCATTTCCTTGATTGCATCAAAAGAATCTTAGCCATGGAGGTTGATGAAGGTGATTCTTTCCCTCTGCTCCACTCTGATGAGACCCTACCTGGAGTTCTGTGTCCAGTTCTGGGGCTCCCAACACAAGACATAGAGCTGTTGGAGTGAGTCCAGGGTTGATTTAGGCTAGACATTAGGAAGAAATTCTTTCCTGTGGGGGTGGTGAGACACTGGCACAGGTTGCCCAGTGTGGTTATGGATGCCTCATCCCTGGAAGTGCTCAAGGACAGGCTGGATGGGGCTTTGAGGAACCTGGTCTAGTGGAAGGTGTCCCTGCCCATGCAGGGAGATTGGAACTAGATTACTTTAAAGGGCCCTTCCAACTGAAACCATTCTGTGATAACTGAGTTTGTTTCAGGTGAGATGATGAAGGAAGTCTTGCAGGAGGACATTTTCTTAATGTCTTGGTAGCTCTGGGGTTGTGGGGTCCTTCCTGGAGGTCCCAGGTCTTGCATCCAGCTCACTTGCTCTCACATCCATCCCCACGATGGGACAAGCTTTGTGACTGATCATTTTTCTTTTGCTTTGTAGACCATTTTAGTGCTTTGATGTTGTTCTGTCAGATATGTGAATCTTGGTATGATTAAACAGTAAAAAATGAAACCTTGCAATAAAGCCATGTTGGTAATTTTTGGTTTTTTTAATACAAACTTTTGTATTTGTTTTAGATGGGAAAGTCTATGATGCATATGTTCTATATGCAAAAAGCAGTGGAGGCAGAAGCTTCTGTCATCTGGAAACCTTTGTTCTTAGAATACTGCCTGATGTTTTAGAACAGCAATGTGGATATCATCTCTTTATACTGGGAAGGGATGATCTACCAGGAGAAGGTATGCTTTAATTAGTGGAGTTGATAGATTGTCTTGACATCTTTTTCTCAGAAGTTTATGTGCACAATCGTAAAACACCTATTAAAAGAAAAGAAAACCTACAAAAAAGCTATATGTGTGCATTTTTAATGGATAATTTTGATGTCCAGTTGACATTGTTTTAATGTGTTTTTGTTTCTTCTGAAAAATTCTGATGTTTTGACAATCTGCACTTTCTTTTTTAAATTCAGCAGCATTAATAATGTCGTTGAGGTTCTTTGAACAATAGCTGCTTCTGGCTGGAGAAAGTAGTTTTAAACTCAAATTTCATGCAGTGGGTCAGGAATCACGAGTGACAGCTGGGAGATCTTAAACCTACCAGTCCCCTGAGCCAACCACTACTCCATCTATACGCAGTTTTAAAATTAGGAATTAGTTTACAGAAGTTGTGAAGTTTCTATGCAGACTTTGATTGTTCCTTTATTCCTTCCAGCTGTGGTCAGTGTCGCGGATGAAACCCTTAAGCAGAGCAGAAGACTGATGATTATTTTGGGATCAGAAAGGTGTAGCTGCTCCCTGTTACAGGACGCCTCTGAGCAGCAGCTAGCGATGTACAACGCTCTCATCCGTGATGGGATTCAAGTGATTCTTATAGAAATGGATGAAATACTGGACTACACGAGCGTGCCAGAATCAGTCAAGTACATTAAGCAAAAACATGGAGCTATCCAGTGGAAAGGGGACTTCTCAGAGAAGTCTTGTTCTGCAAATACAAGATTCTGGAAAAATGTGCGATATCACATGCCGGCCAAGAGAAAGATGTCTTATTCTGAAGTATCTTTGTTGCCTCTAGCTTTGAACAATTCTGCAGGAAAAGACAGTTAAGATACACTTATTAAAATAACACTGAGAAGGTAATTCTGATTTTTTGGGGTTTTTTTGTTTGTTTGTGTTGTTTTTTATATGAATTCTTTATATTACATAGCAAATGTATTTTTTTAGTTTTCTTTCTTTTTTTTAATTTTGAAAAAAAATTATTTATTTTAAGGAATAAAAGCCACTTATCCCCTCTACAAATTAAAACTGTGCAACTCTGTTTCTCTTCTGGGTTCTGGGTAGTGATGCTATTTATTGTATTAGTCTCAGACAAATAAGGCAAGTAAATGTTGCTGATGGTGGTACATTATTAAATAGTTGAGGGCCACATACATGTAGTACCCACTAAAGAAGTAGCTGTGAAGTGCATTTTTAAAAGTTGAAACCACAGTTGAGAAATTAAAAATCTCCTTCTGTTGTCAGCTTTTCCCTAGTCATTCTGTTTCTCCTTTTGTTTCATCTCTGTGATTAACTTGCTCATTACTGCAAGGATGTGCACTGTGCAGGCTTTGGGGTCCCTCCTGAGCATCATACTTTGTCCTTGCTTCTTGAAGGGGTTGGAGAAATACATGATAGTACAGGTATATTTAAAATTCCTCATGACACTGCATGTCTTCCAGCTGAACATTTAGTATGGGATGTATTCAGCAAATGCAATGGAATCCATGGCTTTTTAGACATTTGTTGAATAATTCTGTGATGTGTTGTCTATAGATTTTTTTTTTAAATCAGTCGCTTGAAATGGTCAGGAGACTGAAAATCTTTCAAGTAGCTTGCAAACTGGAGGTTTCTTGACTGTGCTACTACTTGAGAAACCAGATGTTCTCATTCTGTGTCTCAGCTGTGCTAACTACAGGCACAGAAATTCACTGACAGTCTGTCAAAGGGTTGTAGTTGGGCGAAGTACCCTGGAAAGAGTGGAAAATGACCTCTTTCTGAAACATGACCAAGTGCTAATTGGCAAGAAATAACATTTTGGCTACTTGTGAAATGAAGAGTCAGAGGCATGTGGCTATTTCAACCTGCTTGGGTGTAGCTTGGTATTTCTGGACCCTGATCCGTTGTTCTGTGTGCATCACCATGAGAAAATGGCATGTTGCTTCCTTTTCAAGGAAGTTTGAAGTGGCAAGAGTTTCCACTCTCCAACCTTGAAGAGCATCATCCCAATGCAAAGGTGAATGCTGTTTGCTTTTTTTTGTTCTCTGAAGTTAAGTAGGTCCTTACATTATTACTGGGATAGCATCAGTCACTATATTCCTTTCTGCTGCTTCTCAGGAGTGTGTGTGCTGTATGGTGTACACCTTCTTGGGATGTATTGATGGGAGAGAAAGCAAGGTCCAGGAGTGGAACATACATTTAAAGTGAAAAATTTGCATTAGCTTTTAATTTGTTTGTTTGTTTGGGTTTTTGTTTGTTTTTTTTAGAAGGTTTAGCAGTACTCCTTATGTATGAGCAGTGTCTCATTCTTCTGTCTCTGTGGCTCACAACTGTGCAATTTTCCACAACCTCCACAGTCTCGAGACTTCACCAGGAAAATTGAGAACAGGGTAGATCCATCAGATGAGGTACGATTGCTCTGCTAGATGTTGAATCTGTTGAATCACTCTTCTTTGGAAATGCATAACGTCTAGGCTGGAACCTCTATAAATTTAGGAACCTAGAGAGCTCAGTCATTGTCGATTTTTTACGTTGTGTTTCGACTTGGACTTATTTAGAAAGCTGTTGAAAATTGCACTGTTCTTCAAAAAATATTTTCCACTTGTGTTTAAAAACAGAACCCTCTTGAGAGGGTAAAAAGCTAGAGTAGTAATAAAGTGTGTTAAAAATGTGATCAGCCTCCTAATTTCATATGCTTTGAAACAAACAAAAAATACCAATGCTTCTAGAATTTGCAGTATGACAGGTAAGCACATTGATTTGCATGGAGTTGTGCTGGTATTTTGGGGTTTTTTTTGTGAATGTGCATTTATGATTTCTGACCACTTCTTTCTAGTTCTTTCCAGAGGTTTGCTACAATATTAAAGGCAAGCATTTTCCCTTCTATTTTAAAGGCTCTCAAGTGAGGACAGTGCAAGTTGGCATTTATCTACCTGATACTTTCTTTGAAACAACAAAATCTAGTATGAAATTTCAGATTTCAGTTGTTGTGGGTAATTGTTACCTAACTACTTGAGTGTAGGATGACATGAAATGGCTGGTCATTTTATTGTGAGACTTTATTTTGAAGTTGAATTTCCTCCCCCTGGAAACACTTTTTTTTTGCAAGTCACATAGGAGTGCTAGTTGTTCTTAAAAAAAAAAAAAAGGTTCTTTATAAAAAAAAAGATTGTTAGTTGATGAGAGCACTGCTTCTGGAAATTTTGTAGCTTCAGAAGGGAAAGGTGAATGCATTGTAATCCATGAAGAAGTATTTGTTCACTGCAGTGTGGTAGGTATATTTTAGTTTATTGTAAATTTATGCTGACAGAGAAAATAGTCTGAATGTTGTGTGGTGTAAGGTACATTGAAAACATCCTCTGCACCATTTTATACTTTTTGACTTTAACTGTGTGATATTCGTGTTGACTTGTTCCTGACAATTTATTTGTCACTCCAGATTGTCCCTTCCCTTTCTTACCTTGTAATTTACTTGTCTAAGACCTTCTAATGCCACTGCATCTTTCTGTTCTGTGGAATGCTGTGAGGCTGGACTTTTTTTCTCTTATTTTATTTTTTTCTGGGAGACTTTTCTCCTTTCATAATTTTTCTCCTATATTGCTTTTTTTTTTTTTTTTGCCTTTTTGTCAGTTGAGATATAGGCTTTTTCATGTCTTAATGTCAATTCTATGACTGTATTAATTTATGGATGGAGTCTTATGGGGAAGATTATGACCTCTGATCCCAAACCCAGAATGAGTTGTTACAACCTGGCGTAGTCTGTGTGATGGCCCCAGACAGGACAGCCCTGCCTGAATTTCTTTACTCCAGTCTGCTCCCTCTGGTTTAGTCATAGGTAATGCAATGAATGAACAGAGGAGAAATAGGGTTTCTTTCTCTCATCCCTGCACTCATTATTCCCAAGAGTAAAGGCAAAATACACCACTGCTTCTCCTTTAAGAAGGGATGTTAAACAGAACTTGATATATTTGTTGAGACCAAATGAATGTTGCTCACGAAGAGTGAGCTAGAAAGTAGCACAAACCCCATGTGTCCTCAGCCCACTCTCAAGACAGCTTCTTATGAACTGGAACAAAAGGAGTCTGCTGTCCACTGGGCCATCAGGGGGCACAATGAAAACGTACAGCTCATGTGTGACTTCCTCTGTGAGAGCAGCTGGGTCACTTCAGCATTGCAGCTGGAGCTAAAGCCCAGGCAAAAACTGACTATCAGGAGTTGGTATTTCACCCTGAAGAAAAGTAAAAAGCTCATCAAGTCATTAAGGTATTTTTTCCGTTCCAGGAAGGCTGGGCTAGCATTGCTGCTCCAGATCAGCTGACTTAAATGTGAATTCTTTCTCTTGTTCATTTTTGCCCCTAGCCACTCATTCAGTCTTACCCTAAATTTTTTTTGAGCATAGCAGTGGCTGCAGTAGAAGGGGAGTTTTGAACACTCATCTCATTAGATTTTTTTTTTCCCTAAGCAGTTTCCCTGAAGAGCCTTGTTTCTGTTGGCAGTTATTAAAATCCATGTTTTCTCCCTTATCTCACCAGCAATATAGCAATATATATCAGGGGAGTGCTTCCTTTATCTGTGTTGTCCTTGGAAATACACTCCAGTGCTGCCTCATCTCTCTGTCAATCTCTAGTGCTAATTTTGATTTTTTTAAACATTTTTCTTCAGTTTAAATATTGTGAATATGTGCAGATTCCATGAAAGGAAGGAGCACATTTGTGTCCGTAGGAAGATATTTTTTCTCTCTTTGAGCACATTGTTTCTAATATCCATACAAATACAAATTTGTTTACAAACATGTATAACTGTTTGTTCTGTGCCATGGAAGTGGATGACTTGAACAAGCAGTTGGATTTAGAAAGAAATTTGAGATATCTGCCCTTATTCTACCTCTCACTTGTAGGGAAGCACACACAGACTGAATCAACCAGCTCTGTACTTTCTGCGTAGGGTGTGCCACAACCACGTCATTTCAAAGGGAGCATAGGAGCAGTGGCAGGACAAATACACCTTTGTAGAAGTGAAGAAGTTATAGACAGGTCTTTACCTGTCTAGAACAGGTAAAGACTGGTGTATTTATTTATAACCCTTCAGACCTGGGAAGTTATAAATTCTCTACTTGTGAAATGATGAATTAACAGGGTATTTAGGAGTTACAAAACCAAGATTAATCTGTCCCTTTAAAACTGAAAAAGAAAATTGGCAGTTAACCCCCCTACATATTGCCTACAGGAACAAAGAGTGAAAAAGCTAAAGAGCTTTCTTGACAGGGACGCTCACAGTGGGAAAGAACTTGTGTGCCATATGTTCCTCTACCATCTGTGTACACTCTCTTCTGGGTCGTGACATCTGGTTCAGCTTGGTTTCTGGCTCTGATCCTGTGTTTGTAGAGTAAACGGGGCTTGATTCTTCTTGGAGACTGAAGAGAATAGACCACATGCTGAGTCCTGCAAGAAAAGCCAAGTTTTTCATAAGAATATCTCTCCTCAGCCTAGATCTGAATGACTTGGTACAAATACGTTTTTAAAAAAATGAGCCAAGGATGTGCCAGCACCGCCTGCTGTCACTTCTTAAAACTGCCAACTTTGGTGAGTTTGACATTTTTGGAGGGCTGGGCTGTATAATTAGTTTGGTACCTAGGTTAGGGGATGAACTGGTTTGTTATCGAAGAAAAGATCACGTCCAAGAGAGCCGACAACTGAGGATGGGAAAAGATCAGAGGTCCCAGGGTGAGGGTGGGTGAGGGGGTAGAAACATCTCTGACAGGAACCGGCTGTGGGGAACCCAAACCCCTGGGGCAGCAGTGAGCGGCACCGGAGATAGGCTGTGCGATGCCTCCACCTAGTGATGCCCGAGAGTGAAGCCCTCCCCTGTTGACAAAAAAGCCACTCTTGTTTATGTCAGATCACATCCCTGCGTTTTGTTGCTATTAATGCCAAGCCACAACACTGAAAAAGAAACCAACCAAACAAAAAACCCAAAAAACCCAAGTGGGTGTCAAAGAAAGATGATCTTCTGATGACTGCTGTTCTGAATTATGCTGTAATTATTAACTTCAGTGCTTTCCCCACGCTTTCTAGGAACTAGCAGGGAATTTAATGGAAAACGAGATTTGTGGCCTTTGAGTCTGTACATCTGTTAATTCAGTGCCTCAGAATTAATTAAGAAATGGGGAGAAGTTGTGGAGTGTAGTTGTAGTTGTAGAGCTGTGTTTCTTTATCAGCCTCCAGTACATGTCTGTTAGATCTGGCTGCTTTATGTTGAGCAACACTTCCCGTTGATTATTACAAGAAAAGACTATGAATGGTGAGAACTTTGTCTGGGATCTGCATTGGAGGAGGATAGCTGTGCAGTGATGACAGCTGGAGGACCATTACCACCCATCTGCTCCCCAGGTGGTTGGGTGTCCCTCACTTGACATGGTGATGTATGGAGAACTTGTGCCTAACCTGTCTGTCCCACTGAGCTGGGAACGAGCGGATCCAGCAGTCACAGGGTAAGAAAATGTTAGGCAGACCGGGGTGCTGAAGTGTGTATAGCACCCCAGCCAGCAGATGGGCAGTAGGCAAGATTCAGTATTCCTGGAATCCTTGAAGAATTGCCTCAGGGATACTATCAGAGAGGAGCAGTGAGGGGCTTCATGAAGACCACCTGAAACAATGCCAGAACATTCCTGGGAGCAGGAAGCACGGGCTAGTTCTCCCTGGCTCTGACAGTCTGAGAGTTAATTCACAGGCAGAGTCTCTGCTACATGAAATGATCAGTCCCCAGTCCTTGCCTTGGATGGTGTGCCCAGCTGCCCAGAGACCTTAAAAGTCCTCCTTTCCTTGCTGGTATGTAGACGTTTTTTTTTTTTAAATTCTTTTGAAGCCTTATGCTTTGTTAGTGGAAGAGACTTTGAAAAATGGAATTGATTGGATGGTTTCAAAGCCTATGTTAACCTTTGCCAAAATTTCTGTGGAGCAAAATTTTGTACTTGGATGGTTGCCTGTCTTAAAATAATAATGTTAATATTATTATTAATAATATTATGGTTAATAATAAATGCAGCCAAGTAAAAAATCCTGCTGTGATTTAGGCAAAATGATTCCGAGTTCCAGCACAAATTGTGGAGATGAGACTTTGCAGAAAGTGATTAAAGCAATTCATAATGCTGTGATCAATTCAAGGAGCTCTCAGTAGTAGTTGGATTTTGTAGTGAGCATGATGGTGATTCTTAAAGTGTTGTAGAAATGTAGTATATACATTAGGATACATGAAGGTCATCTGATGTCTGAAGGGTCTGAGAGGAGCCCCAGGCATGCTTCATGTGTAGGCTCTCAAAGGCACAGTGCTGCCAAAGCTGAAATTTTGGGCTCCAGGTGTGGGGAGGTTATGGGTGGGCACTGCTATCCTGGAGGACACTGGGTGTTATGGGACAGAGGGGCTCAGGGGGGTTTGTGGGGCTTCAGGAATCTGAGAGTCAGGCCATGGAGTAATCTTCTTCAGTCTTATCTCTCTTTTCCTTGAAACCCACCAGAAGAGGCTGCCTCTTGCTTACCTCATACTCATTGGCACACAGCTGCTTCTCACAAAAACCAGCTCACTTGGGTGCCTGTACTTGGGAGTTACAACAGGTCCTAATGGGTCTGAGCACTCCAGAAGGGAGTCACTGCAGACATTTCTCTAAAGAATGTGAATAATACAGGGTAGTGGCTATTTCCATTTACTGAGTAGGGTTCTGGTGAATAGTATGAGATGGTGTTTCATAGGAAATAAAAAGAGAATTCTTGGCCATATTGTAATAGGGGTCAAATCAAAGTGCATATTTTGCAAGAGTAAACGTGCCCATTTTTAAAAATAACCGTATGACTTCTTTGGCATCTCAACTGAGTAAGAGGCTAATTGGGAAAAAATCCTGGTAATGCTTTAAAAGTGTTTATAGACCGTTTGACCTAGACCTAGCAGCATTGTAATGTCTTTGTGTGGCCTGGCCTGGAAAACAAGAAAGGAAAAGGTGATGAGGAATGAAGCCAGCAGCAGCCTACATAATTACTGATTAAGATCCCATGCAGTATTTTGAGCTGCGTGTGGGACATACAAAGCAGGAAATTACTGTTTTATCTTTATATGTATGTATATCTAACTACAAATTCACTGTGGGTGTATTTCACTGCTCTTGGCTTTTCTCTTTGAAGATAACTGAAATCAGCCTGATGATCTTATTTTGATACCCTGAAATAGGCATCTCCTGGATCACCGTGTTCCTTTCACAAGATCTGATATTGTGGAAATTCCCTTGTTAGATGCAGAGCAGATGTTCTCTTCTTCTAAAAGTTCCTTGTTTGTTGTCATCAAAGTATTTTAAAGCAGTGAGTACAGAGCACTTTTGAGCTGTGGAAGCAGTGATTTCGACCTACACTGAAAACCTGAACCTGTATTCCATAGCAGAGTGCAGGATGTACCCACCTGTGGGTGATACTTGGGGAAGAAAATGAAGCTATTGGCATGTGATGAAGTTTGATTACAGATTCTGTGACTCTGCGTGTTCTTCCAAGCTAGGGGCTTGTAAGGGCTGGAGGGAGACTTGCTGCCTGCAATAGCTCCAGATGATCAGATCCTCAGACCAAAAGCTGTCTCACTGCTTTGGGCCCAGTTTGCTTACAAAGGATGCTGGGATCAAAAAGAGGAACAACAGATACTGGAGAAGAGCATGAAAAATGCTCTTGTCAGACCAGCAGGTGACCAAGCCAGTCATTCTCTTTTCAACAGTGGTGAAAGGAGTTGCTGAAAATCCAGTTGATGCCTCAAAATCTCCCTCCAATTGCTGAGGCAGCCTGGTAGGTCACTGCTAACTTCTCACCTCACTGCCCTGCCTCAGTGTGCTCCAGCTTCTGGCAGCATGCCCTGTCATCAGGAGAAAAGGGTGACATCTATGAGGGTTCCATGGGTGTTAAAGTTGAAGCCACTCTTGCTCTGGTGCTGCATCTGCATGGACAGACTCTTCAGGGTGCCACCTTCAGCTGCACCTCTCATTGCTGTCAGCTCAAGCCAGCTTGGCTCCCACGGTGTGGCTCTGTCACTTCTGTGCTCTGTCTCAGGTCAGATTCTGTGCCTGTCATCCTTAGTGCTTTCTGACACACTCCCTCAAGGCCAAGGAAGGAAGCCGACAGCAGGCAGCCCCTAAAAAGAGTCTTTCCTGTAGTCTGGAGATGCTCCTATGTGAAGTCTCTCTCCTCTTGCTCCGTTTGGCATTACCCAGCTGCAGCACTAGTTGTAGAGACAGCTTGTGCTGGTAACCTAATGGGTTTATAACCACTAGTTGTTAGACAAGACTAGCTGGGGTGTTTCAGCCTTGCAAGTTTCAGAACACAGTGGTGGTTGAGCATAAAAGCAAGTAACATTGTCATATAAATGCTCCATGAGATCTTGGGATGTGCTTTGAGCTCTTGGTGTGCTTTGGTATCCTGTCTGCCTGTTTGCCTACAAATGTCAGCAGGGAACTGTGCACATTTGCAGCTTCTGGGCCATGGCTAATTCAGACTACATCTCCATCACTCAAGATGTGAAATCTGAGCTCCACTGAAACCCTGGGATCAGGATAATACTGATGTCTGAACCCTGAAGTTTCTTTAGTATTTTGCTTCTTTTTCCCCCCTCTGCAACAACAAACAAAACCCCACGTGAAACCTGGTGGGCTTTGTGTAGCTTGTTTGGCCTGTGTTGCTTCAGTATTTCATGACATTTTACCACTGTCTGCAATAATAGGTGTCAAGTGAAGTTGTGTATTTACAGTGAAATTCTTTTATCATGCTTAGTCAGCAAATACTTGGACTTGAACAGGCTGTTGACTTTCTCTCTTGAGAGTGAAAAAAGGTCTTTTTTTTGTGTTTCCAGAAAAGGCTGTTAGTGGTGAAGTATAAGAATGCAAACACTGTTCTGTAAGCCTCAAAACCCACACAGAATGGAGCTTCTTTCCATGCAGATGTAATACTGTGTAGTTGGTTTGTTGTTATTGCATGACACAATTAACCACATCTTCCCTCAGAACTACAAGAGCTGCTGTTCCTTATGTGACTTTGAACCCTGGGGGGTATTAAGCATTCAACTTTTGAAGAAACCAGCATTCTTCATTGTTTCTTAGTTAGCAATCACTCATGCAAGATGAAGTTACCAGAGAACAGCCTGCAGCCATGCTGGTGTTGCCATCCAGTGCAGCCGGATATCAGGAGAGTTGTGATACTTTTTGGCTATTTTCCTGGCATGGTCTGGCAGGTGCTTTTTCCCTGTCCTCACTAGTTTGGACTGTCCTGCTCTGTCTGCCCAAACCCACTCCAAGGCTGCCCTTTCTATTGTGCCAGCACAGCTGCCTGTCTGTGAAACTTGCTCATGAACCAAATCAGCTGAAAAATAGCTGCTTTTGTTGTCCTTTTGGCCAGCTACTTCTCTAGCAGGTCGCTTTCAGAATTGTCTACCATCTAGGAACAGAAATATTTTTTTCTGTCACCAGAGAGGCAGGGAAGGCAAGGATGGGTGACTGGGACTGCATGAGAAGTACTGCTCCTAAAGCACTGCCCTGGTAGGCTCAAGCAGCTGTTTCATGGTCTGTGTTCTTGTGACTATAATATTTCCAGCACTCAAGCATGGTCCTTTGGAGCCCCCTCTTGATTGCAGTACCATGCCAGGAATACACTGAAATAATGTCTCTCTGCTCTGGCCACATGTTTGGGCTTTAAGCATTTTTTTCTATGTGTTGTGTCTGATGGACTTTCAGTTGTCCTGGTCAAAGGATAGCGAGAAAAAGGTCATACCCCACAGTAAGCGGCATGGTCTGAGACACCAGCTTCTGATGAGAGGTATTTTATGCAACCAACACAAGTTTTCTCATGTTTTTTCCCATTCCTTTATCATATTACAACACAATCTCAGTGCTGGCCATACAGCACAGTAAAGTAAAAAAGACGATAGATGTTTAGCAAAGAGATAGCATCCCTCTGTAACTCCTTGCCAAAGGACACTGCAGAAGTAGGAAGTCCACAGGGATTCCTGTGGAGACCAGACTTGGAAGAGAGATCTAATGTGAGGTGAATGAACAGGCCAAACATTTTAGGCTCATGGAAATTCCTGGTGCTGAGAGCAGCTGGAGCCTGGGAGAGTACCGAGGTAGAGTGGTGGTGTATTCTGGATGTGACCTCACTCTACTTTTCTTAATAGTCCTTACTACAGAAGTACTGTGCTGCATGGTCTAAGCCAGCACAGCTGTTGTTATGTTCCTATGACTTGAACTATAAAAGCAGTACAAGGATGGAGCTATTCCATCAAAATTTGCTACCACTGCTGTTAAGTGTTCTATCGTGTCTTTTTTTGATGTCATTTATTGAGGGTTTAATTCCATAAATGGCAAGCCTTGGAAGGAATCACCTTGTCTGAATTGTGGACTCTTTGAAATTCATCATTGTCCACCTATTTGGTCTATCATTGCCTGTTCCTCTGTGACACTAAAGTTTGTCATAATTTTTCTTAACAGGCTCCAGAGTTGCTTCTGAGAATTTTTTCATTTTCCATGATTTCAGTAATCCCAGCAAGCTGTTTGTTTGTTCAAGATCTGGTATTTTCGTTGTTTGATGCAGTAAATTTATTCCTTGTTTTTCCAAGCCTTGATGGACCATCTGAAGGGACCCTGTTGGTGAAAATCACCTAGAAACATTCTGCTAGCGCAGGCTGTGCTACTTTTGTCATCAGTTTTCTATTGTCTTAGTCTTTGGAATGCAAATATTTATTTTGTCTTGATGCAGATGATAACTTTTTCTTTTTTAAATGAAAAAAATAGTATCTGGAACCTCCGAGACTTTTTCTCTGGTATGGTGCAGGGAGATGCATGGGGTAGATATAAAGACAGTTGTAACAGTATAGTTGGAATTTAACATCTCCTAGAGTCAATATGAGTCTCTGAACAGTTATGACAAATAATGCAACCTCCTTAAAATCTGGCTTCTTCGCTATGATGGTAGGTGGAATAACAATGATGTACAGATATCTAACGTCAGGCTTTCTGTTCTCAGCTTAAAATAGCAATAACAAGGACAAAAAGATAAAAAAAAAATTAAAATATATAATCACAACTACTCATTTCCACTTTAGCTGGAACATAGGAAATATTTACTGTTACATGGAATTTCCAGTAAGGAGTTAGAAGTGAAGCTGATGGAAAAAAATAGTTGCAGATGGGAAGCTGATTGATTGATTGGTTGGTTGACTGAAAGGAAACAACTGGAAGGTATGCTCACTGAAGCATACAATCTCAGGGGGTTTTTTTGCACACAATTTTGTGGCTTTTCATTCTGTCCAGACAAGATTATAGTAACATTTTTTGCAATACTTAGTTGAGTATTTGAAAGTTTCTTCTTCTGAAATCTGCAGACTAGATACGTGTCCCTGCTTTCCTCATGCTGTTTCTTGAAAATGTAGCTGACGTATGGGGTGATGTGCTGGGTTGTTATGCCAGGCTTCTCTTGTGATGAATATACTGGAAAATACACCACAATCTATTTCTTTTGTTAAGCTTATGTAGATTCCATCTAGATTTGAAGTGTCACAGAGACTTAATTTTTCTTTGATTTATATTTTCCCATCAGCCACATTTTTAGTGTAATTCATTATTTCCTGAAACTTCATAATAAACTACTTCAGAAAGACAACACAAACCGAACAGAATATTTTAAATGAGAATAATAACTAAAGAACTTCAGTATCTCCCAGCTGTTTTTCAAAGCAATTACTTTACAGATATGTGTCCTTCACTGGCTTATCATCCACAGCATTGCTGTTCTGCTTATGACTACTTTTAAACTGTGTCTTTCCATCCTTATGAATTCATAGAAAAGTTGTGGTTTTGCTAGTGATGTGGGGAGAAAGATTAGGTCGATTTTCAGCTTTTGTTTCTATGATAGACTGCCATTTCTGCTGAGCTCTTAAAATTCAAAATTTGTGGCTACCCAAAGGTCAGATCTGACACCTGACATTTTGCTGGGGTGGAAAACCAACCTGACAGAAATTTTATGCTGACTTCACACTATTGCTAAGCTTTGTGACAGCAGCAGGAGGAAAGTCTGTGTAAAGTGTTCTCCACACAAGCACTCTCATTCAGAAAACTTTTGGTTGTCTGAGAAAATTAAGACAAATTAATTTGCATGAGGATAGTATTGCTTCTGTGATAACCAGCAGAGCTAGAAATGTCAGTGCCCACGTGCTACGTCTTTGCCTGAACTGAGACACACACCCCCACCCCCAAATCTCCATCCTCAGCTTGGTGACCTAGCCTTTGATTAGTGTGTTACATAGTCTGTAATGTCACCTGATGATGTCAGGCAATTTGTTTAAGACACAAGAACCTCCAGATCATTACTGAGCTAATGAGTAGCTGTGGACACAGGCTGCAGCACTCACTCACATGCAGTTACCTGAATGATCCATGCAGGGTGGCTGGCACTTGCTTGGGAGTCCAGTACACAGGGCATGCCAGCTCCATGAAATCAAGTGCAGGTGAGGGCTCACATGCCATGATTTTTCACTCTTTGCAGGACAGCTATTGACTGAATTTGTCTGCATGTTTCATTTTTTTTTTTTTTAAATATCTTTATTACTTCCACTTCCTCATTAGGGGTGTTTATGTACCCTGAAGATACTAGCATGGCTACATTAAGTTATAAAATTAGGCATCCATGAATTTTCATGCTTTTAGGACTGCTTGTTTCAACTGCTCTTGTGTAAAGATAAAAGAGGTGGACTGTGGTTTATCATTAACTCAAACGTTCGACTTCCCCAGCAATGGAGGGGCCCAGAAATGCTGACAGCAGCTGTTTTTTGTATGCATGTTTTTTCTCAGATTCCCCCTTTTAATGCAAATAAAAGCTGCAGTTGATGTGGTGGTCCTGTCATAGAATCACAGTATCATTGAATTAGGTTGGAAATGACCTTTAAGGGTCTCTAGTCTGACCTCCCTGCAGTGAGTAGGGACATCTTCAACTAGATCAAGTCGCTCAGGGCCCCATCCAACCTTGTTTCCAGGGATGGGGCTTTTACCACCTCTCTGGTCAACATCTTCCACTGCTTCACCACCCTCACTGGGAAAAAATTCTTTCTTGTATCTAGTTTAAATATACACCCTTTTAGTTTGAAACCGCTTCTAGTTTAAAACCTGTTGCTACAGGACAGCAGCGTGTCAAGATGTGTAATGTGTCTACAGTCTAAACCTTGCCAGAGTGACCTTTGAGTGATCAGTTAAAAAAAAAAAGAATGGGGTGGTGGTCAGTGATGCAATGCCTATGATGGAAGAGCATGGGTACAGAACTGTAGCTTCTAAGCAGGATACTCACAGGCCCTGGCACAGATGAGTAACTAGGTAAGGTTTCAACAGAGCTCAGTGCTGTGGTATATGAGTAGCCAGTAAGAAACACCAAAGATTCATAGAATCATAGAAGGGTTTGGATTGGAAGGGACCTTAAAGATCCTCTAGTTCCACACCCCCTGCATGGGCTGGGACACCTTCCACTAGACCAGTTTGCCCAAGGTCCCATCCATCTTCGCCTTGAGCACTTCTAGGGAGGCAGCATCCCTGGGCAACCCGTTCCAGTGTCTCAGCACCCCCACAAGAAAGAATTTCTTCCTAATGTCTAACTTAAATCACCCCTCTTCAAGTTTAAAACCATTTCCCCCTGATCTTTCACTACATACCCATGTCAAAAGCCCTATCCCAGCTTTCTTGTAGGCTTCAGATATTCAAAGGTTGCTATAAGGTCACCTCAGAGCCTCTTCTTCTCCAGGCTGAACAACCCCAATTTCCTCAGCCTGGCTTCATAGTGGAGGTGCTCCAGCCCTCTGATCATTTTAGTGACTCCTCTCTGCACACATTCCAGGAGCATTATGTCCTTATGCTGGGGACTCCAGAACTGGACACAGTACTCCACATGGGGTCTCACAAGAGCAGAGGGGGAGAATCACCTCCCCTGACTGTCTGTGCTTCTTTTGATGCAGCCCAGGACCCGGTTAGCTTTCTGGGCTGCAAGCACACATTGAATGCTCATGTTAATAGGAGACTGTGCCAGAAAGTCTGATTCCAAAAGGGCTTTGGGACATCACTGAAACTGTGACTTGGAATGGGAAACCATCTCTTGGCATGAAATATTCTTTTTCTCTGCTTAGAAATGCAAAAATCTCACATTTGTTCTCAGTGCTCAAAATCCATCACTTTCATTTCATGGAATCATAGAATCACAGAAAGTCAGGGGTTGGAAGGGACCTCGAAAGATCATCAAGTCCAACCCCCACTGCCAGGGCAGGGTCACCTATAGGAGGTCACACAGGAACACACCCAGGTGGGCTTTGAATGTCTCCAGGGAAGGAGACTCCACAACCTCCCTGGGCAGCCTGTGCCAGTGCCCTGTCACCCTCACAGTGTAAAAATTTTTCCTAATATTTATTCAGAATCACCTGTGCTCCAGTTTATAACCATTGCCCCTTTTCCTATTGTTAGTCACCCTTGAGAAAAGTTTTACTCCATCCTGGTGCTCACCCCTTACATATTTATAAACACTGATGAGGTCATCCCTCATTCTCCTCTCCTCCAAGCTGTAGAGCCCCAGCTCCCTTGTCCTTTCCTCATAAGGGAGATGTTCCACTCCTTAATCATCCTGGGGCCTCTGCACTGGACTCTTTCAAGAAGTTCCCTGTCCTTCATGAATGAGGGGCCCAGAACGGGACACGCTGCTTTCTGGAGAAACATTTTTCCAAATATTTGCATTTCTCTCTATGTCTGACCCACAAAGAATGGAAATATGTTACTGTCAGCTTTTTCTCTCTCTCTCTCTCTCTCTCTCTTTTTTTTTTTTTTTTTTTTTTTTTTTTTTTTTTTTTTTTTTTTTTTTTTATTTTTCTGCTCCAAAGCAAGAATAAAGGCAAGGAAAAGACCAAGACTTAAAAAACCACAACTTTACATCTTATGGGAACAGCTCTGCCAGAATTCCTGGTTTTGTGGGGGAGAAATTTCTCTTTTGGCTCTCAGCAGAATTACCAATTAGTGTGCAATGTCATTAAGTAACCAAGTTACCTTTTTTTTTTTTTTTTTTTTTTTTTTTCCATCTCACAAACTGCCCCATGCCTAGGTCCTTCTCTTGTTGCTAACTAGAAGTACAAGCCATCAAGAAGTCAAAGGGGAGGATGAGCCCTGCCAGTTTCAGTCACATAGGATAGACATCCTCACCTTACAATAGCTTTTCCAACAACATCTTAAATGGTGATAAATATATCTCTCCTGTTTAAATTCAAGTCGTGTCTTTTGAATGTAACTGTTCATCTACTTTTTACTTCATGTGGCAACTAGTTTCTGTTCTTATTTAGGCGAAAGAGTATGGTTCTCAGCTTTAACCCTGAGCCTGTTCATTTTTCAATTTCTTTTATCATGAGAGGCACTGAAAAATCATTCCCTGGGAACTTTTTCATAGTGCTGAAAGTCCTTCCCTTTCTCAGTTGCAGTGTGCCGGTCAGTTTGTTTTATCCTTGCAGCAAACCCCCTCTGTACTTCTGATGTCCTTACTGCTCTTTTTAGTAACTTTTTTCTCATGCTATTCTTTTTTTCTTTTTTGCCACTGTAGACCAGAGTTGCATCAACTTCTCAAGATAAAGATATGTTGCATCAGTATAACATTTCCTGTTTTGTTCTCTGTTCTTTTCCTAGTAACTCCTCACAAGTTTTGCCCTCTTGGCAGCTGCTGAATAATGGGCTGTTTTCAGAGAAAATCTAGGATTTCCTTTCCAGGTAGTGCCAGCTGATTGCCTCTGTGTGTTGGTAACATTATTTCTCTGAGAATACTGCTTTGTGTTGGTCAGTGGCTAACAGTAACAAACCGAGTTAGGACAAACCAAGAGGACACCTGATCTCAGGGGATTTTCCATGAAAATGTATTCATTGTCCAATAATTCTGCTGCAGAACTGACTGTGACAGAGTGTGTCAGTTGCATTCCAGTTAGTCTGACAGGATCAAGGAATATTCCAACATTTGGGTCCAGTCTTAGAGCCTCAGTCCTGGACTGATGTGACTGGGAGCCACAGGTGGGTAGTATGGCTCCAGCATGGGAGGCTGTGGTGTCATGAGAGCAGGACAGAGAGATGGACCTGCTCATGTCGTACAGCACAGAGCGTGCTCTGCACTGCTAATGTGAGAGGTCTCAGACAAACTTGGTTCTTCAGGCTGTTAGCTGCAGACAATAAAGTCTAGGAACTCTTTGGTCCATGGTTTGTGAGAGCAATCAGGCAGGAGGGCTTGAAACCTGCAGATCTTGAAGGAACTGAGCTCCTCAGAAACTGCTAGAAGACTGTGCAAGCTCTGCTTCTGGCCGTGGAAATGAGGCAAACAGAAACGTTTCTAATTTAACACCTGGATAAGAAAGCAGACATGAGCTGACCTCTACTTCTGGTTTAATTCACGCTGAGGACCCATATTTCTAGTGTAGGCATTGATTAGCTGTGGGTTAACCTCCTCACAGAGGAACTCCTCTAGGGGAGCTTGTGCACCACTGCCTCAGACTGCTGCATCCCAAAAGTCATCCATGGACCCAAAATCTAAAGAACAAATGGCTTTAAAAAATATTTGCCTGATGTGTAGTAACTCCACCTTTCAGGGATGTATTCCTGTGTAGTAGTGGGATGGCTGTGTTATACTGTCTGCATGCTACAGGGAAAGCAGATGGGATAGGGCTTTATTGGTGTCTTCCCAGCAACTGCTGCTTCTTATTGGCAGCTGCCAGGCCAAATTATTGTACACAAAGACCTCTCAAATCTATGAAGTAGCCCCGGTGAAGACCTGCCTAGGTTTGCAACAGGCCATAGTACATACAGGTTGGTTTCAATGTAGAATCCTACAGAAATGAGGAGTTTCAACCAGGGGACTATAGAAAGGTGAGCAATCAATACACTAAAATTGTGTTATGCAGGGGGAATAGGCATGGTGACCATGGATGAGAACAAATAGTTAGTTTTAGATTGATGGGAAAAGAATCTTGGCTCCTGGAGCAACTTACCTCCCAAGAATACTTGCAGTAAATCACATGGAGAGATAGAAGAAGGTTTTTTCCATAAACTTAGGAGTTTCATTAGTGGTGGGAGAAAAAAAATGTGTCCAGCTTACGTTTTCATGGTGAAAGAAACAAACCTGAAATGTCCAGTAATAAGGGCTGAAAGGAACTCTGTATACCTTTTGGTATCTGTACAGCTTACAGAGGTAGGCAGCTCTCAATATTCCCAAAATTTCCTGTAGCTGGCCAAACTGTGTACATACACACATTAAACAGCCCAGCAACTGATATAATTTGTCCTTGTTTCCATGTAAGTAGCTGTTGAGAGCCATGGCCAGAGAAGGTTTTCATGCTCATAGCTCTCCCTTCCATGACAGGTGCTCTAAGGTCTAAGGATTAGATGCTCTAAGGATTTTCTGAACTCCCTCAGGGGCCTCTTTGGAGTTTGGCTATCTGGCTGCTTCAGCTATAAAAAACTCAACAAAAATGTTGATTTTTTTATTCTAGAAAGAAACATGTTGGGAAACATTTCCTTTACAGAGGAAAAGTTCAGAAGTTCTGGTTTTCATGTGAAGCCTTGTTTTTCTTTTCAAAATATTTTAAACTTTCAGAAAATGCAAATTCTAAGTTACAGCCAGATTTGATAGTATATACAATATGATAATTATCACAAAAAAACGTTTGTTTAAAACCCCAGCCCGTTACCTATAGAAAAATAATATATTTTCTTAAAAAGTGCTATTAAAAGAAATAGAATTGATTTCTACATCTAAAGCTTTGCTCCTGCATGCTGTCAAGATGTCATAACCCTCTTTTATCAGTAAGACATTAACTTCCAGTAATGCATATAGACTGTGGAACAAACAAGACTGGTAAGGAGTAATTATAAACAGTATCCTTTGTGAAAAAATCATCTTCAATGACTTTCCAGAGAATCCAAAATTTTAATTTTAATGCTGTAAACTGTAAGAACTGTCTTTCACGTCTGAGTCATGATTTCCAGAATTCCATGTATATGAAGAAGTTTCTTCCTAAGAAATCATGTGGAAAAAAAATCCTCTTTTCTCTTTTCTTTTTTCTTTCTTTTTTTCTTTTTCTTTTTCTTTTTCTTTTTCTTTTTCTTTTTCTTTTTCTTTTTCTTTTTCTTTTTCTTTTTCTTTTTCCTTTCCAGATAGGAATTACAAAGATGTTCTGAATAATCTTGTTTCCACAGTAATGAGAAATAGAGGTGTTGCTGCACAGGAGGAGGTTAGCTTGTCGTGCACTCAGAGGGGAGGGTTGGCTGTAAGCTCCTGGGAGGTCTGGAATTAATCCATATTGTTGCACCAAGCATCTTAAATTTGGAAGACTTCACTTAGGCACATCTTGCCTGTGCTCTGGAGTTATTTGGTCACAGGAGGGCTGGTTTATGCAGCTTTTCTTTTTGTGGCTGAACTTTGCATAGTTTTCTTGCCCAAAGAGCACCTGTGGGAATGGAAGATCCTGGAGACTCTGTAATGTTTTTATTTCTCTAAGAGCAACAGATGTACTGCATCAGCCCTCTCTCTGGTGGGCTTTGTTGTCTCCCCTAGGGATCCTGCTGGTGGCCTGGTGACATTCAGAGCAGCTGCTGTTATTTTTGTTCTGGCTGCTGTATTCAGTCACTGTGGGATGATGGCACAGCTGCTTTCCTTTTTGGGCAAGGCATGGTGCAGAGAAATTGAGAACTTCTTTAGAAAGGGAACTTGGTTAAGATATAAAGGCTTTGGTGAGGATATTAAGATTTTTGTATGAATGCAGTCCTTTGTTCTGATAAGCATAACTATCATTGGTAAGATATTTATTAACTTTTAATTAACTTTTAACTCTTTTTATTAACTTTTATTAACTTTATTAATATTTCACTGTGGAACCCAAAGGTAAAGAGTGGATATACGTCTTATTACTTAAGCCAATTTCTTCCTTCAAGATACTCTCTTTTTTTGTGTGTGTGTGATTTTTCCTCTTGAATGGTTGAACTCCTAACTCAATAACTTCATTCTGTCTGGCTTTTCACGCTTTGTACCTAGCTTTAACTTGTTTTCTTTTCACAGCTCAGGAGTAATTTTGCCAACACAACAGATTTAAGTTCATATAGCCATGCTGCACCAAAACCAGCCATCGATTGACTCAAAGACTACTGAGTCCCTGGGCCATTGACTCCCAGTGCTGCTAAGGACCTGTGCTGCCAACTTGACACCAGCACCAGATTTTTCTTTTAGCTCTGACACCTAGTGGCAGCTCAGCAAAGTTTCCAGCAAACTTCAGTGCTGGACTACCTGTCCTTCTAAATTATTTTTCCTCCTGTCTTGTCTAAGTATTCCCTGCTTCAGTTTAACCCCATTACTTCTTGACCTCTGCCTGGAGAACATATTATTCTCTTGCTTGCCGAAGTGCTACACATACAGGCTGCCAAGGGACCATGATGCATCTAATTCCTCAAAGACATTTTTAATGTATTTTTATAAGCACATCTTTATTCATCAAGTAGAAATTTTTTTAAAGCTGGCCCCAGATTTAGAAAGCATTCAACACTGATTGTAGTTTCTTATGAAAGTTGCAGAATGGCTTTTGCTCAAGTGGCAACTCTCCCCTTTAGCAAGGAGCTCAGTTTCCCTCCTGCATCATGATCTGGGAACAATCTGGGGCTGGGTAATGGACTAAGGGATGAAGGACACTTCTGAGGATCAGAGTAACACAATGAGCATCTCTGATCTAAGTTTCAGTGGACTTTGTGATAGATGAATTTGTTCATGCAGGTGATGGAAGTTAGCTTACCCTGAATATTTTTAACTTTTCCCAAGAATAATCTTACAAGTTGTGGTGGGAGGATACTGAATCTACCATGGAATGCAGATGGTTACTAGATTTTTCCCTGAGTCTCTAGTGTCAGAAAATGAGGAGGGCCTTTATTCCATGTGAAACTGCATCAGGAACTTGAGCAGGAACCTGAGCAGGGAGGAATTTGTGACCTTTTCAAGGCAGGTATGTGAGCTGACCCTGAAGAGTTGACCAAAGCATTGTGAGATTCTGAGAGGGTTGTCAGGCATTGGGATGGCCTGCCCAGGGCAGTGGTGGAGTCACCATCCCTGGAGGCATTTAAAAGGCATTTGGACCTGGTCCCCTAAGGACATGGTTTAGTAGCTAAGATTATGGTGTTGATCAAAGGTTGGACTGGATGATCTTGGAGGTCTCTTCCAACCTAAACATTCTGTGACTCTGTGATCTGTGATTCCATTGCTGTGGGCATTTTTTAAATTTTTTAGTTCTTTTGCATTTTCTTTGTCATATAGGAAGTGCAACCCCCAGACCACTTTAAAGAAATACCAAGAACTGGCAAAAACCTGGGTGTGACATCAGAAAGATTTTTGCATACTGGCATATAATTGCTGCATCTTTGTGTATTGATGTGAGATTGCTACATGCTGACAGCAGAGTCCCAGGAACACTGGAAGTGATAAATGGTATTCATAACTCTACCAGGGAAAAACAAGGGTGTGAATGACATTAACATAAAAACTTCTTGTTTTGTTAGAGAAAGGATGATTTTCAAAACATCTTTAGAAGTCATTCTGCTGAGATGTAAAAAGATGATTTACACCCTGGAATTTGACTGATTTAGTACTGAAATGGCCCCTCTAGTCTGGCTGCTGCACAGGAAGGAGGTAGCTTGGGACCTTTGGTCAAGTTTAGTGCTGATGCTTGCAAGGCTGCTCAGCAGTCTTGAACAGTTCTCCCTAAAAATGTCTTTCAGACATCTGTTGGCCCTTAGGGCCTTGTGAATACCTGCTCTTGTGGGTCACAGCACACTGTGTCATGTCCACCACTGGACTACCTTCTCCCACTCCCTCTTGCTCTCCTGGAGCTGCATCTGGGTTTCCTCTGGAACTTCTCTGCTCCTCCAGTCTTCTTGCTCCCAGAGTTATAATTTAGCTGCTGATGCAGACAGCTTGTTTCTTAACAGCCTTCTTTAAGCATCTTAGCTTCAGTGCAGCAGTTTCCTTCACTAAAAATGGTTCCTGGTGCTGCAGTGATTCTTAGAGTTATTCTCAGGGAGCTGCTGCCTGATCAGATGAGGAAAAGCTGTGCCTTGTTCTCAAGCAAAATCTGTTTCAAAGCCCCCTCTGCAGGCTGAGTCCCTTTTTTTTTGTTCTTACCAGGCATGTGAGAAAGCTAATAACCAGCTTGCAGATTTATTGCAGTGTAATCATACTAAAATGGAATAATCTGTGATTAATGGAAAATCTACAGTGTTGGTAAAAAGTATCTGATTAATTGGAACTCTGAGGTGTCAACTCTGGTAGGAACTTGATGTTACTACAGTAACTGGCCTATTCTGTTTTGTTCAGTGGGAGGTGTCTCCAAATGAAGCCCTGTCTCTTGCTCCTACAGATACCAATTGCACAATCCAGTTCCCAGTAACATCTGGTACAAGCTACAGCAGAGAAATCAGTGGGAAGGATCCCACCACAGAGAGCAAGCCACTTCTCTGCTTTCTGAATTTTCTAGGTGGTAAGCAGAATTTTTATATTATCACTTAATGAAAAATAACTGAAGTATTTTATAAGAAGTTATAAGTTATTTCTGTTCACTTATGTGCTGCTTTATCCCAGGAAAAAATATTCGATTAAAATAAGGGGTATGCTTATTTAGTAGACAATTCTGGGACCAACATAAAGATTTACCTTATAATGTATTAAGAAATGGATTTACCCTCAGTTTTCTGGCAGATATTTTTACCAATTATTAAAAGACACAGAAAATATTTACTGTGTGATGGATTTTTCATATTTTAGTATACTTCTGTACTTTCTTGCTCCAAAAAGTTTTTTAAGAATGTCTATATCAGTTCCAGCATTTCCATACCCTAATATTGAATTTCCTAAATTTTACACTTACAGTTGTAACAAGTGTAGGTGTTAACTATTGTGAGTGGTAGTTTTGGAATAAGTTCAGTGTTACTGTTGCTGTTTCAATAGCCCATTTTCAGTCCAAATGTGTTTTCTGGTTTGATAAAAGGATGCAAGACACCTTTGAAAAGGGAAATGAATGAAAGAATTCAATGTCTTGGTAAGCAGTTCTCACACAACTGCTATTTTATGGTATGTTTATATTGTAAATTCTGTTAGACTTCTTAAAATAGAAATTGCAATAACATTTCCAATTTTTGTTTGTATGCAAGGTATGGTATTTTTATGTTTGTTCACTTACGTAAGCAGTACTATAAGGAGCTTGTTACCAAATACAATTTTGGAAAAAAAATCAGGAATGAGTTACTAGCACAGTTAAACCCTATAGACTGCTGCTTCTGCAAAATGAGTAGGGGACTTTCAATTTTTTCATCTTCCTTTGATATTGGATCAGTGTGGGGCTCAGTTTTGATGTACTCAGGTAGTTATCCTGAATCTTCGTGTTTGGATCTCATGCTTTTTCAGCATCATACTGAAGTTTTCCTTCACAGAACTCATAATATACAGTTATTCTGAGTTATAAGAAGAGACTTATGGAAAATGTCGCCTTATCTTTTTTTCCCCTGAGTATTAGCAATAGCCATTTATGTTATCCTGAAGACCCGAAAATCTATTATGCAGGTTTTACTTTAGGCAAGTGTAAAAAACCCGTAAGTTCTAAACAAATCAGCAAAAGCAGAAAAAAGCCCTCAGAACTATTCCCAGGAATTAGGGCTTTTCTCTCTCAGTGCTTCATGCTACAGGAACTTCTTCCTTTTGTCTGTGGGACATGAGGTGTCAGGGTGCCTTGTGCCTCATAGTGCCCTTTTAATTTGACCTATGTGTCACGGATATGTGGATGCTTTCATTTCACTTTGCTCACAATAATGCCACAAGCTGTAAGGCTCTGGTGACTCAGTCTTTCTCTATTTGCTGTCTAGAACTGCAACCTCTGCCTCAGTTTTTACTGAGGTGATTTGGCAGTTTGCTGTTGACTTTGGAAAATGCAAACAGAATCACATTTTTCTTTCAATTGCCCGAGATCTTTTTACTTTCAGAGAACATTCCTCTTTAACTAGAGCCACATATGTTGCATGTATTAGCACACACAAACCCCAAACTCTGCTTAAACTGCTCTCAAAACTTAGCAGTGTGAAAATGCAAAGGGGAAAATCAATAAAGCAATCACCCGAGTTAGGCAGGGACACTCCCTCCTTTCAGCACAACTCTTTTGCATTGTTTGGTGCAGGCTGGTAGCCCAGTGTGTGTAAGGTCTCTCAAAGACGTTTTTCAAGGTCTCTCAAAGACGTTTTTCAAGAAACAAAAGGCTAAATACAGCACCTGGAAAGTATGATGGTAGGCAAATACAAGTTTCTTCCTTCTGAATCATTTTGGCACTTGTTAGAAGTGTTGGTGAGGGCAAGTAATTGGCTGTCTCCATTCCTGGACAAAGCTGTATGTAAAAAATGGAGAAAGCTCAGGTCCTTGCAAATTTTTCTTAGTCACCAGCCCTCCATTTCTAGGGCTGCTTTAACACTGGCAAGAAGGGACACACCTTTATTTCCAGCAGTAGTATTGCTTGTGGCCAAGTACAAAATAGACACATACAAAGAAAATATCCAGTTAGAAAGAACCTCATTTCAACCTCCAAACCTAGTCTAAGAGACTGATTTTCTTTTAAAAATCAAAAATCAATTATTTCACTTTTTATCATCTTGCTGAAATATCAGCTTGCTTAAATAAAATAGCCCTAAAAAGTAGTAGGACAGTTAGTATAACTTAGTATAAGTTAATATAGCAAATAAATTTGTGGAACAGAACCAAACACTTGGGGGAAAAGGTTCCCAGCAAAGCAGATATAAACTGGAGTTTTTTCATGTCTGTTTAATTAGTCAAATAATATAATGATAGTAAAGTTTATTCAGTATTTAGCTTAGAGTTTTTCACTTAGGTGATCCTTACGGTCTGTTTGGAGACTTCACTGCAGAGGCTAAGTTGATATAGCTGTATCCAATCTCAATTGTGTGAACTAGCCCCACTGCAGTTAGCATATCACTTTTTTTTAATATTTATATACATGCATGTATTTTGCATGCTGTAGGCATTCAGCATCTGGTGCTCTGGAAAGCTGGAAAAATACCCTTTGGAGAGATTCACCTTCCCTTGCTTCATATCTACATCTGACTGTAAATTCCCTGCTGCAATCCCAGACATATCAGTCAGTCCTTCTTTGGAATAAATGAGTGGCTTCAAATGTATGTGGGTACAAATAGCTTAAAGTCTGCTCACAAAACTGGCAGACTGACTGGACAGAAGGGCCTTTAGGAATAAAAGGTATCCTCTGTATAAGACAATGCTCAGAGGCCAAATCACAAGAACATGGAGTAGGCAATAATTGGGAATGATAAATAATGGCTTTTGTGATCTGAAAGTGAAAAACAGTCACTTTTGTGAGAAAAAACAAGCGTGACAAAGGCTAACCAAAGCTGTTTCAAACCAATAAGATTAGGTACAGTAACAAGTAGTGAAAGATAGCCAACTAGAGTGGAAATCGGTGCAGAGAATGAAGTGGTGTTTTGGAGCAGACCTATCTCGGAACGAAGCTCAGTCAAACCATGTCAAGGCAAGTAAGTTCTCAGAAAGATTAGAGCTAGATGGACAGAGACGGAAGTGAAGCAGGGAGATATCTCCTGGATAACAGAGATGAGATGCTCACCACAATATGCCAAAGAAGCTTTCATCACTTGCTCCTGGTGCACAGCTTGGTAGATTGAGACACCATCTATCTATTAGAAGTTGCTTGTGTAAGCTGAAGAGTGAACTGGATTCCAAGTACATGCAGGACATTTGCTCTCTTCTTGTCTTTCTCAGGAGAACTGGAGCCACGAGTCCCCATATAATTTTCCATATGTGATCAAAGTAGATCTTAGCTGATGAATGAAGGCAACAGAGTTGTTGGCCAATAAAAATTTGTTTCCATCCTGGTTTGGATTCAGGCCTCTATTAATTTCCTACCTGCCAATCTGGTTGTCTCCCTGATTGTGTCAGAAATAAACTATGAATAACCCTCCTGCTCTAAAGGGTGGGCAAAGACAAACACTTTGCTGTGTTGGTGTTGTGAATTTTGTATGCTGTTTCACTCTCTGTATTTCTTTCCTGAGGGACTACCCTGTTGCAGGTCAGTCCTGAACCCCCTTTTGGGCCACCTCATTCATTCCTTCCAGGGCAAACCTCCTGATGTTTGCTGTGCTGAATAGTACCTTATAAAAATAATTAACCTGGGCTAAGATTTGCTTAGAATTATATAATTCAATACACTGCATGTGCTTTTATGTGGTGCTTTTCTGCAGCTCTAATGAAAGTGAATAGCTCCTCATGCACATTGTTTTAGGAGCTTCCTGTAGAATGCATGGCATCGGCTTTGCCATGGCATTAATGCTTGATTGCTGCTTCTTGGGCTTAAACCTCATATTTTCTGTGACTTGTGAGTATCCCTGAAAAATACAGACACTAGAATTCTCATTATTTTGTCTTCCAGAACTAAATTCTGTTAATATTTTTATGAGTTTAAGTCTCTAGATGTTATTAAACCTAGAAGGAGAAACTTTCCATATCCGTACAAAGCCAATGATATTTCTGAGCTTTCAAAATCAGATTTGTTCTGAATTTCAGACTTGACAAAAGTGTAGGTCTTGATAAGGTCTGTCAGTATTTGTTTAATCTGGAAATCTTTGGCACTGAGATCAAAATTCCTATGAGTAAGTGTGGTGACAATACTTACCCTGCCTCTACATATCTTGCCTATTATCACTGCTAAACACTTATCTAGAGAATGTCTCCACTTCCATAGAAAACCAAAAATGTCTTGTGCACCTAAGCAGCTGATTAGATGTAAACTTAATAAGAACAAAGTCTATAATTTCAAATCCCTGATCTATCCTTTTCTAAATCAAGGTATAATTTTTCTGCCCTTGACTGAAGAGAACTCTAACTTACATTTATCTTCCTCAAAAAAAAAAAAAAACCTCAAGCCCACCATGGCAGAGTAATTCCCCACTCCATTAAACTAAGTGGTAACGATGGATTCATTGGAACATCAACTATTACACTGGTTATAGAACAAAGAGCATGATCTCAAAGCTGCAAAAATACTGCTACACACACTCTGTGTGGAGCAGCACACGGGATGCAGTTTATCACTGCATGATACTGTTATCTGTTAGTAGATGTACATCAGTAGCATGGCAAGAGCATAACTGATGCAGTGAGAATATATTCTGAGTTATCAATATTTTTTATTTTTTGCTTTAGATATACGATGGGCTATGTGCATTTGATCTTCTTATCTGCCTTCCTCTCAGTTTCCATGACATCTGAAACATGTAAGTCACATTTAAAAAATATTTTCCGATGAGCTTTGTTCTGTAAAAATGCCTAGGCTGTTCCCAATTAAGTAATTTTTTAAAACCTAAAGTTAGCTAGTTCCTCAAGCCACGAATCACAGCTTAAAAGCTACCTTCATGTGTTTTCTCTCTATTTTAAAATACGCCAGATGAGTTCATTCCTGTGACATGAACTCTAGGTTCTACCTCTGCTTTTGGGCATCTCTGCAAGCAAGAAATAAAAGGAGCTTTTTGAAAGAATTTCAGAGTAGCTGGTGTTCCAGGTGCCTGCTTGGCAAAGCCTCCAAAAGTATGCTTAAATTACAGCAAACAGGGCATGTGCACATACTCTTTTCTGTTGTATAAATAAATATCAATTATACTGAAGTATGGAAAGTTAATTTCATAGAATAGCATTAAAGCCAGTGTTTTTTGTTTAAATTCCCATTTTGAAGAAAACCAAGGTCTAAAGCAAAGATTTGAATAAGAAGTTCCTTTCAAGAAATCACTATTTTCAATTAAAACCTCACACTTTTTAGTGTATCTGTGGTGTGGATCTGGGGATGTTTTGGTTTGTTGGGGTTTTTTGGTTTTGGTTTTTTTTTTTGGTTTTTCCTCTGTCTCACACATTAATTACAATTTTTGAAAAAAAAACAAAACAAAAAAACCCCAAAACTCCATGGCTCCATGTAAACAGATTTTGCCTTGAAAAAAATCCAGTGAGAAGAACTTTGCTGTACATAATCTCTGAAAACTCAGGTCAGGTGGTTAGAGACACATGACTGTCTTACTTGTTCAGGCATGCCAAGTTCTCCTCTGTCTCAGTGGGGCTAAGGTTTAATTAATCAGATTTTTTTATATATATATCTTTGGCTCATCTGCAGTTGATGGAATGGAAGGCGAGGCTTTCGTTATAAAATGTCCCAAATGGAGTTCATCTGTGCAAGTCACCTGGTATTACACAGGTACTAACAAAACGATTCCTGCAGAAGAAGAGGGATCACGAATATTTTCCTCAAACCGATTTCTTTGGTTTCTGCCAACTTCTAGAGAGGATTCTGGAAACTACACTTGTGTTATACGTTTGTAAGTGCAACACTGAAAAGTGAAAGGCATAATAAGACTGGGAAAAAATACATGTTTTAATGATACAGTCTAAATGATCATCTGTGGAAATTACACTGTTTTTTCAATCCTGTACACCAATTCATGTAAATTTGCATTCTTCAATTGCTATTTTTATGACTGGCTGTTATAAACCAATCTGTGACTGAACTACATTTGGTTTATAAAAACCCAAACTCACACTTATTACAAATATTTAGTGTATTCCATACAAAAATACTAACATTGATGTACTTTTATTCCATTTTAAAAGTTCAAATAATCGCACAAAGTCGTTCAACATGAGTGTGCAGATTCACCCATGCAAGCAAGGAGTGTGTTTCCCAAGTCAGATTCGTTACCCAAATAACACTGGAAGAGGAAAAATAGATTGTCCTACAATTGGCAATTATAAGAATGCTACTATCATCCAGTGGTATAAGGTAAATAAAGCCCTGGTAGTGCCAGTTGTAGATCAGCTTAACATAAGCTATTTGCATCCAAATAAAGAAAGTCTTATTTTCCAGGACTGCAAACCCCTTCATGGAGAAAGATTCTTCAAAGGAGAAAAAAATATTTTTATTCACAACCCAAGAAAGGAGGATGATGGTTATTATACTTGTCAGTTTATCTACACTCACAAAGGAAATGTGTTTAATGTATCAGCAACGAGGATTTTCATAAGTAAGGGTAAGAGTTGTTTTGTAGCTTGCTAAGATAAAAAAGACTAATATCTTAAAACAAAAGAGGCTCCTGTTGTTCATTAAAGAGAAAAAGAGTTTCTGCTGGCTTGTTTTATCATCCTAATGAATCAACCTTTTAGGTGAGCTTTGTGAATGGGGATCCAAATGAAGCAAAGTGAGGGTAAATTCAGACCTGGTCACATTTAATTTCTTGCTGCAAGTCTCTGATGACTCTGGTTACATACTGAGGTTGGTAGAGCTGCCTGGTAGCATGTCTTGCTGAAATGCAGGGTCTCCTCAGTGAGATGATCTAGTGAGAATCACCTGGTCATCATTGGATCACTAATGTGTTGAAGGGCTGCAACTCAATACCTTCTGGCCTGCCTTGATTTTCTAGTATTTATTTAATAGTAGGCCTGAAAGAGCTATTTGGTTTGTCTTGGATGAGACAAAATGAGTGAGATATATATGTATGTATCTATAGAGAGAGTGAGAGACAGAAAATGAGTGGAGCTCAGTGATTACCATGTCTTTGTTACTTTGAATGCAGCCAACATTGCAGAGATTTTGAGGCCTCAGGGTGACTTTAGCACGCAGTCTCCTCGGGAAGGCTTTGCATAAATGGTGGTCACCTTGACTGGTGGCCAAAGGAAGAGACACAGCAATGAGCAGCTCCAGACTGCATCAACTTGCAAAACTTAAAAATGTGTTTTCAATTCTGCAATCAGATCAGTAGAGAAATAGTCAGAAAGACTTCATTTGAGGGGAGGTTGAGGAGGAAGAGCTTGGGTTTTGGTTTTGTTGTTTGATTTATTGATTTATTTAGCAGACTGATATCAGACCTTTCTGCTGTGAGGAGGCAACCAGCTATTGGAGCCTTGATTCCAGTTTTTGCTGCTGTGTTCAGATTTCAGATGTGTAGTTCTGATTATTCTGAGCTGTACAGAAGATTAGGTTTAAGCTGAAACCCAGTACTGTAGCTTACTGTCATGCCTTTCCTCCCCTTCTAACCATGTAATATACCCTGTTGGTCTACGTGACACTATCTAAATTTTCAAAAGCTTTTGTTATATCCAGGTAGATTATTTTTTGAAGCTGATCTGACTTTCTTTTGAAATCATTGCAGAAAGCAGCCATTGCAACATGACGTGTGAAATCTGAGCTGGGTATGTCATGTCTGCTCCAGTTTTGAGAAAATTCAAAGTACTTAATGGAAACACACTTGAATTTTTTTCAGCCCTTAATATTATTATGCTGAGGAGTGGAGCTGTTATATTTTGATAATATTGGTTTTTGATGTACATTACAGTTGCTTTGCAGATCCACACTGACCCAGAGGACCTTCTTCTCTCTAGGAATGCTGTCAACTAAGAACAGCATACTCAGCTAGCTAGGAATTGATTTTTTACCGACTTCTTTTTTACCATATCCAACTAATGAAAATTAGAAATAGTTAGATTGGGTGAAAAGAATTGCTTTTCTGGCAGCCTGGTAAGCAGAGGATTAAATGCAGATTATTTTTAAGGATGGCTATGGATTTTGCAAAAGTGCCTTGAGAGGCGAAAAACTGAATGAGGGAAAGGTTACCAAGAAATGTGTTTGAAGTGGAAAATTTGAGACAGTATAAAGGACAAGAAAAGGTGAAAAAATGCATCAAGGGGAAAAAAAACTCAAAGATCTGAATGCCTCAGTTGGATGTACTCTGGACCTGTCCATGACAATTATTACTGGGTACAGAAAATAAATATGTCAAAGAAAAAGTAGTATATATAGGAAATTATAAGGGATGCTCAATGTCCTGGCAGACTGGTGTAATGGGCAGCAGCTGAGTGCAGCAGAAGTGCACAGACAGCAGCAAGAGGGTCTTGGGAACTAAGTGTGCTCAGCTGTCAATCTGTGGAGATGGGGAAACAGAGGGGAACATGGGCAGGCAGCTGTGGGCTAGAGGGTCCCCCGTGCAGATGCTGCATAAAAGCACATATTAGCTATTTCGTATCATGTATATGAGTAATTTATCAAATGTCTGAAGGAATCTCTTGTTTTTAAAAACAAAATAAGCAACTGAAAACACACACAAGCATGTAACTGCATTTGTTTTTTTCCCACTCAGAGCTAAAACAGTACTTGTGGAAGCGAACTTTTCCTTGCTCTTTATGTACAAAGGTAAAGGTTAAATAAAGTGGGAGAAAATACTTAAACTTTTAACATATGCAGACTCTTCAGAAATACTTGGTTGCAGGAATAAAGCCAGATATTCCCAACAGACATGTGAAACACTGTAGTAGTATTGCTTTGCAATTCTACCTTAGGATCTTAAAATGTTAACAATACAGACTGCATAATTATCTTACAAATTGCATTTTCACAGCTTTCTAAAATGTACTTTGTTTCTCTCCTTAATTTTTAAAGCAACACACTCACCTCTCCCTCCTCAGATTTTATTTCCAAAGAATAATGATGTAATAGAAGTGGAGCTTGGTAAGTGCCTCAAATTGTTTTTAAATTAACATTTTGTGGTGGTTTAGTGAACATAGGGATCTTCAAGAAGTTTCAATGCTGTGATTTTTTGTTATGGTTTTCTATCGTAATGTTTACCAGATTTAATTCACGCCAGGCAGTGATGTGGAGTTCTGTCTAACTGATGGGTTATTTAGTCTTAAGCAGCAATTTAAGGGAATTTAAGTAACCCATTCTACCCTTACTGGAACAGGCTAGGATTACTCACACAGTCCATAATTACATTTTAGCTGAAGGAGTGACAGCTTCCATCCACTTCAGAGAGGGCTTTTTCTAAATCCCTTGAAAATGCTTGATGATACATCTAAGAGACAAGCACAGGCTCGTCTTGCGAGCAGAGATACTGCTGGTTATTTGCAGTTCCCCCATGGGCACAGGAGCTCTGCTGATGGAAGGGGGAGAGCAAGGGACTGGTTGGTGGCCCTGAGGATGAGGAGCACTGCCTGGATCCAGTTCATGTTGAGCAGACTTGTTTGGTTTGGACATACTGGGAGTGTTGAAAGGACCTGGGAGTCCAAGGAGTGAGCTTAGAAAAAGCAGGTGGGAGAATCCACAGTGCTGTGGACTCCCTGGTTCTCTGTTATATAGGGCTGTAGATGTCAGGGGTTCAGATTCACCCTGCGTGACTTGCAGCATCTGAGCGAGGTGTCTGTGGTGAGAGCCATCTGAGGGTTTTGTACAGTCACTGGTGAAAGGTGGAGCTCTCCAGAAAGTGACTGAGCTTGACTGAAACAGAAATAGGTAGCCCAGGATGCCCAGGGCAGGTAAAGTGAATCTGGGCCACTGGGAGAAGGGATCACAGTTACCACTCCGTTGCTTCTGTCCTACAGCAAGATTGCTCTGGCAGCAGGTGCTGCAGGGACCCAGGGCCCTGTCTGAGGTGCACATACCATGGCTCAGGGACTTGCCATGTTGACTTGAATTCCTCTTCTTTTTTCCTCTTTCTCCCAGTTGCTTTGTCACCAGAATTAGATGGTCTGTGCTCCAGGACCACCTTTTTCCAATGAGATGGTCAGTCTCTAGAGTTCTGTGGGCTCTGCCAACTATTCTGGGATTAATAAGGAATCTGGCACTGCTGGCGTGGAGCAAATTCACTTGACATTTAAAAACTATTTGCTGGTTCTAGTACTATTTGTACTGGTTCTAGTGTCTGCTATTTGTAAGAATGAAGGGATTTTACATGCTCCCTCGTACCAAAATATCTAATCGCTGCTTAAATGAAAATTACATCGAAATAGAATCATAGAATCATAGAATTAGCCGGGTTGGAAGGGACCTCAGAGATCACCAAGTGCAACCCTTGATCCACTACCGCTGTGGTTACCAGACCATGGCACTGAGTGCCACATCCAGTCTCTTTTTAAATGTCTCCAGGGATGGAGAATCCACTACTTCCCTGGGCAGCCCATTCCAATCCCTGATCACCCTCTCCATAAAAAAGTTCTTTCTAATATCCAACCTAAACCTCCCCTGGCACAACTTAAGACTGTGTCCTCTTGTCTTGCTGGTAGTTGCCTGTGAGAAGAGACCAACCCCCCCCTGGCTACACCCTCCTTTCAGGGAGTTGTAAAGAGTGATGAAGTCTCCCCTGAGCCGCCTCTTCTTCAGGCTGAACAGCCCCAGCTCTCTGTTTCAATAGTTTAAAGTGTTTCAATTAAACCTTCTTCCAGTGCAATGGTGCCTCTTAGGAATAAATATTTCCTAATGGCAGATATTTAATAAGTTGTTTCCTGTTTTAGTCTTGCTTGAGCTGGTTTACTTTACTTTTATCTAGCTTGAATAAAATCCAAGGTAAACCTCTGCACACAAGACTTGTGCAAAATAATATATACTAAAATTTAATAATGTTATTTCCATGTACATTTATGTGTAAACCAGCATTTACTTTACATGTTCCTCACTTTGATTACATGGCTTTAGCATCACAAGTAAAGTGTACATTACTTTCATCATTAAAAGCCTAATACCTAATACCTTCTGTTGCATTAGGTCATTTGTTAAAAACCTCATTTTACTATTTCTTTTCAAGCCTTATCTATAAATAATTTTTTTCAGCTGTATGTCTAAAAACTGTGTCGAAATTGTAAAGAACAAAAATCACAGATGGTATGAAGATTTGTGGAAAAAGATGCTAGGATGAAAATGAAATCATACTTCTTTTTCACCAAGGAATGTTTACATATCTTTGTATCTTGATTAGGTGCTGCTTTTTCTCTGAAATGTCGGGCCCTGTTGGGGATTAGGAGACATCCACTGGCTGTTGTCACATGGGATGTGGACAACATCCCAGTGAAACACTTGGATACTTCAAGATTTCATGAAAAAACTCATTTGTAAGTATGTATAACATCTTCTGTGCAAACTGTGCCTCACCATTAAAGTCAATGGTACCAATTCTTTCTCTCTCTTTTAGTTTTGAAGGACCTGAACATGAGTATTACAGTGAGACCACTTTGCATATTACAGAAATAAAACAGGAGGATCTGCAGGCAAATTTGACATGTGTGGTAGTGAACAAAATGCAGAACACAAAGGCCACTGTGACATTAAAACCCAAAGCACAAGGTGAGGATTGGATTTTTTCAATTTGTTTTCTTACAGTTTGCACTTAGTTTGAAATATGTTGGTGCTTTAGTTTTATTATTTGTTTTTGTTAGTAAAAAAGTTTCTGTTAGAAGAAAAATCATCCTGCTTTCAAGACAGTTGTGAAATTTTATGGTTTTGCCAGGTCATGAAATTCTTTGGGGTAAATTCTGCTGGGGCTGGGAGGGGCATTACTCAACTGGTATCAGCAAGAGGCTAAATATGCAGATCATGACTGTACCAGCCCTGTGATAAGAATATCCAGTTTCTAGGACATTTCTGCAAATTCCCCTTGCCTTAAAGGCAAGTAGTGCACCTGGATTTGAAGCACACTGGGACAGTGCAGTCTGCACTACATAATACTCTCTAGTAGCTGAGCCTCTGCAGATGGGAGCTGGGCAAGGAACTGACCTTACCTTTGGTCATCAGAGGTACAGTGCATTGTGAGGAGCAGAGATTCATCTCCTTTTGAGAATCAAACTGTTGATTCCAGTGTGAAACCATGGCAGAAAATAGGAAAACTTTAAAACCAAAGTCAGTTTGCCACTTTGCTGGCCTTGCCTTCTCTCCCATCCCACTCCCACTGTAGTGCCTTGTTTTTTGACTGAATGTAAAGATGTGTAACTAACTTCTCTGATGTCTAGTTTTGTCCTCTCTCTCTCTGAGTACCACTGTGTGCCACGTAGAGTTGTGAGTAGTACTTTGAAGGCTTTGCCTTGGTTTTGTTTTGGAGTTCATGGTTCTTGTAATTTCTGCCAGAGAGGAAAGTCCAGAGCAGTAAATGCTGGGGGCCAGGTCTTCAGCTCCCATGGGAATTAGTCTTTTAATAGAGATAGCCAGATCCTTAAGCACTGTTGCCAGCACCACTGAGTTAGATTCTTATGGCAGAAAATGCTACTGTGTCTGTGAAGGCACAACAAGGAGCTGCTGTCAATGTTTTCCTTTTTTAGCCCTTCAGATATGCTGAACAACTAAGGGTCTTGAGAAGAAATCTCAAGGCCTTTAACAGGGGTTAATTTTCTATAAGACTATGATGCAGAAGAATAAAATCAAGTGTATTGTGATCACAGGATGTGGTTAGCTCCATGTCCTGCAGTAAAGGAACAGCTTTGACTGTTCAAAACTTCCCACAGGATCATGACTGCAAAGCATAAACATGTTTTCTTGCCATAGCCTAAACTGGAAGGAATGCAGGTGGATTATAACAAAGGATGGTTCATCATCCAGCAGGACAGCACCAATTACCCCAGAGGAAGGTGGCAGGAAATGTTTTGGTTAGATGTTACTAAATGAGTGGGAGCACAGCATCACTCAGGATGCTGGAAGCTCATCATCTCTGCGATGAATTATCTCAGTATGGGAGTGTACTTGCAGTGAGAGGGAAGGAAACTGAGCAACAATTCCTGCTTGCTCTATTTCAGGTGATACAAGTCCTTTACAGGCCCCACACTACAAAATAGATGAAGGAAAACATATATTTTATATTCTATATTCACTGTATAATTGATTTTGATTTATGTGGTAGACAAAACTTATTTTGTTTTTTATCCATATAGGTCCTCAGTAAATGCTCATGAAAGCATTTGACTGTGAGCTCCCCTTTGCTGCTGCCTCTGTTGTGTGGATGTCTGTCCCCTTCTTCTTGTTGCTGCTGTTGTCAAGATGTCTGCTTCTGCTCCTCAGAGCTGCTGGTGTAAGCGATGCTGCATCCAGAAATGGTTGTGCTCTGCTTTCGTTTTCTGTCTTAAGTCTTCACACAGCTGAGCAATATCTGTGCTATATACATTGTCAGCTTACCTCTGAGTATAATAAAAATGCTGTAGGGTTTGCTTGTGCCTCTTGTCTTGTAAACATGTAATAAAATTGTGTACTCTTCTTTTTGTCTGTTTTGTTTGTTTATTAATTTTTTAATGGGAAAAGGTGGTTTTGTTGTTTTGTTCTTTTTTTAAAATATGTGATTGTTACTTAGTGTTTCCCACAGCACAGCTTGTGTCTGCTAGCTACTATTGTGTTATTGTCCTTTTTACACAGGTTCCTGTTCTATATTCTTTTTTTTTTTCTTTTCTTTTTTTCTTTTCTACTTTTTCCTCCTAGATCATTCAGTGCAGGCTATGTTATCTTTATTTGTAGAACAGATCTGTGAAAGGAAGAAAGGGATGTATAGGTGTTGTGCCACTTACTACTCAGATTAGTTCCTTTTGGGGACATTTAATGAACTAGATAAATAGTTTTTAGAAACACAGGTGACAGACTAAAGGAGGAAGCGAAGATGCTGTAAGTAATTGCATTAGAGCTCCTCTCTGTTAGTACCTATTCAGTCTTATGGCACTAGTCTCTGCCTTCAAAAACCTGTTGAATGAATGATTTGGCTCACAGTGTGGAAATTTTCTGTGGGAACCAGAAATTAAATTTATTTTGCTGAGTCATAATCAAATACTTTAAGTCCTAGCTCATTGCCAGCAATATCATTATTATCAACACAAACAAGTTGCTTTGCTGACAATTGTAGTCCACATAAGAATAACAAGTTGCCAGAGAAGAGTGATAAGAAATGGAGGAGTTTTTTTCACAATCAACATTGGTGAGAGCTGTTTGGTTCTGTCTCCATGGATAACCAGAATGTTCCCTTAATACAGACAGGAATTGATGTCATTGGCAAGGCTGCTTGACATTTCTCACAGAAAAAAGGTATATTTTCCAGTTTAGGATAAATGCTGTGCACACATGTGTGTATCCACATCAGTTTGTGAAGAACAGTGCTGAATTGTGAAAAAAGTGTCTGTCCCAAGTGTCCTTTTTTTTTTTTTTTGTAGGAAATAAATATTGCTAGGAGAGGCTGATCAGCTCTTTAGAAATGATACTTCAGTCATACATGACTGAAGTATTTCAGTTATCAGGAGTAATGAAAGGCACACAACTAATTTCAGTGTGCACACACTGTCTTTTAAACAGAGAAATCAGGAAAAGTATTTCTTTGTTTTAACAGAAGAATTTAACAAGGACTCGGCTATGAATTTTTACAGTCTCTGCAGATTTGTTCTTGCCTTTGTTAGGAAGTGATGATGTTCCTGCATCTTGCAGCTGCTACTGCTTCTACATCGGGAGGTTGCTTCTGCTGAGGAAGATCTTTCTCCATTTTTTGTTATCCATCCCCTGTTTAGACTTTTATCACCCCCAGTCAATATGGAAGCCACCCTTCCACACGATTTCCCATCCTTTCTCTCCCCTCTTTGCCAAAACTCTTTGGTATCTTCTTATTCCTTCACCTACACTTATTCAGAAACACATTCTTCATGTTTTCATAATACCTCTTTACAGAAAATATAGGCTGTCTCATTTCCTCAAGATCTTTCAGTCTTATGTCTCACCTTTCAATTCCAGAGCTGGTGATCATCCAGATTTTACCTTTCCTTTCTGCCATAGGACATGTTCCCTCATGTGCTCTGAGATCACTTGCATAACATCTTGCATGGTGCACTTCTGGTCACTGTAAAGCTAAGGAATTTGCTAAGGAACTTTTAACTCTCTTTTCTTCCACCTTTCCTGATGAAAATGTAGCTGGCCTTGCTGGGCACCTGGTAAGAAACAGCGACTCTGCCTTCCAGGCTGCTCCCAGGTGCCCTCCACAGCTGCTTGGTATCTCTCATCCTGGAAGATGCAACCTCTCAAGAAAGAGAAAACTAATCAGCTACACTGTTCATGCCAGTTCAGCTCGTTAATAACTGCAGTGGACCAGTTCTCACAAAAGTAGCTCTCAGGGCAGAGAGGGGGGGAGCTGGGAGCTCCTGAGACAGAGGCAATGACAAGTAATTAAAGAAATGCTGGAAACATTAACACTTCAACCATCGGCAACATCTCTTCAGTATCCCCCCTTTAACTTGTCTGCTAGGAATACACGGGCTGTCTAAATACCTTCCAAGTCTTCCCCTTTTTAGTAATATGTAAGTTGCCTGTGGATTTTCATTCCTCATCTTGATTCAGGCCTGATTAGATAAATGGAGGTAGCTTTTCATGTGTCTGACCCACAAGCTTCATCTTATTTCTTACTGAGCATTCCTCAGTTCTTGTTCACAAGGAAGTATAAAACTCCCAGAGCACCACAAATGTTTCTAGGGTGAACCCTCTTCTCTGGAGAGTGCCAGAAATTCCAGTAATTCAGAGCAGAGATAAAGTTCAGCCCAGAACATCAGCTCTGTTCTTCCTCAAAGATATTTAATGCTGAGCCTAAACTTTTGGCTCATCTTTGGTAGACAGATGTAAACAGGAATTCCAGACCCAGAGCTCTGCTATTTCTGCCTGGAAGTGCATCCACCTTAGAAGCCAGAGAAGTAACCAAAAACTGCTGTTCTTCTGGAGTTTGTCAGGAAATCCTTCAAAAGTTGCTTTCTGACTTCCTTGCTCTAGTCACTCCAATATTGTTTCTTGTGAGCTGATAGTCCCTCTATTCCTCGTTGCTTCTTCTAAAATAGTGTTAGAAAGTCGACTGTCTACTCATGAACTCTCTGCCAGTATATGATGCAGCAAAGTCAAATGAAACAATAGGATCCATTCAGTCTTGTTCAGGACTCCCAAACATGGCTTCTGGCTCTTGCTACTATTGATTTATTCCAGAGAAATCAGAGGCTGAGTAAGCCTTACTGGGAACTGAGCCTGCTCTTCCAGGAACCCCTGTGAGGTTCTTGTATGACACTTTGCAAGCTGTATAAGCAAAGGAAACTTATCATTATTTTTCCAGCATTGGTCTAACCAGTGAACACACAAACGTAAACAGCTTTTTTTTGGTTCTTAATTACAGATGTTGTTGTTGGAACCTGTTGCTTTTCTGCATGTTTTATAAATACTTAGTTCATGCATTACAACAGTGTCTGCAATGTTGTGATAAGCACATGCTCAGAGAATGAAGATATAAAAAATAGTAGCAACCTCTGATGCTTGGGTAGTTCTCACCAGGTAGTGGAAGAAGTTTCCTAGTTTTGTGTCTGTGTTAATTGACCAAAGAAATGTAAGGATAAGAAACTTCAGCCCATGGGTTAAATTCTCTATGGTTAACAATACACTCCTCTTCATTGCAGTGGGTCTTCCTAACATCTTCTTGATCATAGGATTGCTGGTTCTGCTAGTTGTGATAGCAGTCTCTGTTACACTTTATCAGTCCTTCCGAGTTGGTATCGTCCTATTGTATCGGGAGATATTTCAGCCCTACTCAGTCAAGGATGGTGAGTAAAAACAGAGTAAGAAAGTTTAAGAAAAGAAAAAATGGCAAATCATACAGAAGTGGACTTGTTGAGTAATTGCTTACTAACTCGTTTGACACCTAAACATGATCCTTCATTTTCTCATGCCTTCTGAAATCATTTAGATAAGAGGGAACATACATAGCTCTGGTAGTGCTCTGCATTCCCTTATTTTCTGGGTTCTGTAGTGATACATTACATAAAAGAGGTGTCCAGTCCTGGTTTCATGGTTTGTTTGTTTTTTTAAACAAAAATAGTTTCCAGAAAACATTGAATTTTAAAAAATACCATTTGCAGTGCTATTAACTGTACTTGTGTGCACTAGGAAGCAAAGGAACCACCCTGCTGGCTAATGTGTGAACAGGCAGGCACACGTTAAAGCAATACAGTTTTTATAAGCCAATGATAAAGGTGCCAATATTGTGGAAGACAATTCTGGGGGGAATACATCCCATTCAACTTCAGGGGTAGACTTCAGCTCAAGAGTAAGACATCTGAATTTAATTTCATGTAATGAAGGCGCACGCATGCAAGTTCCCATCACAGACATGAGGCCTGGACACCTGGGGCTGGGTTCAGCTGTCTCACTGGAAGCAGCTCGTGATGTTGGAGCTTCCTTAGGACTTGTGACCTGAACCTCTCTGCAGTGGAAGATGAAGGATCAGTGCCCAGTGATGCTATGTAATCCAAAACGATTCTTTGATTCTATGCTTTTAGGTGACCCAGTCCAGCTCCTCATCAATAAAACCAACTGATCTAACCAGGGACTGGGACCTTGTGCATCAGTGGTCTAAACATGTGCATGCAGAATCACTTGGGGTGGTCACAAACCAAACACATAACACATCTGCTGGGATGCTGTAGACTTCTGGAGCAGAGTCTGGAAGATTGGGCAGGGTATCATAGGAAGCCTCCAATTGTAGAATCATAGAATCATATAATGGTTGGGCTGGAAGGGACCTTTAAAGGTCATCTATTCCAAGCCCCCTGCAGTGAGCGGGGACATCTTTAACTAGATCAGGTTGCTCAGAGCCCTGTCATGACTGATCTTGAATGTCTCCAGGGATGAGGCCTCCATCACCTCTCTGGGCAACCCATAACAGTGTTTCACCATCTTCATGGTAAAGAAATTCTTCTTAAAATCCAATCTAAATCTGCCCTGCTCTAGTTTAAGATTATTGCCCCTTGTCCTATCACTACATGCCCTTGTAAGCAGTCTCTCCCTAATCACATTCGATGCCTGTATTTAGGCAACTCATCTGGGCCCCTGCCATTTAGACAAGAGTAATCTGGATCACTCTACAATTCACTGACTGCATTGACCAGTTCTCCACTGAGGGCAGCAAGAGTCTTAGACACCTAGCTTTTGTGTAGGCACCTGTATTTATGTTTTTTAAACTCTGAGGCTGACTTGACAGATGCCTGCATAGTAGATAGCTACAGCTGATCTAGGTATTTCTGTTATTTATGATTAAACAGGAAAGAAGTATGCTTTTTAGAGCAGTTTCCATTTAAGTAGATTTTATGAAGTGAATCACATTCTGGAAATGGTTATTTCTTTTTTTTGCTATAAGAATGGTCTGGATAAGAACCTCAGATAGTGACAAAAGATGGAATGTACCCATCCTCATTGAAAGGACAGAAATTAAACACTTGGGCTTAGAAAAAAAATGCTCTGATGGGAAAAATATTTGAGAGAAATGAAGAAAAAAGTGAAAGAAATATATTACTTGCTACTTGGTTCTGAGTGTAAGACTAATTCCTGAGTAATGGAGCTTTTCACTGGGAAGTGTAATATGTTGTGGGAATGACGACTAATTTCCTCATGATGGAAGAATTTGAGTGTAGTGTTTTGTCCTGAAAGACAAAGGCTATTAACAGCCTACTGTGTCACTACTGAAAGAACAAATGCTGAACTTCCTCTCTGTTTCATGCTGATACACATCGATCAGTTGAATTCTTGCTCTATATACTTTGAGACACAGCCTTCACAATACAGAAGTCAGGTTCTCCAGAGTTACAAACACACAGGACGTAACACTAAAGCATGGAAAACATCAAAAATGAGAAGTGTCTGATTTCCAAACATGTACCCGATGATATGCATTATTTGGATTATCAGGAACTTCTACTTAGATCGATTTCAAAGACTGGTGTTTTTATTTCTCTTCTAGCATTTGCAGTAGACAGCTCTAATGCATGATAATGCAACACACTTTCCTCTTGTTTTGCCTTACAGATGGGAAGATATATGATGCGTATGTTATCTATCCCAAAAACCACAACAGTGAAGCCAGTTTTGTAGAATATTTTGTTTATCAAATCATGCCAGAGATTCTTGAAAATAAATGTGGATATAAACTGTGTGTTTATGGGAGAGATATATATCCTGGAGAAGGTAAGTTTCAGGTCAGATAATGCACTAAATGACTTGTCAAGCATGAGAAAATGGGAGTCCTGGTCTCTTAGGAGTGTACAAGGTTCCTTTATGTTCGTACAAGGTTCCTTTATGTTCCTGAGCTTGCTGCTCATCTCCTCAGCTACTGCGTGTCTGCTCCTTCAGGAAGAGTGACATGATGCCAATCTGTGCTTGTCCATCTGCTAAGAAAAGCAAGCTGCAGGACAGGGGCAGAGATTGTTTATCATCTTCTTGGGTCATGAAGGTAATGTGACCCTAAGTGTGACTCTTAAAAGCACACCTGCTCTTCAGGCAGGGTAACTCTGCTCAGCCCTTATCTGGGCAAAGCCACAATCAGACCATGCACGAGCAGCCTGCAAGGCACAGACAAAGAGGAAACCACAAACTAAGCTGAGGAACTTACCTTGTTATCACTCATGGTTTTTCATCCTGTTATGAGTGTGTTAAGAGTCACAGGAAGTTCAGCTTCTGTTCACTGTCACAACCTGCTTCACAGAAGTCCCAGCACTAATTCAGGAGGGAGTTTGTATTCTTTATCTCTGCTTCCTTGTCTTCCAGAATGGAACCATGTTAATTAATCTGTGCTAATGCCCATATTGACACCTCTACAGTACATCTTGTGGTTGCTATCATCTACATGCTATCTACTTTCCCCCAGAGCTGACTTGTCTGTTTATCTTGTGCTCTAGCTCTTCTGTGGACCATATCTTCTCTCCCTGTCAGTAAGCAGGCATGAAGGCAAAGCTGGCACATTTTCTGTTATATATTTCTGAAATCATCTGCAGTGGGCCAGGTGTCATTCATCTGCCAAGAGTTGGGCTGAGATCTCTGATGTCCATCTTTCCTTTTGCCAAAAGTACGGCATCAGAGATACAAATGGAGAAGTGAACACCTTCTCAAGTAAATGGTCTTTCAGCCTTTAGCACAATGAACTGCACCTGAAAATTGAGAAAGATGTTTTTTAAAAACTGTTGTTATTGTGGGACATAAGCATATGACAGTAGCTGCTTTCCTTAATTTTGCTCACCTTTGAAAGGATCTACTCTAACACTAGGAAAATATAATGAAAAAGAAGAAAAGGGAAGGAGTTTGAACGGATGAACATCACAGAAAGGCAAATTATTTCCACAGAATACTTTCAGAGCCAAGAAGAAGATGTGCAAGTCATCAAAATGGTTCTCTCCCTGACCTAGGAGGTTCTGGGCCTCTCGGAGACTGAGAAAACCCTTGCAATGTGCTGGCAGCCCCCAGCAAAGGAAAGGGTGCATATGCAGCTGGCAGATGGCATCTGCAAATTAGTGGCTTTCTTAAATAATTGTTAAATGGAATTTCCTTAGCTTGTCTCCCACATCCTTTTTTTTTTTTTCTGTCCCAGCATCACATGCTCCCACAAAAACAAGTCCACCTTTCATTCTACAGACCACAGGAAACATCTCCTGATGGGGCTGAGCATTTCACTGGGCAGGCACCCACCTGCAGTCTTCTTCCCACAGACAGCACAGTAACTCATCAAGAAAAGCACCTTCTGGAGGCTTGATGTGGAGCTTTCCAAGCCAGCCCAGATGTTTCTCCCTGTCTTGAACCAAAAAACAGAGAACAGAATTGCTCTCTGTTACCCCTCCTCTACCCTCCCAAGGGAAGATACAAGAGGATTGTGGAAGAGAGACTTAAAGGTTGGAAGTTAAATCTGAAACAGGTTTACTGGAACAGGGAAGGGAGAATAACACATGGGATGAGGAACAAATACATACAAAATCTGATCTTGATGGTTGCAGAGATAAGTGTCTGAAGGTCCCCTGGGGCAGAGCTGACTTGGGAGGGGGGTCCATGGCTCTTACCAGCACCTGATGAATTTGAATCCTGCAGAGAATGTGGTGAGCTGATGCAGAAGCAGAAGCCTCTCTCCAAGACTTCTGAGTGCAGCCAAGCAGCAAGGAAGAAGGGAGCAGGAAAAGGGTGATGGGCTTCCAGTCCTCCTGGCTTTTACAGACTATAGAAGGAAATAGGAGGGCATACTGATCCCTCTTTATTCTGCCCCTCCAGGTTAGGATCCTCTTTCTAGGTCCTAGTATTGGTACCCTAAAATTAGCCTGGCCTCTCAAACCACAACACTTCTATGGTTTGTTAGCTCTTGAATTTGTTAAGTTCAACATGGCTAACATCACAGTCCCAGTTCAGGGTTGATTGACTCTCCCTAATACGTCAGTGGAAAAGAAAAACACCTTTAGTCTGGCTGACATACCCATTCCCAAAGGGTGGGTTCCAACCTAATGCACAGATTCACCTACAAACAAGCGTGCTATCGTTTAGGAAAATTCACATTCCCTCTTAGCAAGCCTCTCAGAAGCCAGTCATCCCAAAGTCTCCAAATGCCTAATTTTCATGGGTAAGTATTGCAAGATCAGCACTAAACTTCATTCTGAGCAGGATTCCTTATGTGGACTCTGCTGATCAAGGACAAATTGGATGCAGTCCAGATCTACTGAACTTGGCCTTAGGTTGTGTTAGAAATTCCTAACAATTCTTAAAAGTAGTGAAAACATTATTAATGTTTCAACCAAAGAAAACACTTGAAAAGAAAGCTTTTTTTTAAAAAAAAATTATTACATTATTTTTAATGAATACACTCAAGACTTGTCAAGGTTTAACACTGGGCTGGCAACTAAGTGAAGGCAGGAGAGAGACTGAAGTGAGACATCTTATTTCTGGATAAAAAGCAATTAAAATTAAGTGCCTAAGCACAAAAGGCTTCGTAAAAGCCAGGGCCTCACTGTTTTCTTGTACTCTCCTAGATACAGCAAGTGCAATTGAGAAGAGGATGCAGAAGAGCAGGCGGCTGATCATCCTTCTAACACACCAGCTGATTAATTGTGAAGAACCTGCTTATGATCAACACATTGCTCTGTACAAAGCCCTCGTTCAAAACAACACAAAGGTGATCCTGCTGGAAATAGAGAAAATTGGGGTTTATGAAGAACTTCAGGAATCTCTTAGGTTTATTATTAAGCAGCAAGGTACCGTCAAATGGAAAGAGCAGCACACTGTGCACCCACAGTCACCCAATTCTAAGTTCTGGAAACAGGTCAGGTACCATATGCCACGGACTCTCAAGCCACCATACTCAGCTAATGCCAGATGAACAGTCTATGGAATACTGTTCCTTTGTCAGGATGGACCACATGCCCGAAGATCTTTTTCCTTTCAGTAGGTACATGATTTTATAGTCTAGAAGTCTGGCTGTATTTTTGAACTTTTTTTCAGCCCTTCAACTGAGTAACAACAAAGTGAAGTGATGGAGAAGATCTGGGCAACTGAGGGAAGTTTTTATAAATGTTGGAATTCTGTAAATAAATAATTCCAGGCTGTGTGTAGAATTTTGCATGTCACAAGAAATAAAATGTGCCTCTAACCTTTTGATACATAGTTGTACATAGAAATGAAATTTATGATTCTGAATAGCTGAATGCCCTGCAGTTTTACTTTATCTTTCTAATGCAGCTGATCAAACATAAAGGCCTTCTTTGACTCCTAATGTATAATGTGTATGATACAAATAGAAAGCTAATGTTGGGCTTTTAAAATTTTTTGCACCACTGATTTTTAAAAATTCAATAGTAATATTTACACCATGAAATTGTATTCCTCCATAGTGTGGGTGCATCAGAAAAACTATTTTGAGACTGATGTGAATACAGCATTTGAAAAAAATTAATTGATAAGGGAAATAAATACACTGATACACATTTATATGATTCTTTTCTATATATTATATATATATATATATATATACACACACACACATTATCACACAAAGGGTAAATTTTAATTCTCTTATGTATAACAGACCATGCTGTTCCTGTTGTTATGATCTCCAGGTAGAAACATAATTTTAAAATTTAGGGTGTTTAGGGGGGTGTCTTTTGTATAATGATAGCATTCCTTTGAGCTACTGAAAAAAGAGACTGCACTTTTGTAACTGTATCGCCTTCTTTTTTCCCCTACTCTGACCTTATGCCTACCTATACTTTGTTCTAATAGGGAATGCACTGAGATGTGAAGGTCAGAGCCATATCTTCTCCTACTTCAGGAATGTAGAAACAAAGTGTGTTCTAGTACAGATATCCTTGCAAATTAATTTTTTTAGCTTATTAAACCCAGGAGTTTTCTTACTGTTGGAGAAGGCTTGATTTTGAGCTTCAGGCTTGCTACAGAATGGACTTTAAAAGTGAAAATGAAGTGCAGAAAACACAATGTTGCCAAATGTTGCCAAATGTAAGCCCAGGCTTACAGAACAGGCAAGTAATTTCCTTTTACTCTAAGTTTTAATTGAATATGGATTTTCAGATTTGTGGTTATACCTAATTGGAGTAGGAAAAATAGATATTTGTTATATGTAAACATTTTTTTAACAAAAAATCAAGAATAAATTAAAAGATCTGCAAACCAAAGAGCCTTTCACTGATGAACTTATTTTCAGGTGTTCATATTCTCACTGCTCTATAAACTATAGAACATCTAATCTTGCATTTTATTATTCCCTCATTAGATTGTGTGCAGTGCTGGGTCCTATTCCTAAAGATTTTTCTTGATAAACCTCACTATCCCTGTAGAAGCTCCAGAAAATGGAGGGCACTTGAAGGAAAATATAAAGGCAGGAAAGACTGTTGCTTTACACTATGACAGTTTTCCACAGCAAGACAGAATCTGCACATCCAAGATTACTGCAAGATCAGTTTTTACCAGATTTTGACTCTTGGGGACTTTGTGAGCAAGAAACAATGGTAACTGAGATAACCTGAAAATAAAAAGTCTAGGATGAATTTGAAACAGAAAAGGGATAAGAGGAGAAGGTACAATGATGAAGTGTATGGGGTCAGCAACGAAACAAATTACTCCAAAAGATACTGATGTCTCAGTGACATGCATGTAGTTATGATGATGAAAAACAAACTCACTAAAATGATTCTTGTGTTGACACTGCTGTTTTATCAAGCCTCACAGTAAAACGAGAGAAAAGAGGAAAAAAATATCAAGCAAAACCTTAAAACTCATGTTGTATTTTACCAGCAACGAAGAGTATGGCCATGACAGAAAGAAGAGAGGCAAACTCTGAGAGTGTCAGAGAACTTTTACAAGGGGTGAGGATGTGGCTGTAATAATGACAAAAATTGCTGCAGTCCTTACGTCTTTCTGTATTCCTTAGTGATTAGCAAAGAAATCTAAGATATGCATTAAAATTAATTTCTTTCTACAGATCTTACCACATTTGTAGTATGAAAGAGAAAGCACAAAAAGAACTGTGGAGTACTTTTACTACTTCATTACAGTGTCGGCACTGCTGAGGCCATATCTGGAATTCTGTGTGCAGTTGTGGGCTCCCATGGGCATATTAGAGAGAGTACAACAAAAGGCCACGAAGCTGGTGGAGGGACTGGAGAAAAGGTGAAAGAGCTGTTACTCTTTAGCCTAGAGAAGAGCCAGCTCCCATCTGAAGGAAGGTTGCAAAGAAGAGGGAGCCAGGGCCCTCCCAGTGATGCCCAGTGATAGGACCACAGACAGTGGGCACAAACTGAAACGCAAGAGTTTCCCTCTGAACATCATGAAACACCATTTTATGGTGAGGGTGACCCTGCACTCCACAGGTTGCTCAGGGAAGTTATGGATTCTGCATCCCTGGAGATACTAAATAAAGAAGGTGCAAAATATCTCTGACACTGTAGAAAGCTCACAGAAGAATCAGTTTGGATACTTAAACCTTAAAGTGCACAGAACAAAGGTAGGTGGTTTTTTTTGTTTGTTTGTTTTTTTTTTGTTTGTTTGTTGTTTTTTTTTTTTTTCCCTTTAATTCCTGGTCTGTGCTTCCCTGATTTTGATGTCACAAGTGACTCCGGAAAGCAGATGTGCATGCCGTTTTCCTACAGCAGAGTAATCATGCCATCTAGTGGGTGAGCAGGTATCGAGAGGTACAAGAGCTTAAGAAGAGCATTAGAATTAAACACAGTGAAATTTTCAGGGTGTGTGTACTGCTGCAGCCTCCTGAAACCCGTACAGCATTACTTGTAAGCAGCATCTCAGAATCCTGCACTGAGAATACAATGTTGATTCTATTATAGCAACATATTTTGAAGGGAGACAAAGAAATGTCCCCTTGCCATAGAGCTGCAAAGGGTCATAAAGAGCTGTATGTCCCCAGCTGTAAAATCTTGCCTCTGGATACTTCATAGGCGAAGAGTATTGCTAGCATTGCTACCAGTTCCTAATATTGACAGCAACAAAGATATATAAGAGAGAATGGTATAAGCATTGACTTTACTGACACTGATGTCAGTGGTGAAGCTCCTGACGCCTTCTAAGGTAAAACAACCAGTGTCTGCTAATATGAAGTAGGATAACTGCAAAAAGTACTTAGAAGGTACTGCCCTCCTCACATATGCATTTAAGATACAACAGCTTGATATGTGAACATATTTAATACTATACTCCTCCAGTCTCCTATACTGTTGAGATTTAATGTTCCTGCAGCTCAAGGTACTGTGAGCCCTGTTGGTATCTTCATCTAAACTACAGTCATGAAAAGCCAGCTTAGCTATCGCTCCTTCTACATGCAGGAAGAGAGTTTTACTTATATTTATTTCACTGGCCACTAGAACGAAGTTTTTAGAAGTTTTTAGAAGTTTTTGTAGCAAGTTAGTGTATGCAACATGAATTCTTCACAGCATTGGCTGGAGGTATGTTTGGAAGGTAATATATAAAACTGATCGTATATTTTCTCAAAAAAATCTACATATACAACTGTATGTTCCTGACTCTTTCAAGGGTGGACAAACTGCAGCCATTGTGCTAGGAACAGGTGTTCATGTGTTCCCTTTTCTCACTTTAAAGCATGAGCTACATGCCTAATTTTATGTGAAAGACAGAATTAGTTACATAGCATTTTAATATTTAAAACTGTTTCCAGTCTTTTTAGATCTCTGTCCTTGAGAAGACAATGAAGCAATCCTTCTTGATGCCATTTCAAAGTACACAAAGGAGAAGAAGCTGTCTGGATTTACACAAGGCAAATCATGCACATCCATCCATGCTGTGGACAGGGGGAGAATCCTGCATACTACAGACCTTGAAGTGAGCAAGCCCTTTGACAGCCTCTGTTGGTAAGGTACAAAGAAGTGAACAATGGTCAGCGGAAAAACAGTGAGGCTGAAGTCTGTGTAGGATCAACATGTTGTGATCAGTATACAGACCTCAGCTGACAGTAAATTACTAGTGACATCCCTCAGGGACTGATACTGGTACCACTACTATTTAGCATCCTTAGTAAGGACCTTGGTGATGGGACAGACTCCATGATCAACAGATTTTCAGACAGAAAAATCCACTGGGGAAGGATAGTTGACACTTAGGAGGCAGAGCTGATGTTTTGGATAGAAATAGGCTGGAGAATTGGGCTGATGGGAAACTCAAAAGGTTCAACCGAAGAACACACAAAGTGATGTGTATCAGGGATGGAAATCCTTTCATCAGCACAACCTGGAGGTCAGCCCAACACAAAGCAGCTTTGCAGAAGGAGGATGGATGACCTGGTTGACACTAAGGTGAACATGAATCAGCAGTCTCCTCGTGGCAAAGGTGTCCAGCTGCACCCTGCACTTTACCTGTGAGAGTACAGTTGAGGAAACAAATTATTCCTCTGTAATCAACATTTTTGAGACCACTTCTGATGTATGATGTCAGCTTTTGTGCTCAACAGCACAAGCGAGGCACTGACACACTGGAAGTAACCAGGGAAAGATCACCAAGAGAGACATAGAGGGAGAAGACAAGAAGTCCTGTTTCTGTCTGCAAGAATCTAATAGAACAATAGAGAGAACAGATGGAGCTGCCCTCTTCTCAAAGGAACACAAGGATAAGACTAAAAAAGCAATTAACACAAATGAGAACATGGGAAATTTAAATCAGATATTAAGAAAAAATATTCACTGTAAACATGGTCAAATGCTGGAACTTTTGTCCAGAGAAGCTGTGGGATCTCCATTCTTGGAGGTGTTAAAATCTCAGCTGTACATGTTCTGACCAGAATTAAACACAGCACTTTCTACAACAGAAAGTTCAGAAACTTGAAAGTATCCCAAAAGTGTATGAAAGCAGATTAGTGTGAGAAAAGGTCATGGAAAATATTGTTATACAAGAGTGAATTGAAAAAAATCCCAGCTGAGTATCTTGCACACATTTTTAAAGTAGTCACAGTGGCTCATGTCCTTAGCTGACGTTCCTGAAGTTGTGCTGATACACCATTATTTCAGTCTGTGATGAGGGAAAAAAATGAGGTCAGACAGTAAAACTCTCCAGGGCTCCTTTGCTTCACCTTGGCAGTGAAAATGAGCCAAGAATGCAGCTCTGTGGAATCCCACCTATTTTAGTGTAACTTGCTTATACTGCTGAAGTGACACCTCCTGTTGCTATTGGAAACTTCTGCATTTGCAGCTGCCATGGGTGAAAAAAAGAAAAAAAGAAAAGAAGAAAAGAAGAAAAAAAGAAAAAAAGAAAAAAAAAAGTAACCATCATCAAACAAGTTTCTGAAGATGCAAAGGGTGATATGAAAATAAAATAAATCCTGAGAGGATTTTTTTTTTCCTTTTGATACTGAAATATCTTCATTTAGAAGTATAGTGAAGCATTGAATTGTACATATGAAACAAACCTCTCCTGTGAATAAACAGTGGCAAGCATTCATTTCCTCAGGAATGGTACTTAATAGGAAATAAGGCTGTCAGAAATCCCTGGTGGAATTTCAATATATCAACATTTGGCCCAACAGCAGCCCACAGCTACTGGCGTGAGGGCTTATTTAGAAGAGAAGATATAACTTGCAGTAATGGAGCTATAAAATGTTTCACGTCTCGAAAGCTTGCATTACTCTTTCCCCAAGGGGGGTTTGCTGTCACAAAACACTGAAATCGGGACATTGCTGATCAAAGTGTTGTAGGATCCCAGTTTTGATGTTATCCCTTGTCTCTTGCTGCAGAATGAGATTTTGTAACACTTTTATTTCTTTTTTTTTTTTTTTTTTTTTTTTTCTTTTTAAGTTTTATTTTCCTTTTGAGATCTTTGTAGAATATCAGCCTTTCAGGATAAAGGTTAAAGGATAAAACTCCCAGCGAGGAGGGGAGAGGAAGGTGTAGCTGCTGCATGTAGCTTAACCTATGCCTTCCTAAGCCTCCGTCCTACTTCCATCACACTTCTTGGAAAAGGTTCCTGCAAGGGGCATCCAGCAGAAAAGGGTTTGGGGCTTAAAATAACCGAGGACATCGCCTCCCTGTGTTCTTTCCCCCCACTCTCCCCAAGAAGGTTGTGAAAGGGAAGTTCCCGGCTCATTTAAAACTTGATCTTCATTCACCCTCTTTACTGGAGGGAGGCACCTCCGGGCTCCACCCGCGGACTGCTGACAGACCGGCACCCTTTGAGAAGCCCGGTACCGCTTCACCCTGCCTTCTCCCCTCTCCCTACCCCCCGTTCCAGCTTCAGGAAGCGTTTCTTTTGGGAAGAGGCTTTTAAGAGCCCGTCCTACCCCCGCGGCCCGGCTTGGAGCTGCCCAGCGCCTCAGGCGGGTAGGGCAGGGGGAGGACGCGGGAAAGGGATGGGGGGAGGCGGGGACCGGGTGCAGGCAGCTCCTTCTCTCTCTCGGAGAAGCCGAGCACCAGCCTCCGATCAGGGCAACTCTACGGGGATGTGTATGGGTGTAGGGGTGTGTGTGTGTATGGGGTGTGTGTGTGTGTGTGTCCCTCGATGTGCCCCGNCCCCGCCTGTTCCCCTCCCTCTTTCCTATCCCAAATCCAGTCATACTGCCCAAACCTGCCTGTTCCCCCAACCCTGCCTGTCCCCAGTCCTGTTTATCTCCATCCCTACCTTCTCTGCTTCACTTCCCCTTCCCACTGCGCTTCCCTGAGCTGCCTGGTTTGGGCATCTTATTCTGACTCTCTCTCAAGCCTGTGGTATACTTTTTCCTTATTACAGAGGTTTCATAAGTAAGTTAGCTCTGAGAAGGGCTTATTTCAACACATAGCCCCTGACTGACACTGCAAAGCTGCCCTGCCTGGGCTGCCCTTTCCCCTTTCCCTCACACCTTCGAGGCTTTGGAACAGGACAGACTCTTCAAGTGCTATTGTAGATAGTAATTTGCTATTACGTTTCCATTTACACTAGCAAAAATTTATTTCTTACATCTGCCTTTTCTGTTTTTCTCCCTGCATCAACAGTTCACAAAGTGAGAAATTCCACTTTTTTTTCAGGAGATTTTTCAGACTGCACTGTCTATATATTGACTCAGTTTTTGAGGGAGATTACTCTGTTGAAGCAGTGAATTAGGTCAGAAGATCTATAACTACAAGCTCTAACTCTCTGGAGTTTGGAAGGCTGCCCTCTGCATCTTCTTTCTACCTGACAAGACTTGCACAGTGAGTAAGGAGCTTCACTTATGTTGTTTTAAAATGAAGATGGATTTTCATTTGAACTGAGAAATAGTAACCCTGGAAGGATGGTGATTAGACCTAGTATAATTAAAGCAACTTTTTACTAGATCCCTTTGTTTCCTTCATGAATCCTATGTGAATTATGGCACTGTATGGTGATATTTGAAAAAGACTTAAATTCCACAGGAAACCATCCTTAAAGAGGTAAGATAAGTACTTTCCTCCCTTGACCCCATCATGTTTGTTCAAATGTCTGGTGATCACAATCTGTCAGTTTTCAAAGAAGGAAGTCACAATCCTTGGGGACCACATTCATTTTTGCAAAAGCATTGATCAAAATGAGCTACTTGACCAAAATTGAACATCAATGTATCAGCCCCCTTTCATTCCAAAATCTTCTGTGGATTCTAGAATTTATTAAAATGATGCTTAAATGCACACAATTTTCTAGTTCATGTGTTGTCACGAGTGCACTTTACAGAACTTGAACCTTCAGTTTGTTTAAAAGTTTTGTTGGCTTCACAATGGCATGATGATTTTTAAGAACCATTTTTTGTTGTTAAAATTCCATCCATGGCTTTGCATGAAATTGGAAAAACATTCTTGAACCTATTGTTGATGTAGACCTTACAGACAACTGGGTTTTAGACTTTTTTTGCCTTGAAACTGACATTCCCCACTATTACTTTTGCATTTTGCCCATCGAGTATTTCAGTACTTCTTTGTTAGGCTGAAAATATTTGCCTTTACTTGAAAATATTTCTCCATTTCTTTCTGAAAATTGAATATCTTTTTCTGTTCCTTGAAGGATCTCTTTATATTACCTGAGTTTTACCAAAAGGATTCTCCCCCTTAGTGAATTTTGAAAATTGAAGGTTATGAAAACCATGTGGTTCAAATGTAAATAACTATCAGATTCAGCAGCAGTGTGGGAGTAAGATTAAGGATCTGTGTTTTGCTTGCTAGTAGTAGCCACTGATCTCAAACCTGGCTATTACTAAGTAGCTTGCATTATACTGTGTTCTTTCATCCCTGTTACAACAATGAAGGGCTCTGCTCTGCATTCATTAAAAAGTCCCCTGCATGATGATATCATGTAAAAACAAAGAAGGGGATTTAGAACTAAAAATCTAGAGATAAATGATTTTACCTTTATGTGGTGGGTCTGTTTCGTTGTCTGTAACATCTGCATGTGATAGTGTGAAAAATGGAAAGTAAATTCAAATAGTGAAAATAAAATACTAAGCCCTTCTTTCTTTGTCAAGTGTAACAGTTTGAATCTCCTTGTGTGGAAGTGAGACCAGGTATGGCAAGTTTACTCTATGGCCCTTCAAAGTTCTTGTTGCAATACTCAGCATCCACCTTCTTTTAGCTGCTTTCTAAATCTGGATCTGGTTGCCCACTGATCTGAAAAAGGGGATGTGAAAAAATTCTTTCGTCTCTTTGAAGTGATTTGTGGGCATACTTGTAGTTAACTGGGAAGAATGATAAAAGAGGTGAAGCAGCTACACATCTTTATATCATTCTGGAACACTGCTGGAAATGCAGTAGCCTCCTGTCTTTGGGCACTTTATGTCATGGGAAGTTTCTGACTGCAAATCTCAGGGCAGTGTTTTTGAACAGTAAGTATGTGCTTTCTCAGATTGCAAGAGGTTTAGGTAATACACCCAAGGAAACAGAGTTTTGGCAGATCTCTGTAAAATCTGTCTAGTATGTGTGTGTTTGTCTCATTTGCCCATACATGTTTGGGTCATTGACTAAGCAAGGTTGCCTTGAGAGGTTTAACTGAACTTATGCACCTAATGTGTCTGTTTCATAAGCAAAACAGAGGCACAGTCATAGGACTGATTCTGCATTTGGTTGGCAGTTAACTTGGTACTCTGTGCAATCTTGGAGAAGATAGTCCTTGAAGGTTTTTATTTAGTGATGTTTTCCATTTGCCTTTGAAAGAGCAGTTTACTACATGTGAAAAAATTGAAATTAGGCTTCTTCATCTCCTCTGCCTGAGTAGAAACATTAGAATGGGTGCTTACAGGTTTGTTCCACAGAAAAAATTCTAAGACAAAATTGCATCATTCTTTTCCATCAGGCTCAAAATAAGCCATGAATTAATCTCCCAAAATTGTACTGTTCTCACTGAAGACACTGAAATATCAAGACTAGATATTTCTACAAGTTCCAATCTTACAAATATATACTCTTTGTGGAGAAAAAAAGCACTGTCCTATGCTGTGGTAGGTGTCTGTTGGCTTGGGATCTAAGCTGGGTTCTTCTGTAAGGTTGTCAGTTAATTAGAAATGTGAAATACCTCTAGTGGGCAAGAAAATGGAAGAAGGAAAACCTGCAGTGCTTTCTGCATTTAAAAAAAAACTTACCAAGAAAATTCTAAATACATGCCCTAATGCATGTAGCTGCTATGATAAAAATGTGTAACTTTCTATTTGGAAAGCCCTCTTCAGTACCAGGCAATAATTACAGTACTCAAATGATGAAAGGAGTCTGTTCATCAGTGGTGATGAATTGTGAATCTCTTTTTTCTAGGCTCTCAGAACAAGCAAGAACAACTAATTTTCATCTTTCTGGAGAAGTGAGAAATAACTCAAAAAATGAGTCCAATGATATTTTTTTTAATCTTTATTATTGAATCTGCCACTGGTAAGTATAAATTTTAATTTCAGTAGTAGAACCTTCATAGTACTTGCTGAAGACTTGTCAACTTCTTGGCAGCTGTTTAGAGTGGGACAAATTTTGTATTTTGCATCCAAGAACAAAATCTTAAAGGTTTGTCAATTTCAGGCCAGCTCCAGACTTAGGAAATTTGGCCCAGAATTCCAAAATTATGAAATAAAAAGAGCAGAAATATTACTTGGAGACACACGATGAAGATGTATGGGAGCAATAGCTATATGAGCCCCAGGAAGGAAGAAAATGAGTTTGCTTCTTTTTGTGCCATTCAGAAGTGTGGTCTCAATATTTGCTGAACAACAACAATCTGAGAACCTCAGGAAAAATAGAAACCTATGGCTTATTTTATTCTTGACTATTAATGCTATACCATGGTCTCTTTTCTGTGTATTTTATGACTTCTCTATGCAAAGGTACATTTCAGAAATGTGGCTGGAAAATCAAGCAGATTTTTAGACTGAATTTTAAATGCGTAATCTCCTTCCAAAGCAATTTATTTGAATGAGTAGGTTTTCAGAAATCTAGCCACATAATGATTTAGTTTAAATGTAGAAGATTAAGAAATGTTGCTTCATAGGATCTCTGCTTTTATGGCAGTTGATAAGTTCTGAGGAATAGCCATATTTATCAACTCATCCGTATGTGAAGAATTTCTCCTCATTTGGATTTGTGGCAGCTGCTTTACTGTAGAGTCCAGATTCTGCTGTTTCTGCCTGTTTGATTCTGATGCTGTTGTACCCACCAAAAAGAATCTTTGGGAAATCTGCTTTCTTTTACTTACCTTTTACTTCTGGTTTTGCATGGGTGATGTAGTATAAAGATTTGGAAACCTGAGTTCTTAGACTGAAATAAATATTTCTGCAATAAATAAATACTGCCAAACCACTCTTCTGAAAGAAAGTCACTTTATAAAAGACCAGCGGCATGGCAAAAGACCAGTGGCATGGCAAATCACTTTAAAGTTGAGTTAATGTAATTTTCTGAAAGAAGTATGTGGCTTCCTAATGTATTTTTTTCCTTTTTCTCTGAAGAGAAGCTGTGTCCCCTTCGCCCCGTCATTGATGTACTGGAAGGGGAATATTTTTTCCTTTGTTATCTTGAGTCAATGCAAGAACGTATTCAGGATAAAGCAAACAAAATAAACTGGTATAAAGAAAATGCTGGAAAGCAACACCTGATAAGGGAAACACACAGAATTGTTTCTAAAATGAATTTTCTGGAATTTTGGCCAGCTGAACTCAGTGACTCTGGAAATTACTCTGTCGCTTACAGGTTGGTATAGAAGCTGGTGGGTCAGCATCTTGCCTTTGCACTTGTCTACAAATAAGATAATTTCTCTGTCTTGCTTTGTGTTGCTAGTGGCCTGTGTGCAAAGCAGGTGCAGGGAACGACATTAATAGTGGTGCAATATTCCACATAATTTCAGAGTAACCACCCAGGCAGACCCATAATATTTACAAATAGCCATAGGCATTTGCAATCTTTTAGAGGTTCTATGAACCTTTTGAACGGGCAGGCAGCGTGGTTTGTGATTAATTACTGAAGCAAAATAAGTGATAGGCAACCTCTCTGTCCACTGCCAAGTAAAAGGAAACATTTGCTTGTCTTCTTCATCAGATTTCTTCCTTATTGTGCTGAGTGGCTCCCACACTATGAGGCCTGCCAAGTGGTCTTGTATAGTAAAGTAATAGACAAAGAGTGGCATAGCTGAACTTGGATCTCTGCACAAACCTTTGCAGGGTTGGAGCCATTCAAAGAACAAACAAAATAATTGGATTTGATTACTTACCTCTGTAGAATATCACAAATCAAAAGGGGAAATAGGCATGGGCCTCAGTTGTTTGATAATCTTCATTAGACCACCAGGAAAGACGAAAGGACTTAATCAAACATTTACTGCATGGACTTTGTATGACTGGCTTGCACCAAAATTGTAATTCAGCATTTGCAATTGAAGAAATAATTAATTTTAAGCTCACTATTTTGAATGTAATATCTGTGCTGTTCTCCAGTTAGCATTTTAAAGTTCTTACCTGGTTGGATGCTGAACAATGCTCTCCAGATTTCTCCAGTCACATTGCAGACACAATTTTGATAGTTTGTAGTTTTAAGCTGGACTTCAGTTGTTAACTTCTAAGTTAACAAAAAAATTATTTAGGGATGTTTTCCGTGTTTTCTTATCCCACATATCATTATTATTATTATTGTATTACTGGTATTTTTAAAAGTACTGGGTCACAGTATCAGAAATGATAAATATTATAAATGATAAGTCTACTGGTAGAATATTTCTTTTGGGTTTATGTTGTTTATTTTTAACTGGGGGGTACTCTTTATCCAAATAGTAGGTAGAGACTGAGAAAAATCTTACTCTTGTATGTTGAACCCCATCTTAAAGAGAATGTTTGGCTACTTTGTTGCCCAAATGTGGTGTATTATTGAAAACAGACATTTGTAGCACAGCTGAAGCTAACTGCTCAGTTTTGAGGTGTTGGTGTTAACATTAGATAACATCTGACATAGGCTTGTCATTATCATGGACCTGTGTTTTTCACTTCTTATCTGAATTTGGCTTGAAACTTTGGCTTTATTGAAGGCCTTGACCAGTCATCTATATGGTCCTTTTCTTATATAAGGTGCTAAGAAGCTATTAAATCTAACAACTCACTCTACTGCCAGCATCTAACCAGTGGTACCAATTCCATGCTCTGACTTATTTTAGCACAGGGATGGAAAAGCAAGGATCACATCTGAATTGCCAGGCTACTGAAGGAGGTTGTCTCAAGGAGTCTAAAATAAAGGACAAAAGAGAGGGAAGCTGTGAGAACCACAGGCTTAATTCATGATACTTGCAGTTTTGTGATTATTTTGAAGTACCTGGAATAATTACAGTAAATCCACAGTAAATTGCAAGAACTCTAAAATGAATATGAAAAAAAAAAGTAAATATCAAAATTGAGGGAAACAGTCTTACTTATAGAAGGAGGACATGCCAGGAAAAGACTTGAAGTAAAACTATATAAGATGAATTTTGTCAAAATAAGTATTTGCTGTAAAGCACAAAAATTTCTGAATCCTTTGTGAAATATCTTAATTTTCTGATTTGCTTAAGCAAGAACCTCAGAAGAAAGGTTTTGATTACATCAAAGCATTCATTTGGAAATAAGTTTGAATTTCTGCTGTTTAGTTTCATTTTCTAAGGCTACATTATGATACATTTCAAAAGTCAGTTTTGAAAGAAAGCATTTTTATTTTGGAGAAAAAAGCTTCTTAATTAAAAGGATATATTTTGAGTACTCTGAAGAACATTTTTTTAAAATTCTTTTTTTCCTCCCAAATTTCTTTCTGTTACACTCATAGAGATGCTAATTTTAATGTTAGGATCGGTATGAAAGAATTTTAATGGGATCTTGTGCTTAGTTTTTATTGCAGTTTTCACTGTAGGCAAGCATATCACAGTAGATATAATTCAACAAATGCAGAAGATTAGTTGCAGAAACAGTTTTATGAACAGACAGGGGACTTCTATTAGCCTCTTTTGATAGAGAAAAATATGGATTACAGAATTGGTTTAAAATTTTGTAAGAATGACAATCAGAATGGAATTAGTTTTATTTTAATTTTATTTTTTTAACCCATTTGTAGTAGGTTAGACTTTTGGTTTTGAAATAAATTTTCTGAGTGTATTCTTATTTATCTTTTTTATTTACCATTTTTTAATTAGAGGTAATTATTGGTAAGCTATATGAGAAATTATTTTAGAGTGCTTATAAGTGTTTAGGCAGTTGTAGTGAACAAAGTGACAAATATGCTGCAGATTTTCTAGAAAATGTAATGCAATACGTTGACAGTTTTTGAAACCTAACTAAATTAGGTTTAATATTAAAACCTATTAGGATTTTTTTTCCTGAGACATTAAAACTCACAATATGCAAGAATATGCATTCACCAATATGCAAGAAGTGAGAGGTGAAAATCATGTAGCAAAGTATTTATGGTATATTGTCCACCATATCTTTATGCCTTAATGATTAATAAGTTTTCCAGTTAAAGCAGAAGTGTCCTGATGTAACATAGCAGGGATAGCTAAAGTGTATGTATGTGTGTTGATGTATTCATATGTGTTTGCTAGAATGGTAGACTAAGGTTATAAATTCAGAAATTAATAGACATCACCTGTAAGCCCGAATGTGTGCATCTTCAACAACATTTCTTGAAAATAAAGGATTTCACATGCACTTGAAGTGAGAGCTGTAAACACAAAAACTATGTCACACATCTTTGGCAGGATCTCTAGATGGTATATTTTCTTGTAGCCTCTGTCTTGTGGTTATCAAAGGAAAAAAACAGGATACAAAAAAGCAGGTCACCTGGTTGCTCTGTGCTGGTAACCTTGAAAGTGAGGGAACTTGCAGGTTCCTGAAAAACACAAAAGTATAGGCATCTGTGAAAAAAACATGATATATTTTGGGATCCTACTGCTACTCGCATTCTTGATGTGTTTAGAGCAGTTGAAAGCAGTGTGAACACTCACATTTAGAGTTAATATTGTGGTCTGGGAGGCAGACTGTCAGTTTCTTGCAGTAGATCATAATACTGAGATAATGCTTGTGGCAGTGAAATAAGTAAGGGATGACTTAGAGCTGGCTATTTATCCAGTGAACTGGGATTATATTCTCTGAGGGCTTTCACTTACCTCATTCTCTCCTGACCTGTTCTGTTGTTCCTTCTTGGTAGGTTTTGTGGGGGAAGCTGAAAGTCTCATAAGCCAGAAATGGTTTTGTTTCCCACAAATTAGTACTAAAGAGTCCCAGCAAGTAAAAACCAGGATAGATGTGTAACAGCCCAGACATTAGCATCTTAAACAATGGAACTTCTTCATTTTTTTCTGAACATTATGGGTGTGTCAGACAGTTAAAATCGTTGTTAAGATAAATAAATCTCAGTTTGCATAGATGTGGCTTGGTCACCCTCCAGGGAGCTGCCCTTCACTGGATTTTAATTCATCAGGTAGAATATCTTGATATACTTTGAGGGAAGTCCTCATATTTGTTGAAGGGATTTCACCAAATACGATCACAGAAGAAAGCCCCTGTGGAGTGACAGTGCTGAGGAGAACGTGTGACTTTATTGATCCTTTTCTTACATTTGCTAAGTCTAGATGGTAATTTTTTAGGTAATTTATGGCTAGATCCATAGCTGTGTCTCCAGCAGCGTTCAGATACCAGTGTGATGCAAAAAGAAGCACGCAGACTTGGTGGAATTAATTGAAACTAATGTTTATGTCTACACCTAAGCTACTTCTGTTGTGACCTTTATTGTCAGCTAGAGAAAGGCCTTTATGAGGCACAGCTTGTCTTGTTCTAAACCAGGGGTATAAAACAGGTCACATAAACTTCACTCTAAAAGAGTAAATATTGGCTGTGGTCCCACTGCTTGTTGTGATTAGCAGCTCTGATTCAAAGGGGTGAATGTGATGTTGAAGAAGAGGTGAGAAAGACTCCATCTCCTGTGAATACCCATGCAAGTATATCTCTGATGGAAAAGTTTTGATAAGGTTTTTCCTGTTTATGACACCATAGTTAGCTGATTGAGAAACCAAACCACTGTGTTTTGAGTTAGTCAGTTGCCATCATGAGTACTGAATATTTGAAGTGAGTAAGAACAAGGAGAACCTGTGTTGGCTGAAAAAGGGCTAGAATGTAATGAAGGTGAGAAAAAGAAATAACTACATGTGTTTGGGCAGCTTAAAAAGAGAAAAAAAAAACCCAAACCAAAATTTACTCTAAATTTATCATATAAATGATGTTCTAACAATTCTTCTGAACCTTGTAACAGTAAAGACTTGTCAGTTAAGACTGGTGTTTGAGCTGACACACTTTTCAGGCTTGCTTCTGCATTTTAACTGCTGTGTCTCCTTAGCCCTTCTTATCAAAATAATTCTAGAAGGCTGTTTTCATTTCTCCTAGGAACAGTTCCTTATTCTTTTCTTGGAGAAAAAAATACTCAAATGTATTTATGAAGATATGACTGACACTGGAGGGAAGTGCTCTGTTTGCTGTGTTTGCTTTTTAAGACCTTTACTTGTTGAGTGAAAAATGAGAGCTTTAAGCACTAATTGTGACATCTCCCCCATTAGCTTGCAGCAGCATAAGACTTTCTCTTAAGCTCTAATTTCACCCAGTTTAAGCCAAAAGTCTCCCAGCTTCTTTTCACTTGGTAGTCATGTATTTGGACATATTGAGCAATGAACTAACTCAGCTGTAATCTGATTCTTTAGAGGAATATGTGGATAGAACACTACAGATAACTGAACAACAATGGTCAGCTTATGGAGATTTAAAAGTGTCATTTTTGGAGTGTGTTTACTTAATCTTTTCTAGGTAGTGAGTAGGATGTGATGCCTGTCCTTTAGAAGTGGTAGTTCTTGGCTCTCATAGTCAACCTGGGGTGAATGACAGAAAGGTGAATCCTTTCCAAAATGCCTTGTTTTCCAGACATGCTTGAGTCTAGGAGTTATTCCATAATTCATGAGTTGTGTGTGGCTTAGCAATATTTCTGCAATATCAGTAACTACCTGCACAGTGTCAAACAATGAATAATGTTGTTTTGTGAACACTAGAAAAGCTGCCTATCTTACTTTTGATATATTTTACAAATACATTTTTTAGTTCCTGCTCAAAGCCCTTGCAATGCACTGGAGATTAATCTTGTAAAACACTAGCTTATTCAAGGTCCTAAACTCTTTTATAGTCACCTGTAACTATATATGATACCACAGAATGTTGCATCCTTGTTCTGGTTGATATAGCATATATTGACAAAACTCATAGATATAATTGCATCATCATTTTTTTTGGTGATAGATGATTTAGTTTAGATAACCTCTTTTATTATGGGAAATAACCTTTATTTGTGGGTGAAAAAGTAATGAAGGGGAATATAAATAATTGTGTCACTGTAGAATTACATACCTAGCAGAGGTACATGATAATTTGCTTGTATTTTGTTGTATAACTCACTAAGCTATGTTCATAGAAAAAGCTGTGAAAGCTGATTTTTCTAATTTTTTTTTTTTTCGTAGCAATGGAGAACAAAACTTCACAATTCAGAAGTGGACCTTGAATGTACTTGAAAGAAATACAAGCAGCTGTTTCAACAAAAATCATTTAACTACAGAAATAAAAAATGCTGGAACTGGTCATTCGTTGAAATGCAGTGATTTGTCTGTCAATCAAAATGACAGCACAAGATGGTACAAGGTAATTACTGAAAAAGTGTGGCTCAAATCAAAGAAACAAAGCATCTGATTGCAGGAAAAAAAATTTTTAGAAGCATCTACAAACCTGGTCAAGATTTAATTTCTCAGATTGTTAGGGGAAAAATAATTGTAGGACAGATGTATAAAAGAAAGTTTTTATCTTCTCTCAGATTTGTTAGAAAAGCATACTTGTAATCAGAAATTATTAATAAAATGGAAGTTTGGAATGGTAAAAGATCTAAAGTGCATGTCTGTTTGCTGATTTAGCTAGTACAGATTAGCATATCAGTGCCTCATATTTCGATGCCTGATACAGTGTGAGACAGATGAAGCAGCCACCTTTGCACCAAATATCCTTTGATGTTTGACTTGGTGACAATTTTCAAAGCCTTCCTACCATACAGTAAAGCTGAGATGATAGAAAAAACATACATGCCTTTTTTATGAGACCATGATACTAAGCATCTGCATCCAGGAAATATCCATTCCCATTTTCACAAGACATTTAACTTAGCATGAACTACAAATTAAAAAAAAAACCAAAAAACAAAAACCAAAACAAAAAACAAACTCAAACAAAAAACCAAACCAGAGTTTGTTTTGGGGGATAAGGAAGGCAAACAAATGTGAGCCCAACTCTTGTCATCCTCGTGAGATGTTCGCTTTCCCTATGTTTGAGGCATTTTGCTTCAGCGTGAAAGTTCTTCCTAAGTCTAGACAATTTTGGCCACAAGCAGGTCCAACCAAGCCATCATTTTGAAATAAATATATGGGTGCATTTTCTTTCCGGATACAGTATTGTTATACTCAGACACTTGAAATTGCAGTGCTCTCAGCTTCTAATGGGTTAAATGTTCAAATGTTGCATTTAAATGACCATGACTGAAAATTTGGCCCCCACCTCTCTTGGGTCAAATAAATGTCATTGAGATAGTGAAAGAGTGATGGTGACACTTAATTTCAAAAATTGTTTTTAACTTAAGGTTTTGAATGTGCATTTGCTACAGAATTGTATTTTCTGTCTTTATTGATGCAGGACTGTAAAATCTATGAAAATGAAACAGAGCGGGAACTGGATTTTAAAACTTTAATAGTACAGCACTCTGGGATCTATACCTGTAAAATTTTAATCAGTCATGAAGGAAAGATGTACCACAGCACAAATACAATTAAGCTGGTAGTAGAAGAAGGTAAGAAAGCTTTAAAAAAGTTGAAAGTATACTTTTTAAATTCTCTTTACTATGGAGACTTTTAATTACAGTTCTCAGTTAATAAATATGTATGTGTGATAAAAATCACAGAAGGTTGAAAGGGATCTCTAGAGATCATCTAGTCCAACTACCCTGCCAGACCAGCTTCACAGGATGGTACCTAGGCAGGTTTTGAATGTCTTCAGAGATGGAGACTCCACCACCTCTCTGAGCAGCCTGTTCCAATGCTCTGCTGCCCTCAAAGAATTCTCTCCTCATTTTGAGACGGAACTCCTTATGTTCAATTTTGTGCCTCTTACCTCTTGTTCTGTCACTGGACAGCACTGAAAAAAGCCTGGCCCTGTCCTCCTGACACCAAACCTTTGCTGTACCCTTGCCAACAGTTGCCTGTCCTTCTGGAACCTGGGAGCCCAGAACTAGACAGTGTACTCCAGGTGTGGCCTCACTAGGGCAGAGTAGAGCAGGAGGATGACCTCCTTTGACCTGCTTGTCACACTCTTCTTGATGCACCTTGGGATGCCATTTGCCCTTCTTTGTCACAAGGGCACATTGATGGAATCTGGCATTCTGAACTATTTCACAATAATTTTCAAAATAAACAAGTAATGGAAGCTTGTGTGACATACAACCTATTTTGGAAAATTTATTAAGGATGTTTTCTCTGCAGTTCTATTTTGTTCAAAATTATCTGCTGTAAATGTGTCATACAAACTTACTAAGGGTTGGGGAAGAGGCTTTCCAACCATTGTAAATGATGCAGTCTGTATGTATGTGTGTGAAAAAAATTCAACAGGACTTACCATGTTTTAAATTACTCAATAATGCCAGAGTCCAAATATTGGTTTTTTTTAATTAAATGAAATATCTGTAATTAGTTTTAGTGATAAAGCCAATGTATAATTTTTACTGTGGATTTAAGTATGATGTTACTTGAATAACACTGCTTCTTTCTATTTTAGATGCACCAGAGGCCGTAGCTTTGGAGATAATTGGGCATGATGAAGAAATTGCAACAGAAATAGGTATCAAACCAGTACAAGAATCTTTCTGGAAGCTACTGCATATAGACATGCTTTCGTTCTGATCTATTTATGGCTGATGGCCTGATTCAGTGTAATCAAGCTAAGAATTGTCTGTGCACCCTCTGAGGTCTGATCCATCCTCACATCTGGTAATGTTCTGCGTGGTGCATTCCATGACTGATACACAAGTACACTGAACATACTCTTTTACAGAGGCTGAACCTCATGTTGCTGTTGTGATTGGCAAGAGAAAGTGATGGTGTTGATAAGCCATCTCTCCTTGGCTTCCTTTTGTAGACAGCAAATGCCATGAAGTGCTGTAGGAATGACATCCAGTTTGTTCAGCAGAGAGAGATAATGAATAATCCCCTTAATAGCTGGTGCAGCAGAGGACATTATTCTACTGGGAAATGAGAAATGTGAGGACTGACAGTCCTGGTAATGTGAGAATGCAGATCTGTCGCTGCTGCAAAGAATGGGTTGTACTGTCAAATGTCAAGACCTTAACCATGCTCCTATCTGGAAGTAGATTAGGTAACATCATCTACAGGCTTCACACAGTGTTGTATAGCATCCAGGATTTTGAGACTGGAGCTGTAATTAATTTTTAAAATCAGAAGTTTACCTGTCTTTTTCCTTTCCTGTGCCTGGGGGTTTCTTCCATTTAGTACCTAGTCCTTCCTTTCCAAGTATGGAAAATCCTGGTTGCCTCCTCAGTTGCTCATATGTGTATCTCATTTGTTCAGCCAGGGCCTTGATGCTAGTTGTCCTTCCTTCCTACAAATATCAGTTGGTGGGTCATTTTTCCAATGGTAGGACCCCATTACTGTGATGCCTCAGGTCTTCCAGCCTCCCAGTACACCCTTCCTGCACAGCTGTTCCCACTTACTGTGCTTGTCCCAACTCTTAGATGGCAGCCGAGTTGAGCATCAAATGATTATGACCAAATCTCTTCTATCCCTTATCTGCCTTGATGAGATCATTTGAAAAGATAATTGAAATACCTGCTGAGTGATGAGACAGATGGCATAGTGGAGAGTGAAGGGAGTTATACATGAGCTAATTCCCATGGTCTTTCAAACCTGTAATTTTTTAACCGTGTTCTATAGTATGTCCCCCAAAATAACTGTGGTGTATGGTGAAAAAGCTGGAGTTTCAAGGTGGGTGATACTAGAAGTTTAAGTCTGTGTTTCTATTTGTGCAACTGTGATTTGGATTTCTAAGGTCTGAATCTAAGATGGGCAGATTTTCATCTGGATGCTTTAAAGGTTCTTAAGAAGTTCTTCTGGAAGAATCCAGCGATACATCTTGAGTAATCAGCTTATGAGGTGTGCTCTTAGAGAAGTCCTGGCCAGGCCTTGCTTGCTGGGAAGCATTTGTACAAGAAGGCCTGAACAAGAACCAACATAACATCTTCTGTGGCTTAATAAAGGGTGTTCTGGATGTGTTTCCTGGAAATGATGCTGGCATAATCTGGAAATGGTGATGCAAAGTCGCAGCTAATGTCATGTCAATCTTCCTGTGACAATGTCTAAAATAAATAGCCTTGCAAACCATCAAATCTCACACTTCAGACCTGCAGCCTTCTGCCTTTATTTTCCCAAGTGTATACCTGTGGTTCTTAATTTTGCTTTTTCTAATAATTACCGACACTCTACAGGGTGGTTCCTGTTGTTTCCAATTAGTGCTTTGAAATGGCAAAAAGTAGCAAACTGAGTGATTTGCTTACATATCAGGATTATGCTGATTCCCAAGTGTAGTGCTGGGATAAGAATTTCTTCTGAGAGACTTCAGCAGGTTTTTTGTTTTATTGAGTAACTCTGTATGGTTTATCCATTATAATCAACTGCTTGTAATTCCCCTTACTAGTTAGTCACTTATACCTGGATCTGGGGCACTAGTGATAGGTTGTGCTCTCCTATTCTCTGCCTGCAGAACAATCTAGTTCATGGAATCATAGGATATCTGCAGTTGGAAGGGTGCCACAAAGATCAAGTCCAACTCTCTTTAGTTCTCTAATGCCTGAGATTCTCTGGCTTATGTAAATTCTTCTGACTGTGACAGTTTACCTGAGGGAAAGCAGTGGAGCAGCAGAGAGCATCTGAGCCTGATGCACGGCTACTGAAACCACCACCAGCACAGGTGGAACATCTGTGAAACATTGTGCAGGGTCTATGAAGTCCAGAAAGGAGCACAGCTCATGGGATATGTTGCTTGGAAAGCTGACATTTTACTGCATTCTGGACATGAATGCTATTTCTAACTAGATCTTCTCATGTTATGTTTTTTTTAGGTAAAGAAGAGGTACTCAATTGCACAGGTTTCTTGGGTTACTACATGCGAGAAGATGCCAGCCTCTACTGGTTAATTAATCAAACATTTCCAGAAAAATGCACAGGTATCCCTGAGAATGAACCTTCAATATGTGAAGAAGAATTAAAAACATTACAGTAGGTTTCCTGAAAATCCTGTGCTTTTTTTGTGTGTGGGATAATGTTCTGTACTTTGTGAGATTGCAAATTCAGTAAAACCTCAGTCTGAGGTTATTTTAGAACCTTTTCTTCATAATCTGTCTCTCAGCTGCTCATAGGTTTATGTACAGATAGTGTTGCTGAGACCATTCCTTTTTGCAGGCTGGGAAACAAATTCTATGTCACAAGGCTACTGCAGATTAAAAAAGTAACAAATGAGGACATGCATCATAATTTCACCTGCGTGTTGCAAACTGATGAAAGAACACAAATAAAACTCGTGAAACTGAAGAAAGGTATGGTGTAAGCTATGAATCATACTTCTTGTACATAGTTATTAGTTGTGCCAGCCTTTCCAGTCCTGAGGGCATCAATACTGATTTCAGAGCTTCTCTCCAAATATGTCTGTGCATTTATGAAGACTCTGGTCCATCTCCTGCTGGACCTAACAACCCCTTGGGCAATTCCTGCTTCTCTGGGACAGGGGTTGCTGACAAGTCTACTAGAGCAGCTGTGTTAGGGCTCCACAGTTCAACCCTTGCTGCTGTGGACACATCTGGGGAAGGTTGAACCACACTCTGGCTGTCAGATTCCTGGACAGCACTTTGTTAGGTGCTATGAGAGAGAATTCTCTGCATTCTCCTACTCATCAGGTTGCTGGGGCAATGGGGGTTAGCTACCCAAAGCTTGGTGCAGCCCAGTCTGCTGTTTGGGTCACTTTGTTTATTAAGCAGCTTTATCTAAAATTAAAACGTGGTGTGGGTAGGTTTTTTTTTTAGGGGGGTGGGTGGTTGGGTTTTTTTGTGTGTTTTTTTTAGAGTTCTCTTGTCAGGGGCTCTATTCTTCTAGCTATGGAAAGCTGATCTCAACCATATAGTAGTACTTCAAATTTATAGTCCTGACAGCCTGGACATTCATAACAAATAGTCATTCCCTTCTTATTTTCCATCTCTCTCAGACCTCTCCAGGCTTTACTTGGAGGAAATGTGTGGAAACAGACTAGCCAAAAGATGATGCACATAATAAAACAAATGAAATACAGACTACAATGAGCATGACTTGACAGTGCCTTCATAAAGACTTAGCGAAGCCTTAAGGGTTAAAAGTATTTGGAACTAAAAAGACAAAGATAACAGAATAATAATTTTAAAAAGATGAAAGAAAAAAAAGACTTTAGCCAGAGAGATTAAAGGGGATGTTCAGGATTGTTGTGGATGTACTGAAAGAAGGGAGAAAAAATAAAAGGAAATACTAAAGAACATATAGAAAACCCATCATAAAAATGGATGACCACCAGTTTGGGATGCTGTACCTCTATGAGGACCTATAGTGTCAGTCTTGATCTCGCATACAGTTCATTAAAGTGTGTGAAGGGTGTGTGAATGTGTGAATGTGCTTGTTTCTCCTGTTTTTAGAGTAATCCATGCTCTGTAGTTCTTCATCTCAGGACAAATGCCATGCATATGTGCTTGAAGTATTAGCAGGAAAGGACTCACGTCAGCACTGTGATGGTTTTGGATTGATTTTTAGATGCCAAGAGTACTAAATACATTAATCTTATATAATACTCTCTGTTAAGGTTATAATTTCCTGTGTTTCTGTTTTACAGGGAACACCCAAGATCTGCCTGTGCACATATTTACAACTGGAATGGTCCTTGCTGTACTATTTCCATGTGTTGCTGTAGCTGTGGTGTTTGTCTGTGTGATGTTTAGAGTTGACTTAGTTCTGTTTTACAGGAGCATATGCAGAAGAGATGACACTGCTGGAGGTATGACTTGAGTAATGCTGATGTTGAAATAAGTGTATCGATTAAAAAATAGTTCTGCGTAGGGTCTATAAAACAACCATATTTGAGGAAGATACAAAATAAATCCAGGAGTTATGTGTGTAGAAACAGCAAGGAATATGTAAAAAACCTCAAACCCTTGCTGTTCAGGTGCTAAAATGAATTTGTTGTGCAACTGGGGCAGTAACATCAGAAAAACATAGTGAAGAAGCTGCCTCTGGAGCAGGTAGTGTATGGGACATAGTTAGATGCTGTTAAGATTCACTCTGTTTTTTATTCATCACAAAAGTTGATGAAGGTGGAAAAGTTTACACTTATCTATCTGTAAAAAGGACGAGCACTGCCTGAGACAGGCAGATTGACAGAAAGTAACTTCAGTGAAGTGAAAACAAATTTCTGTCATCACTACAGAACTCCTCGATAGTCTTAGAAAAAGATCAAAATAGATGTGGAAGTCAGTGTTATCACTTGAATACCATTCTTACACACATATTTTTAACTTCCCTTCATTTTCTTGATTATGTCAGTTGTGATTAACTGATTAAATTAATCTGATTTTTTTAAAAAACCAGCTCACTATAGAAATAATATGTTATTTTCAAATATTTTCCAAACACAACCAGAATATTTTTTATCAAATTTAAATTGATTCAGCATTTTTTTTCTTTGAAGACTCTTCCAGGTTTCAAAGGAAAGAACAGTAGTTTCTCCATGCTTTGCTACAGAGACAATAACTTTGAAAACCACAATGGTGTATCAGATACTGTATTTCTGATGATTGCTAAAAAAAAAATAATCGATGATCTCTTTTCAGATGGAAAAGAGTATGATGCATTTGTGTCTTACCTGAAAGACTGCGTTTCTCCTTCTGAAGAAGAGAGAGAATTTGCTTTGAATATATTACCCATGGTATTAGAAGAAAACTTTGGGTACAAGCTATGTATATTTGAGAGGGATGTATGCCCTGGAGGAGGTAAGAAGGAAGATCATTTTTACACAAAGGTAGAAATCTGTAATTAGAAGGAATTCTGCCAAATGTGTTGTTCACTGAAATGCTACATTTTAAAATTTAATCTAGATTATGTATGCAAAGTTTGAATGCACGCTTTTTACATATTTTATAGATATATTTATGAATTCCTATACACCCATACACACACACACACACACACAAACACATACATAATTACACAGAACCAGGATGAGGAGATGTAAAAGCTCGCACGGAGAAAGTTAAGGTGAGAACACAGAAGTTCCCAGATGTTTCACAATAATGATGCTCTTGCTCTGCTTTTGCTGAAAGCAGGCACCTGTGAATTAACTTGTTTTTACTGCACAGGGCAGCTGGTATCTCTGGACTAGTTATTCTCAGGTAAATTGCTTCAGTGTGGTGGTTGAAACATTACATTTTGTTAATGTAATGGATGCCATAACAAAATAGGAATAAGAACATGGAATTTTGTTTCTCTAAAGGGCCTATAGATAGATGGCATTTTGCAGATGCTTGGAAAAATATACTGGGAGATTCCATTTAGTTCAAAGATCTAGCTGAGGAATAGGATTTATTTGTTTAAAACACAGATGATAAGGTCAATAAGCCTCCTTCACAAGGCAGTATCTCTCTATGTATTCATTTCTGACACTTTGTTCTAATCTGAGAGGTGCCACAGCTCTCCCAAGACATTTTTTGCCCAGTTATCCTCTCTCCTTAAGTATTAAAAAAAGGCTTTCTGAAGTGTTGGATCTGATTCTCTTGTTTTATCTTATTTCCTTTCCTCTGGTCTGATCCACTATGAATATGGAAAACAGTATTTCCTTCTATTTACAGGAGCCTTTGATGTGCTGTAATATCCTTGTCCCCCTCCTGCTTCTTCGTTTTCTCTTCTTCAGGTTACTCCTGCACTTTGTTTTGCCTTTCCCTACACAGCATGTTCTATGTACATCTCTGGTCTATGTAGAGCATGTCCCATGGTGCTGAAGCAAGCACAGGAAGTTGTGCATGAGGATTCAGTTTGGTGTATAGGCATTTGGAGGGTATCACTGTTTGGTTTAATTCATCACTTGTCATGACAAAAGTTACGGATCAAAATGCAAGCTGAAACACCTTCTGGCATCACACCCTAGTCTTCTCAGCCTTGGATTACTGGCAATAGATTTGGGTATTTGATGATGTAATGGGAGGAGTGGCCTGAAGGTTACTGAATATATGGAGAGAGGCTGCTGCTGGTGACTTTCTGTGGGATCACTCCAATGGTATCTATCATGAAAGAGCAAAGAGATGGTTGGCTGGAGGAAAAATAACTATTGCTGTTACCTTCTGCCTGTGTGACTACTGGCAAACAGCTGTCTAGGGTAACTGGAGATTGTGTGTTGTTTTTTGTGTGCACCAGAGAACAAGCCTTGGCCATACCTGAGCTCGTTTTTCCCAACTTTAATGGATACTGATCTCTTCATAGGAACAGTAGTGACATGCTGTCACTTTATAAGGGGAACATTTTTGGTATATATCTTATTGTTAAAGGATAAGTTGGTTCAGTGCCTCTCCTTTCAATTTAGTTTAATAATTCATTTATCTTTAATTTGCAGCGGTTGTTGATGATATCCATTCTTTCATTGACAAAAGCCGAAGATTAATCATTATACTGAGCCAGAACTACATTTCTGACAGAGCCATGTATGAGCTTAAAAGTGGACTGCATAAAGCCCTCGTTGAAAAAAAAACTAAGATCATCTTAATTGAATATGTGCCTATAGGTGACTACAATTTCTTGCCAGAATCACTGTCTCTTTTACCACCAAAGAGGGTTGTGAAGTGGAAAAAGGATAAATCTCTTCCTGTGAATTCCAGATTTTGGAAGAACCTTCGGTACTTGATGCCAGCAAAACCTAACAAAGTAAACACCAAAGGGCCCTATAATAATCTTGACTTAGGCTCGGAAGGGGCTCAACCATGGACTGAAGTCTGTGACTTTGGTGCAGTCATATAACAACTCTGGAGACAGAAGATGCTGAAAACTGCATTTTTCTAACATTTAGAAAAAAAAAACTGCACACTTACTTTGGGAAGACATTGTTCATAAGAGGCCAAGTCTGAAAAATGAGCAGGATGTATAAATTAATACCGTGGCTAGGATGGTGTTAGCCCCAGTGCTAAATGCTGTCCCACAGAGAGCTTCTTCAGCAATTTGCAGAAGCAGCAAAAATTTGATTCTTCTTAGAAGAATGGCATGAAGCACAATGCAAAACATGTTGATCTCATATTTTCTGGTAATGTTGGACAATATTAGTTATACTTGTATTCTTCTTGAAGCCCCTCAATAAATGTATCAGTATTTGCAAAGTATTACCAGATCCTCTTGGGTTTGTATTTTGTCATTTTCTGTATATCATGCTTGTGAGTAAACCCCAAACTGCTGCCCTGCCTAGCTTGGGATGCAGTCTTTAGGCAATGTCGAGCTGAAAAAATAAGTGAAAACAGAAACAAGAGAGGTTAGAAAGAGTAGGGCAGATTTGGTCAGGCTAAAGAGTATTGACTACTGACTTGTACATGATCTAGGCAAGCCAATTGGGAGTGATTTGGAGGAGTGTTAAAGACTGTTTCAATCCCCCTGTTTCACTGGGAATACTGTAAATTATAATTTTGTCAGGGAGAAGAGGGGAATGGTCTAGAGATAGCAGTATTTTGTTCATGTATGCTGACATGGACATTATATCTTGACCTGCCTTCAGCAGAGGGAAGTAGGGGGTTTATGTGCAAATGACATCTTCAGTATGGACATACACTCCTGAACCTTTGGAACATTTGTAGCTAGTATTACTTCTTAAAGCAAACTTGGAAATGCCAGTCAAAGTCACGGTATTCTTCCTTTATTATTAGCTGCCTGGCAGAAGATACCAACCTGATGTTAATTCCAGGATAAAATGGACCTATATTTTCCCCTAGTACCAGTGGGAGGAAATCAGTGGAGGATCGTTTGGGCAGCTCTTTTTGTCAGTTTGCTAGGAGACCATCAAGCCTCAGCCCACACTCGTTATTGTCTTACATTCAACTAATGCTAGTTCTGAGGAGACATCTCTTTGATACTAACACTTAATTCATGCAGCTGTAGTGGAAGAGCTCTGTTACCATCTCAGTGCATTTGTGAACACAATGGGAGTATCTTTTCACATTTTCTGATTTAGTAGCTATAATTAGATAAAGCGCCTGACTGAAATAGGAGTTTCACACAGCCACAAGTTATGAAAAATACACAATGTAAAAAAAGCTCCACAAGAATCTATTTCACTTTTGAGCTACTCATGACGGTTTCCTGTGGCTCAGAAATCCAAATTTCCTGAACTTCAGTGAAAGCAGCCGCTGATAGACCACAATAGTTTCATTTTTCTAGTTTCATTTTTCTAGTCAGCTAAATATATAAACAATTCATCACAGGAATTTGTCTCTTATATCTCATTGTTTGATCTTCTGTCTGGTCTCTATTGGTGAGATATAGTATGTACATCTATACAATAGTCAAATGTAATACATTTGTTGCTTATTACTTATCAAATAAAAAATAATAGAGTTCAGTACATTGATGGCTTAAGGTATTTCTGAAAGGTAATCAAATAGATTCAGAGGTTATTGCTCTAATTCTTCTGACTACTACCATAATTAAAACAGTTTCAGTGTTGAGCTGGAGATTTTAATAGCATGTACAAAACTATAGCTGTTTGAAATAAAAAAATTTCTGTTTGAAATAAAAAAAAATTCCATCACTATGGTGATGGAATGTGGTACCATTAGAGAGGTTCCAAAACTATTTGGAATGCTGTATGAATATGACCTTTTAGAAACAACAGAGCAAATCTAGAAGTAACTGTGTCTGTGAGGAACTGTCAGTACTTATTAGGAATACTCTGAATATCCCTAGCAAAGAGATCTCTTGAGGGACTTCATGATGGGGTAAACCTAATTCCTGAATTTAAGCATTCAGCTGGAGACTTGAGCCTGAATATTTAGCTCAGGTGTAATAGCAATGTCTCTAACTGTGTATAGTGGCTTAATATGTAGTGTATTGAGCATATTTACCTATGTAATACTTAAGGAAGATACTGTCTTTGGGGACTTTTGCACCAAAAGTTGAGCTACAGGGAAGGGACTCATACTTTGGAATTGAAGACTTGTGAGAACCTCAGGATTGTCACCAGCTGCCAGCATGTTGAATGGAAATCAAATAATACAGCTCAAATACCAAAGGAGTGCTCTCAGTGAAGTGAGACCTTGAGACCTGCAAAGCAGAACCGTGAGGAGAATCATCTGAAGGGATTCCAGAAGGTTTAAATTGTTTGGTAACATGAACAGAGGAAGGAAAAGGAGCGTCGTCAACAAATGCATACAGGAAAAGAAAAAGCATTGGAAAGAAGAGCTGTGTAAGCTAAGGAATAATATTTACACAGGGACACGTGGCCAGGCATAAATAAATGATGGGCATTAAAGCCATTAGAACAGTCAGATCTCCTGTGGGAGTAATGGGGAAACTATTCTGACCTACTTCTGTGCTTGAGCACAGTAAGTTTCTGAAAGAAAATCCCTAATACAACAATAGTCATCCTTGTCAGTTTTATGTTGCTTGGCTTGCAGTAAGCAGACTGGCTGTGAAGGAAGGCAAGATGTGATTGCCATGGAATTTGAGGTGCTAGAGAATTCTAATTAACTGTTAAAGACTGTGAGAGTGAAAAGATTTTCAAGGCCTGTGTTGTATTTGCTTTGCTCTTTCTCTGTCAGTAAGTGATCTATTCACTTATTATTTGTGCTAAATAGCATCACCTTCCCTTAATTCGCAGAAGAGTAATAGGTGAATTACCCCATTGCCTCACGAGCAGCCCTTGACTATATGCCATTTCAGTGACTGTAAAACCTGGTACAAAATGTATTTAGATACTGTGGAGACACCTCCTGTGACAGCAGAACCAACACCACCGACTCAGTGTAGAAGATAATCAGAGCAGAATATTCCTTACCTACTCTGTGTTAATCATAGCTGTGCAGAAGAAGATATGATGTGTAAATATGTCAAGCTGGAACAGTACCAGAATACTAAAGAGACATAATCCTCTTACCACTACAAAACTACACTACATACACACTGAGAGAGTGGATTTTTACTTCTGTTTCCTGGCTGTCAAAATGCTAGGTCACAAGTGAGATAGAGAAGGTAAGATATGGACTTGACTTTCCACAGAAGTGGAAGGAATGATTTCCTGGAGCTATAACATAATAAAATTTGCTAAATGTGAGGGTGAGTGAGGGGGGAGGAGAAGGAGGGAAGAGAGAGGAAGTAGGGGAGTATTCTGGAATGGTTCATTCAACTTAAAAGCATTCTGTAGCAGCAAAGGACAAATATGAACCTGGAAAGTACTTGTGTGAGGGTGCTTTTTTTTCGCCTATAAATTTCTTTTACAAAAGAAGAAAGGGTGAATTGAAGCAGAGGATCAGCCAAATATTTGCTACTATTTGATAAGATTTTCATCCACGGCAGTAACCAGTACATTATGCCACTTATTTTCCTGACATCATGGCTTTTAAAAAAGAATGTGACGGATGGTTCTGTTGTGTTTCTAAGATCTGCTCTAACAGTTGGACTGGTCTACTTAATTTTTTGTTTGTGATAAATCCATTACTTGAAGAGTACAACAATTAGTACCCAAAATGAATGAAGTATGTTTTGTATCTGTAAGATGCATCTTTGGGAAAGAAGCATATTCTCTTTCTGATAGTCTTAGCAATGCCTCGAAAGCAGCATGGGCTTGACTTTATCTGCGTTGTATTCCATAAGTCCTTCAAGGGCTGAGAAATGTAAAATACTTTTCCTAGTCAGAAAGGACACCTTCAAAAACTTATTATACTGAAGTCAACAGAAACACATTGAAGCTTTTTGTAACTTATAAACCAAGTATATGTTTTATATTGGGACAAAGCATTGGAAATATTTTAGGAGACAATTGCCAGCAACACCCCCCTCCCCCCAAAAGAATCCCTCAAACAAACAAAAAAACCCAAAAAAACCCAAATCAAACAACACCCACCCAAAAAAACCCCCAAAAACCAAAACAAAAAACCCAACACCCCCCCTACTGAAAAAAAAACCAAAACCACAACACCAAAACAAAAAAACACAACCCCACCATATGCACTGCGGCACATCCTGAAGTGCCTCATCTACACAGTTTTAAAATACCTCCAGGCACAGTGACTCCACTGCCTCCCTGGGCAGCCTGTTCCAGCCCCTGACTACTCTTGGTAAAGAAATTTTTCCTCAGATCTAGTCACAACCTCCCCTGGTGCAACTTCAGGCCATTTCCTCCAACCCTATCATTATTTACTTGAGATAAATCCTCCTCCCTAGAACCTCCTTTCAGGTAGTTGTAGAGAGGAATAGGGCCTCCTCTCAGCTTTCTCTCCTCCAAACTAAACATCTGCAATTCCCTCAACCTCTCCAGACCCTTCACCAGCTTGGTTGCCCTTCTCTGAACTCACTCCAACACCTCACTCTACCTTCTTGTATTGAGGGGCCCAGAACTGAACACAGTAATTAATACTGGTCATTGCACAAAAGAATGTGTATGTAAACAGAGGCAGCATTGAAATTCCCTGTTATACAGCAAAAAAGCCTTTTTTAGGGTCTTGTCGTGTAAATAGAGTAATTGATAATTTTGGTTTAGAAGTTAGATTATGGTGTTGGTCAAAGGTTGGACTGGATGATCTTGAAGGTCTCTTCCAACCTAAACATTCTGTGATTCTGTGACCCAATCTACAGTAAAAAGTGTGAACTTCACAGAAGAGAGATGCAAGTTGCACTGTTCTTGAAATAAGTCTGGTGAAAACTGATGGGCCTATATATTTACATAACCTCAACTGAAAGAGGGAAAACTGGGGTCTGAATTGATGACAAGGTGCTCTCAGATGCTTTTATGTCACTGGAGTCACAGTGTAACCTGTCTTTTATTGGTTTTGCATCCAAAGCCTGGAAAAAGTGCTGGACAGTGTGGAACTGTGTATGCTCTGCCTGCCTACCAGGTGCAAGGGGAAAGTCATGGATAGTGCAGGTACATCAGGGCTTCTCTACTTTTGCCAAAGCAGAATTTTTGGCAACCAACAAGGTTTAACTGGGAGGAATCAGACAGAAAGTCATAGTGTGTCTCAGCCTCCTTATAGTGCCCACTTACAATGGAAGTGTAGGGCAGCTGAGGAGAGTAAGAGAACTTGGCTCTTAGAGTGAACATTATTCTGTATTGTGAAGAAGTGTGGTTTTCTTGTAGATTTTAGACATTACAGACTTTTTAAACTACCTAGTAGCAGCATTTGGGCAGAAAAAACCCCCCAACCTTTTACTCCTTTTCCTCTTAAATGAAGCAAACCAAAAAGTCCACACAGTGCAAATACAAGATTTGAGAACCCAAAAGCTTTCGGTCTTCTACTAGGGATGAAGTTTTGTTCCCTGTTCTTCTTACAAGAAAATAACCCAGAATTTTTGAATATAATGCAACTAAACTGCAAAAGGAAGAGATGATGACAGTGAGGTGGAGGAAATTGCTGCAAAGGAAACAGAACAGAGAGCAACGCTCGAACTAACCACAATTCTTACCATATAGCATAGAAACTGCAGGTAAGATTTCCACATTTAAAAAATTTTGTTATTATAGCTTTTAACTTGAGATTTTAGCCTTCCCTTCCTCATCTGCTTGACAGGTAAATTGGTTTTACTGCCTTTGAATGTTCATTTTAAGGTAAACTAGTTTTAATTGCCTGGTCGAACAAAACAGTCTCATAGTGGCTTCATTAGGTTTGGGGTTTTTTTTGATTTATAGATATAACAGAGCTTCTGTGTGATTGTTACTAAATCTTACTCCTAGAATCAGATAATTTTTGCCTTTCCATTGTTGTAAGTCTGATAAAAGATACAAGAATTGATAGTTCTGATGCTGAAGTGATTTAATCAGAATCAGAATAGTAGACTGTGGGATTGTGGCATACCACTCTTCACTAGACTTCAGAGATATGAAATTTGGTGCAGCTCTTGGAAATGTTTTTTATTTCTTTTGTTTGTATTTTATGTAAATACACACAAGATGTTATGAAATAGAGATTTACCGTTTTCTTGTGAGAGTCCTTTAGGAGCCAAAACATAGGCAAAAGAATACAGTTCTTCTTCTGTCTTACATTTTTTTTACCACAGGAAATTATGTTACAACCACGTTAGTTTCCTTTGGGTAGAAGTTCATAATTAAATGGCATCCTAAGTCCCTAGATTAAGGGTAAAATAGTATGAGTGTGTATATGGCAGAAGGCAGAGGGACTCCTGATAATACATTGTCCAGAGCAGAATGCTTTCTTTTTCTGTCAGATACTAAGATAAAATGAGTCACTGGACATATTGAGTCACTCAATCACCTTGAGTTCCCCTGCAGTGCAAACAAAGGCTTTTTCTTAGTGGTGACCTTTTTTCTTTTTTCTTAGGCTTTTCTCAGTGGTGACCAGCGATAGGACAAGGGGTAATGGGTATAAATTGGAGCATAGGAGGTTCAAGTTGAATATTCGAAAAAATTTTTTTACTGTAAGGGTGACAGAGCCCTGGAAGTCTCCTTCACTGGAGACATTCAAAACCCGCCTGGACATGTTCCTTTGTGATGTGCTCTAGGTGGCCCTGCTCTGGCAGGGGGGGTTGGACTAGATGATCTTTCGAGGTCCCTTCCAACCCCTAGGATTCTATGATTCTATGATTCAAAGCTGAATGGTCAGTTTAAGGTTATCTTGTTTCAGGTATCCTGCTCTGTTGTGAATTTGTCTGTTTCTGATGAGAATGTCGCTTCTCCTGTCAAGCACACTTGAGAGGTGACATTTCTCAGTTCCTAACACTACCATATTTTTTAAGCACTATAAAAATGCAGAGTCTCTGAGGTTCTATAATTAAAGTGTTATCAGTTAGCAAAAAAATTGGCAGTGCTGTATTTTCCCATTGCTAGCAAAAGACAACAGAAAATGTGGCAGATTTCTAAGCAAATATATAATATTGATTAGTTAACCCTGCCTTTTGCACTTCTTCCCCACTCGTGTTGACTTTATGGGCTTGAAGAGGACATTGTTAACGTGACAGTAAACTGGAGAGCAGTGAGATTATACATTGCTGGCATTATAAGTGCTTTGTGAATGGTCACTTGATGTGATTTTGCTACACACAGCCTGAATTTCCTCTGGTTACAAATGGTCAGTTGGAAAGCAAATGCTTCCAATCCCTCACTTGTGCCAGGTCAGGCACTCCTCAGGGAGCTTCTGATGGTTTAACAGATTGAACGAATTACCAGAAAGGACCAGAGGTGTCATGAGAGAGGTGCTGGATCATTTGTCTGAGAACAAGGGAGAGGGGAGTGAGGAGGATGGAGTAGATGAGAACCTTCTCTTTTGATATCAGTGCCCCATCAGTTCACTTGCTCAAGGGTCTTCAGCACTTACACATACTTTGTCTAAGTGTGTAAGGCTTTTGTGTCCTGCCTGGTACTGACACCAATCTGCCTTTGACATGGGACCATAGGGGTGACATAAATCAAATAACCATCTTTTTTTTTTTTTTTTTTTTTTTTTTTTTTTTTTTTTTTTTTTTTCCTTCTATAGAGCATGAGAGAGTCTTAAAGTTCAGGAGGTTTTTTTGCCCAGTGCTGATAGGAGACTGTCTGTTTATTCAGACATAACTTGGCTCAGACTTTCAGGATGATGTTAAAAGATGTACCAGTGATGACAATTGGCAGCAGCTACTCTGTAACAAAGCACTAGGACAGGTTAAGACAAATGAGTTATCCCACTCCACGTCTTCTCCGAGTGTAAAAATAGATAATTTCGTTCACTTGCAAGGAATAGAGACATGCTGAAGAGAATCATGACTAAAGTTCTCCTCTCTACACATAATAGCTGCCAGAGAAAGTGCAGAGTGGGAGTTCTCTTCACTTCTTTTCTGTCTCAGTGTGCACTGGATGCTCTCTTGCTGCCTGCCTGTATGAATCATGTCTGATTTGCATGAGGTGCCAAGACAAGAGACCAGCCTTTTCCTGACCTTCTCTTTTTTTTGCCTTGGCCTGACTCAGTGTCTCTGTGGCAGCTGTGCAAATGCAGAGTCACTCTGTGGCCAAACCAGCAAAGAAAAAGGTTCATTGAGGTCCCAGGTGCACAATGGGAACAACAGCAAAGCTCCTGGCCTTTACCCACCTTAATCCTGAATCAGGCATTCCATACATGTCAATCATAGACATTGAGTATGTTCTTAGTAAATACCCAAATTAAACCCTGGTTGTTGAATATGGATGCTCGACAGCTTGCCATCCCTCTCAGCTTCAGGACACAGATCAAACCTCTCAGTAGGAGAGGCAAAATCTTCATACAATAAGGTGTGGCACTTCTTGAACAGGATGGTGTAATATAGGGATCTGGGTGGAACTGAGTGCTTTGTGGATCTGCTCCCAAATGCCCCAGGTGTTTCTGGACTCAGGTCACAGGTAGCACAGCTGTAGAGTCATTCAAAGTGCAGCACAGCACTGTGGTCCAGAAACAAGGCCTGATGCTGTGATGCAGGTAAGTCATGGAGAAGAAGGCTTTTTTAGGTTGCTCTGCTGATCCCAATGGACGTCTTAGGTTATATCTGTTCTAAGTGGTAAAAAAGCCCAATAGGAGCATGTCTCTTGGGTGAAAGGGTTATAACCAGAGACCTGGTGCCCACACAGTACATGCTTTGAGAGGTTTACTTCTGAATAGTTCTACTCCCACAGACCCAAAGCCACTTGCAGCTGCAGTGCAAGTTCAGATTTGGTTTAATCCCAAAGCAATCCAGTTTACACACTCTGGAACTGTTGACCACCAACATACAACAGAGCTCCATAGATTTTGATATCAGTTATGCCTTTCTCAGTCTGTTGCTGATAAGGTACCAGATTTGTTGTCTGCTGTTTGGTATCTTATTTTTCATCTTAAAGGTTCCTCTTCTAACAGAAACAACATCTGAAAGACACGCATTTCTACTCCAGATGTGGAGTTCTGCATTACAGTAGGTGTAATCTGAAAATCCATCTGTAAGCAACTCTGTGAAAGATGTATGTAAAAAGACTATTGCATATTCTTGAAATACACCCATCCTGCATTTGTGTGAAATAATATGAGCAGGAAGAGTGCTGCAAACCCCATTTTTAGAAAGCACAATATTTGGAAATGCTGTCTGTTGAGTTTTATAGAACTACATAATAAAATATCTGATTTCCTGTCTTATTGGAGTAGTATTAAAAAAAATCCATTTTTCTCTTTTACAGAAAGTGAGATGATTCCTAAAGACGACATCTCAGATTGTCAACAAAAAGTGATAAAGAAAATAATGCTCACCTTGTGCTGGATCCTAGCATTGTTTGTCAGTGGGGCAGAAGTTAGAGAGATTAACTTGTCAGGTAAGGGTCTGGTTTGGTGAGGTTTGGAGTTTGTGGTGCTTTCTGACAGCTGATGAAAGTGGAGCTTCATTTTGCCGTGCTTTCATGAGTTTTTCCTGCCTTTGTTCACGTTTGTGTCAGGAAAGCATCTGTTTCTAGGATTCCCACAAGCTTTTTAAAGTTCTGATTATACAGCTTCCCCCAAGTATGATTCAAAAGTCAGTCCCCTAATGAAAAGAAAAAGAGAAAATGGAAAGGAGAATTTCTGAGAACTGAAAGGAGCAAATTAATTGCTTCTGTGACTCCCTGAAATCTCCAGCAGCTGGTCCAAGCATGTTGAGAGGGCTAAAGAAGAGAAAAGTAAAGTGAGACCAATACAATATATCAAAGTCTTCCACCCACACCAATCTATCTGGAGAAGCTTGATCCAATTTAGTTAGCAGAGAGAAACCAAAACTGCAAAAAAGTTTCCCAGGTGGGCAGGTGAGGAACCGATGATTTTATGCTCTCCCTTCTGCTGAAGTGAAATCTTGCCCTACTTTCAGGGGTCACCACATCCTGGCAGGTAGGAGGGGTTAGGCAGCAAGTCTGGCCACTCTTGGGAGAATTCAGGGTTAGGATAGGTGACCACAGCTTTCAGAATATAAATTTTTGTCTAATTTCACTGACAGTAAATTAAATGGAAGAGGGGAAAGGTTTGAAAGCAGGGAGACAACACTGCTTGTCAACCTTACCCTAAGAAGGGTCTGTGATGGGCAGGCTCTGCTTCTTCAGGTTTATGTCAGTCCCATCTCCATTAATATTAAGGCAGCCAGAAGACCTGCATCTGATTTTCTGTAGAGTTGGGGTTTAACAGGTTAGCAGCCATGTGAAAATCTTCAGTTCACAAAATCTCTTAAGCGATTTTCACATTAGGCTTTTGGAAAAAGCCTAATAAACCTTTGGAAACCTAAGAATAAACTTTTGAGAACACTGGTAAATTCCATTTTTCAAGGAATGGAATTTATGGAAATGAATTCTCTAGTAGCCCACCAGCACTCAGTCACATGAAAAATATTTAACACAAAGAAAAGTAAAGTTTTATTTGTTTACTATTTCCATTTAGATATATATAATTTTTTTTTTTTTTTTAAATTATGACTGTGTGTTCTTTCAGGTGGTAATGATATCCTAGTGTCCTGCTTTTCTGCTTTTCAGGATGTTCCGGTGCTGAACCCCAAATACGGTACCGTGCAATTAGTGATGAAAAATTTGTTTTACAATGCACTTCACCAGATAGACATTCTGCACACATTTATGGCAGTTCAGTTCTAAAACAACCTCAGGTGAAATGGTTCTGGCTCCGGAAAGACAAAGAGCTACCACAGGCTGTCAAGGAAAGCTCTAATCTTTCTCTCCAAGGGAATGCACTTTGGTTTAAACCAGTAAGAGACACTGCTTCTGGAGTGTACATCTGTGTGATACGGTATGTAATGGAGCAATAGGCTTTAAATTTCTGCATAAGAATCTATTGTTTTGCTTTGTGTATTAAATTGGTAACTATTTTTTTCCTACATCACTCAGGGAAAAAATCCCATGCCTGAAAATTGTTCTGGAGGTTCAAACAAAGAAGGTGGCAAACTGTTCAGGTTATGACACAAATACACTGTATCTTCTTGCTGACAATGGGAATTCTATAACTTGTCCTGGGACAAAATGCTACAGCCATGTAAAAAAGTCAGATGTAACATGGTACAAGGTAAGAGTCAGGCTCTTGAGCATTCAGTGATGGTGAAGCTACCAGTGTTCTAGTTAATGCTCATGTGCCACAGTTTTTTCAACACTTTTTTGGCAGACAAAAACAAACACTTTTTTGGCATACAACCTGATAACCTCAATCCAAAAGCAGAATCTTGAATTGCAATGTAGGATGTCTGTAAGTAAGAGTTTTGAAAAAAATTGCCACACCCAGAATATTATTCCTTATATAAGCCTGGAGATACTTTATCCTCAGTTAAGAAATGGAAGTGACTGAGAATCAAAATTATTTCTTTAAAAAACTGACATATGTTTGAATTTAAAATTATAAGGGCTTTTTTAATGTTTTAAATTTTGAAAATATTAAACATGCCAAAGAAATGTGGCTTTGTTAGAAACAAAATTCTTTTGAGGTTAATGTTTCAAACTTTTTATCAAGAATCTTGGTTTTAATGAAACACTATTCCACTGAAATATAATCAATTTTCTCTTTTTCATATGACCACTAACATTTTTTCCTGTTGTGATTTTAACAATTGTAGTATGCCATCTAAACCTGTATAAATGCACAAATGAAAAGGGCTGAAGTTTCAATTGTGCATTTTAGTACCTGGTATTATTTGTATTATTTATTCTATGAGGTAGAATTATGATCTAATCAAAGTTACTTCCCAACTTAACTTCCCAACTTAAAACAGGTATACATCTACCTACACCTTGATCTGAAACCCACTGAATTCAAAGAGATTATTTCCGTTTTTGTTTAGTGGATTTTTGTTAGGGATTTGATTTAAGGAAAATTCTTAGTGATCTTAGAGAATACAAATACACTTAGCTTAATAATAGGAGTGTTTTTCAAAAAATAGTTTTCGTCTTTTTGAAAGCAGTGACCGTGTTGTCAATTTCAGACAATATAAAACTGCAGTTTACTTCTTATAAAGGAACATGAAAATGTTTTCAAAACAATTGATTTACAGAATAAAAAATAGCAAATCCTTTTTTGTTGCTTTTTAGTACTAGGAGTTTAATTTACTCCTAATAATAATTTCAATCTTTTCATAGAAACCATAAAATTTATTAGAGACTACAATTTTAAAATATAACTGACAATTGTCCTTAGGCTCCTACTAAGTGATTTTTTAATTTTTTTCTTGGCTTCTGTGGTATAAGTTTGGCTTAGCCCTACTGCCACTTCAATCCTATCCAAATAGCTTAAAATACAATTTAATAACAGCAACAGAAAAAAAAAAAGACTTCTAATTCCTTGATTTTCTTTAATTAGGATGGTCATCAGATAAAACACAGGAAAAGCAGACAAAGCCTAAAGCTTAGACATAATGAAATCTACCTGAATCCAACCTATGACAAAGATGGAGGAACGTATGTGTGTGATTACAATTTCTATGACAACACTACCAAGTGGACAATGAGAACAGCAGTAACAGCAGAAGTCATTGGTGAGTAATAGAATAACTCAGAATAAAATACCTGAAATAAACTATGTTTTCTTTATTCTTTCCTACCCTATTTATTCCTTTTGTTCTGGCTTATTTTCTGAAAAACTCGACCTTAGTTAGCTTCATGATCATGAAAGTCCTTTCCCAGTATTCTGAGAACATCTCAGGACACTGACTGTAAACTTCAATGGTCAGTAGTATACAATGCCATCATTTTCAAGATCTAATTCTACCTTGGATTTATTTTAGTTCCTAACAGTAGGAATCAAATCTACCAAATGGTTTAGATCTCATGGTCTGGGAGCAGAATTCATGAAACTGCAACTGGTGCCAACGTTCTCCATGTACTCTGTGGGGAGTGTTAGGAAAATACTAATGTACAAGGAAGAAGGAATGCTAATGCTGCATGGAATGTATGGAGAAAAGCACTGTATCTCAATCTCACCTTTATCCCTGAAGTAGAGGATTATGTGAAAGTAGGAGTTAGATAAAAATAATTGTTCCTTGTGGCATAGCTGAGACCTCCATTTGACTCACTTGGCAATGACAAGGAAGGTGATGTTGGTGAGATCAGTTACCATCATCCACTTTTTAACAGTGGAGGAAACAGGAGACCTGTGAGCAATTTAACCAACAAACAAGCCATTTGTTGCTGCATGTGCTGCCTGGGTGAGAACATCACTGCCTGCATGATCCCTATGGATTACTAAATAAAATGGACTAGAACTCCTTGGCACAGTGATATGGCATGACCTTATATCCTTCTTCAAATCATTTTGACCTTTTCTGTAATATTTACTGTCTTCTGCTGCCCTTCAGGTGAAACTCAGACGTTGCCCGGCAGGGTGCCATTGGTCAATGTCAATGCTATGCAAGGGAGCATGCTAGCAACTCAGGATCAGGAGCAAGGGAGAATATTTAGTTTACTAAAAGAGGGATACGGATATCTCCTTTTCTCCAGATACCTGTGCTGTAAGAAAGTCTCAACAGGCACTGCAGCCAATCACAGGTCCCAGAGGAAAGCATAGCCATGTCTGTTCTGTATCCTGAGCTGGACAGATCCAGTACAGCTATTTCTGCATGGCAACAGCACAGAACCTGTTCTCAGCATCCTACTGGAAAGTGGGCCACTCTGTGGAAGGGAGAACAAGATCTAGGGACCAAAAAAAAGGTACCAGGTGAAGGAACATAGTTCTATGGTCTAGTGGGAGCAGCAGTCCTCTGAAAAAGCTGGTCTTCTTTTTTTGCAGATGTTTCATGCATTTGATACTAAGATGTCTTTGTTAAAATACATATGCCCTATCAAGACAGGGGCTGGAAATCTTGTGTCACCGACTTTTGAGACCTCTGTGTGCTGGGTTAAAATGTGTGATGCTCTTTCACTCTTTTCTCTGTCTATGTTACCACAGTATTTTCCAAGTAGACATAGACTAACTCTTCTTTTATTCTCATCTGGCTGAACCTGAGCTTGTGCACTGTACTTCTCAGTTCTTTTCCCTCCCTCCACAGCACAGCCAGAGAAACACTTAAAAGGCACCATGAACCTATATACTCCCTGTGAATCTTGTGTACATTTCTCTGCTGTGGCNTTTAATTATGACTGTGTGTTCTTTCAGGTGGTAATGATATCCTAGTGTCCTGCTTTTCTGCTTTTCAGGATGTTCCGGTGCTGAACCCCAAATACGGTACCGTGCAATTAGTGATGAAAAATTTGTTTTACAATGCACTTCACCAGATAGACATTCTGCACACATTTATGGCAGTTCAGTTCTAAAACAACCTCAGGTGAAATGGTTCTGGCTCCGGAAAGACAAAGAGCTACCACAGGCTGTCAAGGAAAGCTCTAATCTTTCTCTCCAAGGGAATGCACTTTGGTTTAAACCAGTAAGAGACACTGCTTCTGGAGTGTACATCTGTGTGATACGGTATGTAATGGAGCAGTAGGCTTTAAATTTCCGCATAAGAATCTATTGTTTTGCTTTGTGTATTAAATTGGTAACTATTTTTTTCCTACATCACTCAGGGAAAAAATCCCATGTCTGAAAATTGTTCTGGAGGTTCAAACAAAGAAGGTGGCAAATTGTTCAGGTTATGACACAAATACACTGTATCTTCTTGCTGACAATGGGAATTCTATAACTTGTCCTGGGACAAAATGCTACAGCCATGTAAAAAAGTCAGATGTAACATGGTACAAGGTAAGAGTCAGTCTCTTGAGCATTCTGTGATGGTGAAGCTACCAGTGTTCTAGTTAATGCTCATGTGCCACAGTTTCTTCAACACTTTTTTGGCAGAGAATACAACCTGGTAACCTCAATCCAAAAGCAGAATCTTGAATTGCAATGTAGGATGTCTGTAAGTAAGAGTTTTGAAAAAAATTGCCACACCCAGAATATTATTCCATATATAAGCCTGGAGATACTTTCTCTTCAGTTACAAAATGGAAGTGACTGAGAATCAAAATAATTTCTTTAAAAAAATGTCATATGTTTGAATTTAAAATTCTAAGGGCTTTTTTAATGTTTTAAATTTTGAAAATATTAAACATGCCAAAGAAATGTGGCTTTGTTAGAAACAAAATTCTTCTGAGGTGAATGTGTCAAACTTTTTATCAAGAATCCTGGTTTTAATGAAACACTATTCCACTGAAATATGATCAATTTACTCTTTTTCATATGACCACTAACATTTTTTCCTGTTGTGATTTTAACAATTGTAGTATGCCATCTAAACCTGTATAAATGCACAAATGAAAAGGGCTGAAGTTTCAGTTGTGCATTTTAGTATCTGGTATTATTTGTATTATTTATTCTATGAGGTAGAATTATGATCTAATAAAAGTTACTTCCCAACTTAACTTCCCAACTTAAAACAGGTATACATCTACCTACACCTTGATCTGAAATCCACTGAATTCAAAGAGATTATTTCCGTTTTTTGTTTAGTGGATTTTTGTTAGGGATTTGATTTAAGGAAAATTCTTAGTGATCTTAGAGAATACAAATACACTTAAGTTAATAAGAGGGGTGTTTTTCAAAAAATAGTTTTCATCTTTTTGAAAGTAGTGACCGTGTTGTCAATTTCAGACAATATAAAACTGCAGTTAACTTCTTATAAAGGAACATGAAAATATTTTCAAAACAATTGATTTACAGAATAAAAAATAGCAAATCCTTTTTTGTTGCTTTTTAGTACTAGGAGTTTAATTTACTCCTAATAATAATTTCAATCTTTTCATAGAAACCATAAAATTTAAATTATTTTTTAAAAAGACAATGGTATTCACATATTAGAGACTACAATTTTTAAAATATAACTGACAATTGTCCTTAGGCTCCTACTAAATGATTTTTTAATTTTTTTCTTGGCTTCTGTGGTATAAGTTTGGCTTAGCCCTACTGCCACTTCAATCCTATCCAAATAGCTTAAAATACATATGCCCTATCAAGACAGGGGCTGGAAATCTTGTGTCACCAACTTTTGAGACCTCTGTGTGCTGGGTTAAAATGTGTGATGCTCTTTCACTCTTTTCTCTGTCTATGTTACCACAGTATTTTCCAAGTAGACATAGACTAACTCTTCTTTTATTCTCATCTGGCTGAACCTGAGCTTGTGCACTGTACTTCTCAGTTCTTTTCCCTCCCTCCACAGCACAGCCAGAGAAACACTTAAAAGGCACCATGAACCTATATACTCCCTGTGAATCTTGTGTACATTTCTCTGCTGTGGCTTGGTTTAAAAAAGAGAAAAAACAGAAAAAAAAAGTGTCATCTGGCACCATTTCTTGCACTACGGGACTTTCCTAGCATATCAGAGGTGTCGTTTTTAGCCTCTTCAGGCTGTTTTTCTGGTACCTGGGTAATTGCTTAGTAGATTGTATGAACTGTGGGTGTCGTCAGCTGTGCCCTTTGGCAGCCCTTCTTTTGCAAAAAAAAGGCAAGGCAAGGCAAGGCAAGGCAAGGCAAGGCAAGGCAAGGCAAGGCAAGGAAAAAGTTACTTTAATGCAAGTCCATGTGCTTGTGAGTCAGGTGTCTGTGCTTCACAAGTGCTTACATGGAATGGTGCTTTGAAGGGAAGTGGTAGGAAGGGGTTTTGTAAGGAGGGGTTTAGTATCTGAATCTGAAATAGCCTTAAATGCAGGCTAGATGCTGAGCTCCTCAGTTCATGAAAGATGGCACCGAGAGAGCAGGTCTTTAAGTAGCTAAATAAGTTTTGTTGTCAGAACTCCATGATCTGTACACTCTTAAGACACCTTAAGAATTGTAAACAATGCTCTTGGATTTAGGTCTCTAATTCTACCCACCATTTGAAAACAAAATTCTGTTGGATATTTTCTCTGATCTTCTGCACTGATGATAGCATTACAGTTATAAACAGTATTCATGTTTATTGCAGCAAAAAACACCATCCATCCACCAAATCTCTTGTATCCCAAAGGTGTGGTCATCCTTGAAGCAGAGCTTGGTAAGTTTCAATTCTTCATCTGAAAGTGAAAGACAATGTTCAAATGAGATTTTGGTGGATAGTGATAATCCTGATAAAGCAAAAGGGTTTTGTTCTCTAGAAGTATGAGAACTTTATATAAACTGTGGGATTTTTTTTTTTTTTGATATAGACATTTGCTGTTATTAAATGAAGTACCATGTGCTCTAGAGGTACCAGGATATATAAGGGAAACATATTCTGGTAACCTTCATGCATGGTTTTCATGTGTTAACTTGTTCCAGGAAAGCCATTTGAATTGGAATGTCGTGTACAGTTTGGGTTTGAAAGAGTTTCTCCAATGAAGGTAACATGGAAAAGAAACAGCAAAGAAAATATAAATGACAACTTGAATCAGGAAACTAGGTAAGAAAAAGGCCAGCAGTCTGATTACTACTACAGTGACCAGCTGTAAAAAATCCTTCCACAACAGCTTTACTGCATGGATTTTATGGAAAGACTCGGAAGGCTCTGCTCTTCAGCTTACAAATGTGTATGTCTGTGTGCTTGTGCCAGGTATGTGCACTTCACATGAAGCACAGGTTCATGACCAAAAAGTCGAGAACGCCAGCTGTCCATGCAACCTTAGCTCTTCTTCTTAAAGCTTTAGCTCATGGACAGCTTCAACACAAATGGTGTCCAGTTGCCTGCACTTGCATCAGCTGCTTTCAGGTGTTCCCTCTGCTGTGCCTTGCTAACAACTCACACAATCTGTCTCTAGAAGCCTTCTGCAAGTGGGGAATAAACCAAGTCAGTAGAACAGCACTGTGGACATTGCCAGGAGTTTGGTTGCCTCAGATATTGGGGTGTGTTTATTGAGTCAGTGTGAGGACCTGAGGCATTGAATTTCAAGACACTGAACTTCAGGAGCCCTCACTGGCAAGGATTAATGAGATGCTACAGAGAAGCAACATGTGGGGTAAAGGTTTCCTGTGTCTTGATGACAACCCAAATAGTCACCATGCTTCCCTTTCCTTCCTGAACATCCCTGTCTTATTCACTTATTCCATGTCCAACTTGTGCCAGAAACATAGTGAAGGTTATACAGGCAAGTGTGTCTTTCACTACTCATCCCTTAGTCATCTTTATTGGAAAACTTTTCTGTACAGTGGGGGAAGGAAAAGCCATGCTGTCACTGTTAAAATCAAATTATTAAGAGGTGTCATCAGGGAAAAAATAACAAATGATGACATGGCATATGCACACTCACTCATAAAGTAGATTGGAAATCAGATTTTCCTAACTTTTGAATGTTTAGCCTTATAATGTTCTTACTAAGTTTTTTAGGGTTTTTTCTGTGTATACAATTTCTGTTTGTTTATTTTTGAAAGATCCAGATAAAGCAAACATTCCCAATAGACTTTCAGTCCAGGTTGAATCCTGACCCATTCTCAGGCCTCTCTATCTTGAGTTAGCAGACGTAAGGCCATGGCAGACTTCCATTTTGCAGTGTCAAGATGTGAGGTGCCTTTGGAACCACCTAGAGATGCCTGTACTTGTGACTTGCAAAGAGAAACACTGAGACTCAGAAACCCTGGGTATTCTTCAGTGGTTGCAGGCACAGATCTGTTCCCCACAACACTCACTCAGACCCAAAGAGATTCCTCTGATTCCTCTTCATGTCCTATACTACTGTCCCTTATACCTGTCTTACTCTGTTTGCTTATCCTGTCCTTGGGCTTTCTACCCCTGTACAAAAGGATGTGCTGCTCAATCTTTTTGGCCAAATAGCTCTTTCTTGGGGCTTCTTTGAGAAGTTTAATTTCCCTGCATTTCTGCAAAGGGAATATTTTTACATCTTAGAAAAACACTAATAATCTTATAGAAGAAAAAGAGGAGCTATATATTTAAAGCTAGGCAAATGTTTAAGTATTCTGCAGTCTTGATGAATTAAGAATAAAACTACCAGTCTGCAGATTGTTAGCATTTTCTTACAGTGTAAAGAAAACCCCAAGTTCCAAACCAGATTATTGTATCGCTGTTAGAAGTTCAAGCTGAATGTTAGAAAGCTGTAAGCTCCTCTTTCTTTTTATTTAAGACATTTGGGGATTGTGTGATTGAACAGCAAAGGTATCATAACATTTTTTTTCCACTTTTTTTGTTTTTTTTTCTTTTTAGTATTTATCCAAAAGGTTTAAAGGGACACACACTTCGTCATGTTGCAAAACTGAATGAAGTTACTGAAAGGGACCTCAGCAGTAACTTCACTTGCTTTGCTGAGAATTCTGTGGGGAATGCCACTGCTGTGATCCAGCTGAAAAGAAAGCAGAGAGGTAAAACTTATTGATGGATAACTACTTGCCCTTGAAGGCACATTTCAATTTATTTGCTTCTAGAAATTCACTCCCCATTGACACTGGCTTTTTAACCATTTGCAGAACTATCTTGAAGCTGGATGGGAAGAGTTTGATTTGTCAGATGTCTAGCAAGGCACATTGTTCTGAGGACTACTCAGAATGATTGGGCTATATGGGGACTTAATGGAGGCAGATGGGCCAAGCAGAAACTGGAGACTAACTGGGAGGAAGGGGAGAACAGCATCTCTGAACATTAATAGACAATCTACTACATTGAAGCAGAGCAGCTGCTAGAACCAGTAGTATTCGTTTATTTTCATAGGATATTCCTGTTTTTTTCCCCCAGTCCTTAGCATGCACATTTCTGAGAAGTTACCATAACTGATATGACTGTGTTAGCCTTTCAAGCAAAGGCCAAAAGTAGAATCAGTGTGGAATCTGAACTGTTGAACAATAGTTGATGGTGGAGATTCATCACCAGAGTGGTACAGGAAGGGTCCAGCAGGGTTAAGTGTGTTCTGGTGTGACTTTTCCTTCTGAAGAGATGACTACTTTCAGCCTTGCTGGGTGTACAACAGATTATTTTCTCTGTGCCTTCCACCACAGATTGGCTTTTCAGCCCATCAAGAGGATACCATTCAAAAAAGATCCCTGATGCTAGGTTGAAACTCTGTGTTAAAGTTTGCAGCTAAATCAATTCTTGATCAGTGGGACAAGAATTTTGCCAGTGGGACAAGAATGATGATTGTGAGATTGTTTGCCCTCATTTCTGGGCTGAGTTTTCATCTAAGTGTGAATATTGTTTTGGAAAGTCTGATTTATGATAAGCCCTTTTTCTTTCTACAGTGTTTCTCTTATATATACTCTGCAGTGCTATTTCTTGTCTATTTTTATTCCTTTTGTGCACTGCTTTTATTTACCATCACTGGATTGAAATAGTGCTGATGTACCGAAGTTATCTGGTCCACGATGAAACTACAGGAGGTAAGAAACACTGCATACTACTGATTTTTTCCAGTTTTTCTATTGCCTTTTGTCACGTGGGTTAATCTAGTGTCAGTTAATCATTTCATTAAATTCTCTTAAAGACACTGTTGCTTTTGAAGTCATACAAAGGCTGTTAAAACTAACAAGATCCTCAGTAAACAGATGGAAAAAAAAGCCAGGCAGAGTAGAGTAAATGTCACAGTCAGCCTTTTACAAGATTCCTAATTTACCACTAGAAGTTGAATTTGGAATATGAGGAAACTGAATTTTGGCAGGGAATAATAGAACATCTTCAACATGTGGAGAAGAATCAAATATCGTTGCAGAACTAAGTGAAGGACCCCAGAATCTGTTGTATTTTTCACTGGAGGCCAAATAATTTCTCAGAAGAATAAAAAAAGGAAGGCAATAAAATTATATACTGCATCAACTGAGAGGTTTATATTTGGGAAATACTCATAATCTCTTTCTAAACATTATGTTGGCCACCTTGACATTTACGCCAAAGTGATCAGGTTCTGGTATTTCACATCTCCTTAGTTGCAGCATCCCATCATCTCAGCTAAATGAACTTCCAACATAGTCAGCAATATAAAAATGTATTAGAAATGACTGCCTATTTCAAATAACTTATATAACTTTCTTTCATGAGTTGAAAAAAAATCTGATAGAATGTGCCCAAGGAAGTTTTTGTAAAAATTATTGAATCTTGATGCAGTTTGAGATATAAATGATTAGGCCTGTTTTTGTGTTTGCCTGTGTATATGTAGATTGTGTTTGTGAAATAACTGTATTTAGATATCTATTAATAGATAAGCAATGAGAATTAAATACCCTTTTGGAAATATTTTTGTGAGCCCTAAGGCAGCTCGCAGAAGTGATTTGGGAAATCACTCAAAATTTCCCCTCTATTAGGCAACATTGATTTAAGAACCTCTGGAAAGTCCCTTAGAACTCACCTCATATGTCAATAGGACAGAGACAGACCTGCTAATATCTGCACTTTCAAGTTGAAGACACTGTTGTGTTCCGTGGTAGGAGCCTTTTTTCTCTCATTTACCATGTGCACACAGCACCATTTGCAGGATGGGGGCATGGAGTGTGCAGAACAACTGTGCCTTCTTCCCTACCTTCCCTCTTAACACAGAATCAGAGAATTGCAGAATTCCTCATGGTTGGAAAGGACCTCTGGGACTTGTCTTGTTCTGCACCCTACTCAAACCAAAGCCAACCTAGTCCAAGTTGCTGAGGACCTTGTGGACAGAGAATACTCAGATTTTCTGCGCAATGTGGTCCAGTGTTTGAACACTCTCACAGTGCAAACTTTTCACTAACATCTAATGAGAATTACCTCTATTGCATTTTGTATCTGTTGCTGTGTCTCCTACCACTGTGAGCCTCTAAGAAGAAACTGTCTCCATCATCTCTGTACCCTCCCATTTGGTAGTAGAAGTCACAAGTAAGGCCACCTCTTTTCTCATTCTTCTCTAACCCTTGGGCTTCCTCCTTAGCCATTTCAGATACACATCTTAAAAGTCTTGCCTTCTTCCAGAAGGAGGAGGCAACAATGCAGAAGCTGTGAGACTAACACTGGGAAATATAAAAAATCCCTTTCTGAATATTATGTTTGCCATCTTGACATTTACACCAAACTAGCATTTATAGACCATGTATGTTGTCACTTCTCTTAACTCAGGTATTCTTGTTTCCCTATCCTTTGGGCATATCCTAAATGTTTGTGCCAAAAGTTCCTCAGGTTGTAACTGTCCTTCTGTACTATTCTGGGGAAAAGAACAATTCCTAGTGACGCTTTCTGTGTATTTCTTTTAAACTTGCTATTGTATTACTAAAATTATAAGATTATAAAAGATATTATAATACTATAATTTTAATTGTAATATTGTGAAAGAAAATGGTGATGTATTTATTAATTTTTGCCAGCAAGATTGTAATGACCGCTGTAGGTGAAATTAAGAATATCTGGCTTGTAGTTCTGTTAATTAAAAACTATTTTAAAAGGAGCTTCAGTTCAGGATGTAGCCTAATAGAAATTCATCTGCACCAGTCTAGTGATCCTTTGCCTCACCTTCAATTCCCACACTAGTCCTGCATACCTGCTGTTGGTGATTAACTCTTGTGGGCCTAGATTGACTCATCTTGGCAGAAAAATAACTCAGCAAAAGACAGTGAGTAGCTAGCAAAGTGAATCAGCTTCCTCCCTTACCGCAAGAGCTTCTGCACCAGTAGAAGGAAGTGGTGAAAATGTGTGGCCAGGACTGGAGGGAAGGGGCAGAGATGTAACGTGTGTTGTCTAATCACACCCTTCTCCTCCAAACCTAATTTGCAAACCTGTGTTTTGTTTTGATGACACACTTTCTGCTGCACACTGGTTCTGAATGTAGGTATTCAACCCCAGCTCATGAATGTCATTAGTTTTCTGTAATTCCTTTGCTCCCTGGAATCCATATGGGCCCTTCTAAGTCCTGTGGGAGCCTGATGGCTCTAGCTCAGATTTGTGATTTTAATCTGACATCTAGGGATAGAAATCAGGAGGTTAACACTGAGGCACGAGGCAATACTCATTACCACTGCTCAGGTATCTCAGTTCCCATGCAGTGAAGATGCACTGATGCAGTCAATACGATGAAATCCATCAGCTCCCTCTACAGCAGCACCCTGCCGCAAGACCCTATGATAAACAGCTGAATTTATTTCTGCTTTCTGTTAACTGTATCAAAATATGATACTGTTCAGATGAGTAGACAGTAGACTCATAGGTCACCTGGGCTGTCTGAGAATGTCCTGCCATTTCAAAAGATTTCTGTCTCCAAAGATTGCCCCACAAATTCGGCATTCCCATCAATCTTAGGACACCTTAGATGGCATCAACCAACCTCATATGGTGAAGTGGACTGAGTCTACTGTGCCTTTTCCTTTTAGCCCTTTTGTTTGCCTTCTTCCTCCCTCAAACATAGTTCAAATTTTATTCAGCAAATTCAAAATGGGCCTGACTCAGGTCATTGGTACAAGGGTGTTTCAGAGCTGAGAAAATTTCTTCATATGTTTTTCATCTGTGCTTTACAAGTGTATAATTTCAATAAAACTGAAATGGAGTTCAGGAACTGGTCAGTACTTGGTATTTGAGCTGATACTTGGATCAGACTTAGGCTTTGCTACATTCACCAGTCTCTCTGATTAGAAACATTACAGTATATGAAAACAGCACATCTTTTGCACACACTGAATATTTAAGAACACTGTTCCTTTAAAATTTACTATATTTTCAAAATAATTTGGGCATTGATGAATATTTTTGGAATCAGCATTTGGGCAAATGAATGAAAATATGAGGAATCATGGATTCTGCCATGAGGGGCCAGATCTTCCACTGGTGAAAACTGGACCGTGTTTGTGAAAATACAGAAGAATACCTGATTTAAACTTCCTTGCATCTGTAGCTTCCTCAATTGCTTAGGTAGTGTATGTTTATCAAATTTGCAAATGATGAGCAGTAAGATTTAGCTTTTTGTAACTGGATGGCTGTACTTGATGAACAGATGATAATTTTACTTTGTCTGCTTAAATAGATACAATTTCAAACAGCATTAAGAAATACGCTGAATATTTCAGGCAGACTTGATTTATATAGTGTTATTTATTTGTTTATTTCAGATGGTAAAGAATTTGATGCATTTGTGTCCTACGCAAAACCAGACTCTTCTGAAAGTGACTTTGCTTTAATTAGTGAGGAAAAATTTGCCCTGGAGCTTCTTCCAGATATGTTGGAAAAAAAATATGGGTACAAGTTATGTATTCTTGAAAGAGATGTTCTTCCAGGAGGAGGTAAGGTCCCTGTGAATGGTAGAAAATCTTCAGGGTTTATAAAGTTTTAACTTTCCAGAAAACCTTATGCATCAGATCAGCAAATGCTGTATTTTGGTACTGGAGTTTCATCTTAAATCTCATCATGTTTTGATGTTTATATCTGTCCCCTGCATCTGAGGCATTTGTACATTTGAATGAGGTCACTGGGAGCTTCCGGACTGAGACAAAGCTTCTTCTCCAAGAATTTCCTTGCAAGCAGACTCTGAAAAGAAGACCCTGAAAAGAAGACCCCAACTATTTCAGTAGTTACTTTCTGAGCAACTTTAATCAGTACCACCTGCAATATTTAGAAAGGCCTCAGTACCTGTCCCTGGAAGAGACAAAGATAAGACCAGGAGTCTTGTGAGGCCCTGTCTGTGTAGCAACAAAGTGTGTTGAGGTCTCAGCTGTATCCTTCACCTCCTGAGCAGCAAGTTGTGTTCTCCAGCCTCTCCAAGAATGGTTGTGGCACCCTCTGATAGTAAACACATTTCTAGGGCCAAAAAAATAGTCAAAGGGATGGAACTGCTCTCCTACAAGGGAACACTGTGACATTTACAGGGGTAAATGGCGTTAAATTAAAAGACGGTAGACTCAGACTAGAAATAAGGATGAATTTTTTTATGTTGAGGGTGGTGAAACACTGGAACATGTTGCCCAGAGAAGCGGTAGAAGTCACAATCCTGGAAAACTTCAAGGTCAGGTTGGATGGGGCTTTGAGAAACTTAATCTAGTTAAAGGTGTCCCTGCTCACTGCAGGGGGGTGGACTAGACAATCTTTAAAGGTCCCTTCCACCCCACCATTCTGTGATTCTATGGTTCTATGTTTGTTCAGCATCCTTATTTATGATTTTCCTTATTTCTGGGTTTCAACTGTTGATAAAGGACCTGGTAAGATAAAAAGTCCATTATAGAATGCATTAATGGTCACGATTTTTTTCTCCAGCATACACAGATGAAGTTGTTATGGCTATTAAGCAAAGCAGACGAGCAATAATTATTTTGAGCCCAGCCTATGTCAGTGGACCAAGCATCTTTGAACTGCAGGCAGCGGTCAACTGTGCATTGGAAGACAAAAAGATCAAACTGTTTTTAATAAAGTTCCAGGCTTTCCAAGAGCCAGACACTTTGCCTCCAGTAGTGAAGAAATCTCTTCGCATTTTACCAGTCATTACCTGGAAGTCTTCTTTTTCTTCGGGTCCAAACAAGAAATTCTGGAAATATATGCATTACCACATGCCAGTAAAGTCTACTAAGATGCAGGGGACTTGCAGCCTAAAGGGCTTTTTCCAAAGGTTATTCAGCCTGGTGTATCGATAACAGAAATTTCACAGCAGACTCAGGAATGGTGGCATTGTCATAGAAGACCTCTACTCCATCGTGTGACCACTGCAGACTGTCACTGCAGTCAGCAACAGCTCACTCCAAATTGGTGAGAAGGACTGCAGTGTGACAGGGCTGCAGCACCACAACAAAACTCAGTGGCACAGCATACATCTGTAAATGTGAGCCATCTTTCATAAATTATTATTTTATTTTTAAAATCTTTTGCTGTGATGTTGAGACGTGTGAATGCTGTGAATGTTTTGTTCCTTGCACTGTGTTTCTTCTGGAATATTTTTTGTCCTTGTTTTCTACAGAAAGATTTAAAAAGGGAGCTCCAAAGGAAGCTTTCAGTTTAATAGTCTTGTGCAGTCCAGTGGGACAAACCCAAACTCATTTAACATCAGTTACCTCCTCCTGTGGGAGCCCTGAAAAAGTACCATGGGAGTGTGCTGCAACTAGGTATTGCTGAAGAGGTTGAGAAAAGAAGGAACACTCTATCAGGGTTTATCTCAGGCATCTCCAACCTTCCTGAAATGGGAAAAAACATTCCTACCAGTTATTAAACTTTTTATGAAACCAGTTATTAAACTTGTTCACGCCTGAACATTGCTGATTCTGTTTGGTGTTGCTCACTCATGGGTCCCACTGAACCTGTTGGTATTATGGGTGCATTGCAGTTGTAAATCAAAGTCCTGGTTGTCACAGCTATTAGACTTTTAGGGACTCTAAAGTCTTTCCCTTGGCTGGTAATTCACCAGAGTTCAGACGACTTATTCTCAATCCATCTTGCAGTCAGTGTGTATATGGCTGTAAATTAACTGAAATTCAATAAATGCTTTGTGTTAAGAAAATTTGACTAAGAGAGACACAGATATGGTGTACTTCTGACTTCATTTGGCCTTCAAGTTGGCAGATCCTTGTTTTATAATGCAGATTGAATAGCTCATCTTCCAGGTTCTTTGTTGGAAAGGGGCTTCAAGAAATATTGATGTTGATGGGACCAGAATACTGAGACAAAGAGCAACCCTTTTGCAAACAACTCTTTTCCATGCTGTCTGAGCATTACCTACATGATTTTGCACTGGATTTAAAACCTTCAGTGGGAAGTCTGGTGGTGGTGCCATGGAGGAGAAGCACAAGATAGTGTCTCACGTAGAAACAGAACATCATCACTGGCTGTACCACAGTTCACTTGGACACTGCACTTGCATCTGCCTGGGGGATGTAGCTCAGATCACAATAAGCTTTTGAAGCAAATTTCCCAGTTGTCACGACTTTTTGGCTTTTTTCTTTGCACTACAGGTCATCAGAGATGCATGCACCATAACCCTTTCCACAGAAAGCCAAGTGCGAGTTACTCTCCATACACGAAGGGACTTTTAGTCTGTGGGACCAGCTGGCTTGTAGGAATCCCCTCCCAAACACATGCCACGTGGGTGTGGTGTCCTCAGCACTAGTTATTCTGGGGTATATATCTTTTCTCACCAGTCTGCACTGTTTTGCAACACAACCAAATCAGTGGGCAATTTGAATAATTTGTTAGTAAATTAAATTTACTTCCTTTGAATCTTTGTAGTGCAGGCTTCAGCAGCTTCTAAAAAACACCACAGCATTTGCACACTTTGCTATCCTAATGCAAAATGAAGTAGGTGTTGCAGAGGAGAGAAAAAGCTGGCCTTTAAAAAAAAAATTCCTCAAGGGAGAATGTCATGTTGGAGGAGGATAACATGGTCATCCAAGAAATGCCTTGCTGGAATGATTAAAACAAATGTCAAATACAAGACCACTCAAAAGCCAGTTTCAGGCACATGATGTGACTCAGACATTTGTCTTTCTATAGTTACAAGGTTATTCAGAGGTTATTGAATAACTACATTACATACATGCATGTAAGAGGGAGCATGCATTTCTGAACCAGAAGGTAATTGGCATGGTCATCCAGCAGGTGTCCCTAATGTAAGCCCTGCAGAGTTCATTTGTTTACACATTAGGTGGTTTTGTTACCAGGTGAGAGAGGGCCAGTGAGCAGTGCCAAGTGTGGCACCTGAGGTGCCAGTCGTGCTGGGGAGGCAGACAGGCAGTGAGGGCAGGAGGGGAAAGTATGGAGCAGGCTCTCCAGCCTGCCCAGAGTGCCACCATCTCTCCCACCTGATGCTATTTACTCGTGCTGTACTTGCTGCCTGAATGGTGCGCATTGCAGTTTTTTTAGTTTTCTGGGATTTTTTCGTTTGTTTGGTTTTGTTTTTTTACAGTGGGGAAAGAAAATCAGAGTGGCTGGGTAAATAATGGTGTTGGACAAGGCTTTTTATTCCTTAACAGGGTGATGCTGTGGCCAAGGTTTATCTGGGTCGGAGAAACCTGCAGAACCGGTATCTTCATACATCTCCAGGTTTGTCTATAACACAAGGAACAGGACAGGCACACTGGGGCTTTTAAAATGACCTCTAGCAGGCAACTGGAGCAGCTTTGAGCAAGAAGCGGCTGTGGCTATGAGCAGAGTGAATCGGCAGGAGTGAGTGTTTCGTCCCTTCTTGCACCCACTGGATGCTGTATCCATAATAAAATAGTCACAGTCCCAGACATGTGCTCTGCTGCTCTTGCACATGCAAAACTTTTGAACTGGTTGCTCTTGATTCTGGTTTGCTGTTCTGCTGCTGCTTATGTGGATGAGCCCAACCTGAGCGAGAGTTTTCGTGAACCTGATCACGGGGCTGCTGTTGGCTCTTCACAAGATACCAGGCTCCATGTTTTCACAGTGGACTATGAACATGTGCAAATTCCCTATGAAGTTACTCTTTGGATCCTCCTTGCCTCTTTTGCAAAAATAGGTAAGTAGAAAATGGGATATGAGTCCACCTACTTTGGCAAGAAATCAAAAATGTACCATGTAACCAGGTATCTTCCATGCACTTTTGTAGCTGAGATAATTTTTACAGTTTCTGTCCTCTAGAAGAACAGGTGTGTTTAATACCATGCAAATACCAAAATTCCATCTCTGAATCCTTCCTGCTAACTTAACTAAATATATGACCTCTAAGCCTCATGTTTCTTGGGTTGTCCCAGCTAGTGAGTAGCAAGAGAGCTCCCTTACACAATGCTGTCCATCCCTTTTTCTAGTCTTTAAACATCATAAGATACCAGAATTTACAACCTATAGAAGTCAGTAAAACCAGATTGAGACTTCAGGAGTATTGAACTGAGGGGGGAGAAAAGTGGGAAGGATTCTTCGGTTGTGTGGATAACAGGGAACATTTCTCCGTGAGCCTTTTTTTTAACATGTTTGCTGTTTAAAGTAATAGGGACTGGGAGTCTAATAGGGTGTATGTAATAAGAGATGCAGGGTAAGTACCTTTTGAATACATCCCAACACATCTATTATTAGAGCCCCATGTAGGCATCTGGATGAAGAAAGAAAACTCATGGAGGAGTAGGGACTGAAACTAAATAAGCAAATATGGTTCACCCTCCATCTTAAAAGTTTGCATGGCTGAGCTGTAATTATTTTGACCATTTAGAATTTATGCAGAGATATCAAATAATGTGAAGTGCTCTGCACATTTGATAGCACTGTCTTTTTAATCTTTCCATGGGATTTTCAAACATTACTATGGACCAGGATGGTAGGAGAGATTAGTGATTTTCTGGAGCTGGCCTGAAGATAAACATTTTTCATATCATAGTCACACAATTGATGTGAAATAGATAGGTTGAATAATCTGGTTACTCAGGGAAGAAGTTTTCTAAACTGTTAAATTTTTTATTCAGGTATTATCTTCTTTCTAGATCAAGATTTCAGTGTGGGAAACATCCCCCCAGTCCCCTTGAAAAAGCAAAAACAACCCAAAACAAAATGAAAAAACAACAACAAAAAACAACCAACCAATTTTAAAAAAATAATAAATCACCATGTCCACTGAAACGTGTTTTGAAGTGCATCATCTACATGGCTTTTAAATACCTCCATGGATGGTGACTCCACCACCACTCAGGGCAACCCCTGCCAGTGCCTGACAATACCCTTTTTCTGAAAAACTGACAGAAGACTTGAATATGATTTTTTTAGTTAAAAACGGATGAGTAGAATTATTATCTTAACATACTTTTTGATAAAACAGCCTCCTAAATAATTTTTTAAAAATTTCAAAACCGTATTATTCTTTTCCATTGTATTTGTATACTTCCAGCTCAAGAGTCACAGAAATGCAGTCTTGTGCTTAGCTGCTAGAGTTATGGGATGAAGGTTGACCAGCCTCAGGCATGGAGAGACAGCCACTGGATTTATAGGTTTCTTAGTCTGTCTCTTTCTTGTAAATTTTAAACATTTCTAGCTGAGGCATCTCATTCACAGTATGACTGCCCAGATCCTCATACAGCAACTAGGTGAGCCACTGCTAGAAAGTATCTTACTATTGGTATTAGTATTTATGTTAAATGGGAAGAGTTACATGAACACAGCAGTAGTACCTAAGGGCTGGCAGGAGGAGATTGCTGCACAGGTCAGAGCTGAGGAGCACACTGATGCTGACATGGTATGGAGACTCACACACAGCTTTCTTACAGGGTGCTCTTAGTTTACCAAGATAGATGTAGCCAAGCTGCTTCATAGAGAAAGTGCTACACTCACCATATAAAGGCTATGAGTGTCAAAGTCTTCTCACAGGCAGTGCCAGGGCAGACTCTGGACCAGGGTCTGTTGCCACAGGCAGTTTGGATGATGTTGGATCCACCTCTTTTTGGGGCAGGGAACAGAATTTGGCTGGATGGTTGCGAGCTGAACCTTTCTGTCTGGAAAAGGTCTTTGGTCTGCTTCATTTGCTAGTGTGAACTAAGCCTTTATGCTAGTAAGGAAAAAACCTCTAACCCTCAAGTCACACTATTTTCTGATACTTGATGGCTGCTGGTAATTCTTTCAGCTCTGCTGAAATCACTGATTTTGTATCTGTAAACTCACAAGGTTCTTTACAGAGTTCTGCTTACCTTAAATAGGAACAGTCGATTTCCCAGAAAAGCAAGGTTAATCAGCTCTTACACAGCCTTATCTTACTGTGGCTTGGTTCCTGCTGGTACCTGAACTGCTTTGGACATTTTAGTGTTCACAAGTACTCACTCCCTCAGCCTGTGGATCAGCTGGAGTCTGTGCAGTGCTTCAGGGGAGCCCTGGAACTGGAGGAAGCTGAGCAGAGCATGGGATCTGGGCTGCTTCCTGCTCTCTCAGCCTTCTCCAGCTTCCTGGTCAGATCAAGTCCAGTGGCAGCTCTGCAGCCAGTGCCCTTCCTCAGCAGTGTGGGGAGCTGGCCTTAACCCTGCAGCCAGGGATGGGGGACAATGCTGTGCCTCAGAGGTCTGGCAGTAGATCTTGGGCAGGAAGGATTCTTGAAGAATATTTTATTTCTGAATTGTAAATTACCTTTTCAAAGAGGTCTATATATTCCTAGACTCAGCCATGCTCGTTCAGAAATGGAGAACTGGGGAGTGGGAAGATGAGATTCATGGGCAAACAATTTCCCTGCTCTAGTGATACAAGTCTGGGAATATTTCATTTTGAAAGGAACAGTACTGTTTGTATACTTACTTTCACAATCCTAAAAGCAAAACCTGGTTGTCTGAAGACAAAGTATTCAAAGGCAGGCAAAATACCTGTCTGACATCAGGTTGATTTAAACTAGATTGATAATCCAATGTTTTATTCAAGGTTTCCACGTATATCACCGATTCCCAAGACTCATGCCTGAAAGCTGTATCTTGATTGCCATTGGAGCTCTAGTAGGAGCAATCATCTTTGCTTCTGATCACAAATCTCCACCAGTGATGACCACAAGTATTTACTTCTTGTATCTCCTTCCACCCATTGTCCTGGAGGAAGGTTATTTCATGCCAACTCGTCCATTTTTTGAAAACTTTGGGTCCATCCTGTGGTGGTCTGTGCTGGGATCTCTACTAAACTCTTTTGGGATTGGCCTCTCCCTCTATGGAGTCTGCCAAATCGAAGCTTTTGGCCTGACTGACCTGAACCTGCTTCAGAACCTGCTCTTTGGCAGCATGATTTCAGCTGTGGATCCTGTGGCAGCTCTGGTAGTTTTTGAAGAAGCCTCTGTTAATGAGCAGCTTTACATGATGATCTTTGGAGAGTCATTGCTAAATGATGGCATAACTGTGGTGAGTTTCTTTCCACTCCTTTCTCTCTTTGGGCTCTTGGGGCCTGTTGAGTTACTGGACACAGGGCAAGAGCAGCTCTAAGGATATCAAAGATATATTATTTACTTTATGGATACTCCATTACATGCATGTAATTTTAAAGTATGCAAATATCAAATATTAAATCTTTAAAAACCATAATTTTAGAGATGCTGAAGGAGGAAAGCATAGCCATACACACAGAGATTACATCTTGCTCTTGCATTCATTGAAATGGTTGGATGACCAACAGCTGATTTTGCTGGTAAGATCAGTGTAAAACCTAGGAATGTTTTTTACATTGTGCAAACAAATAAGTAGAAAATTGTACTGTTTAAGATGGAAGGCAGAAAAGCAGCAATACAGAAGACCGTGCCATGTCACATGTCTTAAAAACACCCCTGCAAAAACTACCCAAAGCCCAGATCTGGACAATCTTTGGAGGCTGCACTCCTTCCTCAGTCCTTTCTAGGAAGTTGTCCAGAGAACTGGGACAGAAATGTCAAAAGCCACTAATAATGTTGCATAACTCCAATTCTCTCAGTAAAAATATCTGACAAATGATCACATTTCTTGGCAATTTTATCTTTAGTATCCAGAAACAAGACTCCTGCAATATGAGAGATTTTTCTGTTTTTTATTTGTTTTTCTTTTCTCTCTTCTCTTCTCTTCTCTTCTCTTCTCTTCTCTTCTCTTCTCTTCTCTTCTCTTCTCTTCTCTTCCTTTTTCTTCTCTTATTTTCTCTTATTTTCTCTTTTTTTGTTTGTTTGTTTTAAAAGGAAAAGTATTTTTACAGAGCTCCTAATACTTTCCCCCTTTTCTCCTTAGTTCTGCTGACACATGAAGTAACCTGGAATTCTAGGTGTTTGATAATTGACAGAAACTCTTAGAAAACCCACGTTTTTCAAGGAAGAAATCTCAAGCAGGAAACTAATTGGTCAGAAAAAACCAGGACTGATTATGTGCAGAAAGTCAACTGCAGGTTAAGGAGTTTTGCTAGATAACATCTCTACAGAATTTAGATCACAGGAATCTAAGCCACATAAAAACTCTCTTGATACTGTTGTACATGAGGTACAGCAACACTTGAACTTACAAAATCTGTACAGAGTTCATTGCTGAAAAGATTAAAGGGAGAAGCACAGTTTACACGGAAGGCATAAAGGAAAAGGAATGAAGTAATTTCTTGCAGTCACATCCAATTGATCATAAATCCTTCCTCTTGGTGAATCAGAGAGTTAGGGCTGATGTAGAAGTGTTGCTTATCTTTACGTGCAAACATCTAATGTATTGTAGCTGTAACAAAAAATTCCCTCAATGCATCTATTCCTTCCACTTGTCTTTTTGGTTCCTTCAAGTGCAGATCTCAAAAAGCTATACCTCTGACTCAGCCAGAAAGAGCTGTTTCTTTTCCTTTTTCCTTTTTTTTTTTGACTGGCTCTCTACCTTGCCTTTCCTTTGCTCCCAGCTGTTATTTATGATGTGGGTGCAACTAGTGATGGTATTTACACGAGCTTTCAGTCAAGATCCTCTTACAGCATAAATGTGCAGTGACAGAAAGCCTGTGAACCCATCAATATTTAGGCATTCCTCAGCAGCAGTAGGTGTGTTAGCAAAAGAGATGTAAGGGCTGTACATGGGCAATGTTGGCTACAGCACTGTGAGTTCTCTTTGCCTCACATGCTCTCATCTTTGGAGAGCTTCTCTCAGCAATGTTGTAATCCATTTGTCAACTCCTGCTGATGTATCCTGTATAACCCACTTCTCACCCATTTTCTGGGTGTTCACATCTCTTCATGGCTTCCTACGAGAAAAGACAAAACTGTTTTTCACCTGGATGGAGCCCAATAGGTGGCTTTCACCTCTATGATACCCCACTTGCTTTTTAAATGTCTTTAAAACTGTTTACTTCAGATGTCTTATCTTACTATTTCCTCCCCATTTCTCTCTTAACAGTATCTTTTGAGTTAACTCTGTTTAAAAAGTCAATATCACTAAGATATATTAAGCATGTGTATTTTTCTATTGTTTAAATACAAATACCCCCAGTTCTCTCCAGGCTGATTATCAGCTTGAACATTTTTTTCCTAGCAGAAAATCTGATATGAATTTTGCTGAACTTGTGTAATATGTTTGAGGCAACAGCTCCCTCTCCTATATCTAGTTCAATATTGTAGTATAAAATACTTGCAAAATAACAGACTGGAATTAGAAGGATGATTTAGGAGTTATACCTTCACCTTAAGGGACTGGGGAAAAAGTGAATAATTTACCCTTTTTACCCATTTGTAGTTTTTTCCATTCTCCTCAGTAGGTCCAAGAGGGCTTCAGGCCCTATTAATTGCATATATTCCCAGTTATTTATGAGTGGATTGTTAGCATCAGAAGAAGCACAGACAGCAATAGGACTTGTCCTGGCACATATCATATGTTAGTGGAGTTTCAAAGCCCTGTTCAAAGCAGTCATGTTGGTGAATACAGTGCAGATTTTATTCAAAGCTGAACACAGGTGGAGGACCCTGATTTTGCTGTGTAGTTCTTCATGCCTCTGAAGCTCTGCTGCTGCATATACACAGACCAATTCTGTTTTGACAGAGGGTGAGCACCTTTGAGGATCAGGAAACAAAATACTTCCCCTGAATACTTAATCTGTGAGGCTTGATTTTAGAAACACTGAGAGCACTTATACATCATGGTGTACTCAAAATGAAATGACAGTCACTGTTTTTTCTCATGATGCCCTCTCTTCTTTGTATGCAGTAGCAGAGCATTTAAAGAAATCTACAGCATGATGGAGACACAAGTAAAACTAAGTCTTTATTTGAGGGGATCTGAATTTACCTCTCTGGTATTGCTTAGGAAGGCTTTAACCAGTAGGATGTATGGCTGCTAGGGAGGAGGAAGATATTCTCCGCTTCTGCTGTTGAAGCTGGACTGTGTTTGGAATGAAATTAAATGCATGTGGTCAGAAGGAATTATCAGTGTGGAAAGAAAGAGTTATCAAGGCTGCCTGTGTTCATGGTTAAAGCAATCACTTAGAAATAATTTTTTTCCAGTGCTTCTGATATTGATGGTATGTGCAGTGTTTGAATCACACAGACAGCTGGAACAGGGACCAATCCCTGGGGAGGTTCCCTGTTGGCAACAGTGTCATGATCTCTTTTCCTTTCCCTGGCTCTAACAGCCACCCAGCCACACCACATGGTAATGTCACCTCAAAATAAAATGAAAGCATGACATTCTCAGAGTTGTTAAATGAGGCAAACTATCAATCCACCCTTTCCTTTTAAGTGAATAAAAGCATACTAACCTGATTCAGGTTTTCCTACCACATAAAGCCTAATAGAAATCCATTTACTTGCATAAATGAGGCAAGGTGACAACTGAGCAGCAGTTACATGGAGCCTTACTTGATTGATGCAGTGCAGCATGTTCTACACAACAGTTTACTTCCACAAAGCATGTTACAAAAATAATAAGGATAATTTATTGTATTGCCGTAATTCCCATTTTATTGCCAATTTAGCTATGTCATGTAGACACTTCAGGAACTAGAAAAGGAGAGAAAAACTTACTAAGTCATTTGCTGAGGCTAATTTGCATTACTCGTAAGTCAGCATAGATTTATGCCTTAGTATAATTTATAAAGAATCACAAGTCTTGGGGAGAGGTTAAAGTCTGCAAGAAAGGTGGAACAGAGAGAAAACAGGCTTTATAAGGAAAAGCTTATATGCTAAGCACAGCAAGGTTTACTTACTACTGGAGACATGCACCCTCTTTTTCTTATCTGCCACTGAAGAGTCTAATTTCATACCTAATCATGAGGAAAAAGGGGCTGTGGGTATTTTGTTACACGAACCATTTTATTGTGCTTTGTCTCTCTCTGGGAAACAGTAGCAAAGAGCCTCCTGGAGAACAAGCTGTGACAGCTCAAGGTCATATGGTCCCACCAGCAATTTAGATTATACAGTCGCTGGAGAATAATTATTATCCTAATGAGCTTTACTCTTCCACCTGCAAATATCTGCTTTAATCTTCTTAATAGCTTTCTGGAATTTACTATATGATGAAGAAAGACCAAAGAAAACCATATAAGGCAAATTGCTTTGGTCCATTTTGTGGTTTTGAGCTAATGCTTGAATGCTTAAACGCATTCAGAGAGCTGCTGTCTTTAGATGTTGCCCAAATTCTCTTGGAAACCGAAAGGTGACTTTCATGTGTTACACACATCCTGTAAACAGATCAGACAGGACTTAATGTTAGCCAAATGTCAGCAGCCTCTAAGTCCTTTTTATTACTGCACCACTCATTACTGTGGAAACTTTCTATGAGTTTCTGAAAGGTGGATGAAAGGTGGAATACTGAAGATTTTTCACCTGGAATTTCTTCAGAAAAGTGATAATAGAAGTGTGGTAATCTTAGCTGCTCTAAACTAAATGAAATAATACTTACAGACTAAATTATGTAACGTAGCAAATCCAATCTTTTTTCTAATCTGCCATAGTTCTCTTTTTGCTTTTGTCATTTCAAGCCTTCTAGTCAAAACATATGTGTTAAAGGTCTTTAGGCCATCTGGAGTGCCACAGCGTTTGGTTCCCAGTTTGAGACTGGCACAGAATTCCTGGGAAGGAGGTTAAATGGCATCAAACCCAAAAGATACGAGGATAAAGAGCCCCTTCCCCTTCCCCTTCCCCTTCCCCTTCCCCTTCCCCTNCTTCCCTTCTCTTTCTCTTTTCCCTTCCCCTTTTCCCCTTCTCCCCTTTTCCCCTTCTCCCCTTTTCCCCTTCTCCCCTTTTCCCCTTTTCCCCTTTGGGATTTGTATGTATCAAGTACTAGTGAAAAACATTTAACATTCCAGAGTCCATCTAATGAAGTTCATCCAGTCTACTGATCATACAGACAACCAAAATGTGATTTAAATGAAAAGCATGATTCCTAGACACTGCTTAGCTCTATCGTGAGTCAGAAAGAGAATAGGGACAAGGGAGCCTGGGGTTGCTAAGGTATCCAGCTGGGCATCTGCTGAAAGGACCAATAATTTAGTTCACCTTCACAAAACCAACAACCACAAGTGTTTTTTAATTACTTCAATTGCATTTGCCCCCTCACTGAGTTTTACTTTATTCCATAACCATCTACGCTTCTTTTATTTTTCCTTTTTTAGGACACTTAACAGAGGCTTAATTCTGAGACTTGTTTAGAACCAGCTGAGATTTCAACTGTTATTCTGCTGAGCTGTCCAAAGCAATTTCAAGCATACACACACAGACACAGGCACACCCCTATTAAATAAGTAAACTTGCCATTTTCAGAAAGATGCCTGACCACTGTCTCCTTTTCACATGTAGGTTTTATACAACATCTTCATTGCCTTCACCCAGATGCACAGGTATGAAGAAATTGAATCCATTGATGTCTTCGCTGGTTTCACTCGCTTCTTTGTCGTGGGGTTGGGGGGTGTGCTGTTTGGCATCGTCTTTGGATTTGTTTCAGCCTTCATGACTCGTTTCACCCACAACGTTTCTGCTATCGAACCCCTGCTGGTCTTCATGTTCAGCTACTTGTCATACTTGTCTGCTGAAACCCTTTACATCTCAGGCATTTTGGCGTAAGTATCCCTTACAGCTTTTTGGAAGCTCTCTTGAAGGAAGGGACATTGGTCTGAGGAGGTGGTTTGTTTGCAGCTGGTACAATAGGGGAATTTTCAGTCTCTGGCCTTGAGATCCACAGTGAATGCTTCTAGTGAGTCTGTAAAATGCAGTAGTAAGAAGGAAAAGCAAACCCACAGATAGTGTAGGCATAGATATGCTATTAAGGAGTGGATATCTGCTTTAAAAATTTTTGGATTTTTGCCTGTTGGAAAAAATATTGCAAGCTGTGACTAAAATGACTAGTGCTGCCACCATCTGACTGCTGTCTCTGAGAAGATGAGCAGAATGAGAGAATGATTTGATAGTAAACCAGGTATTTATAAGCTGCATTTATCTACCATTTATAAGCAGCATCACTACAAGGTCAGAAGAGGTATGAAAAGTGGAAAATATTAGAAAAGAATCTCCAAGAAGTTCTTGCTCTTGTATGCATCTGTAAACATCAGCTCTAACATGGTTTAGTGAAATGACATTACATTTGAACAGCATCACTGGAACTGAAATTGGGCAAAAACCAACAACTGAGAACATCAAGAATGTGTGCGTACAGTGTGCATATTTATATGCATACATATACCCATCTATATGGGTATTGTAGATCATATTTCAATGTGATCAGGTCAGATTGCTACTGTTTTCTTAAAGTGCTGTGGTGGTGCAGGTGCCTGCTGCAGAGAGAAAGCTGTCAGGTCTAGCAAGTGGAAGAAATGTAGAGAGGGTGAGTAAGGGTGTGCTGAATCAGTCGTAGAATCATAGAATGGCAGGTTGGAAGGTACAGCAAGGATCATCTGGTCCAATCTTTCTAGATAATAATATGGTTTCAATTAGATGGCTCAGCACCCTGTCAAGCTGAGTTTTAAAAATGTCCAGTGTAGGGAGATATACCACTTCCTTTAGCGTATATTATATGCTATAATTGTTCAGCAACAATAAACATTCAGTTTTCATCCCTGCTGTACAAAAAAGAGGCGGACAGGCTGGAAAGGGTCCAGAGAAGGACCACAAGGATGATCTGAGGACTGGAAGACCTGCCATATAAAGAAAGGCTGAGTGAACTGAGTTTATTCAGTCTTGAGAAGAGAAGGCTTAGGTGAGACCTTATTGCCATGTACCAGTACATAAAGGGTGGCTACCAAGAAGATGGAGACTCCCTTTTTAGAAGAAGTCACTTGGAAAAGACAAAGATTAGTGGGTGCAAGTTACTCTTGTGGAGATTCTGATTGGACTACAGAGTATTGTGGGAAGGAGAGAGAACAGCAGCAGGAAGGGAGTCAGAAGAGAAAGGAAGGAGTAGGGGTGAAAGTGAGGGTTTTTATGATAAAGCAAAGTTGAACTATACCACACAAAAACACAGACCATGCTGCCAGGTAGCAGAGCACTGGTGCTGCAGAAATGGGTCCCCTTTATTGAGAACAAACTGATTCAAACCTAGGAACTATAAGTGTGTGGTTGTTGATATCCAGAAAGGTGCATTTACCAACCTCCACTTGTCAAGCTCTGATCTGTTTTTAGCTTTAGAGCAGAACTGGCTTTTTAAAAACAACCTTTGCAGGACTGCCTGGGGAAAGAGTACTTGAATATTTAACCATATTAAGTAAGTACTTAGACAGCATATATATATATGTTGGTTTTTTTGTTTGTTGTTTGTTTGGTTTTTTTTTTGTTTTCCCGAGCAATTAGACAAAGGACAAAAATGTTTTACTATGTTTTACATATCCAACACATTTGCCCTGATTGAGGTAACTGGCAGCTGCGATTGAGCAGGGTTAGACCTACTATATGGTATGCTCTAACACCATATGAACCCTTCCCTTGATTGCACTGCCCAAAATTTCTTTTGTTTCTTATTTTCATTAGCATGCTGAAATTATTAGTAATAAGGGAACATTAATATAATTGAGATTTATTATCCTAATTGCTTCATTAAGGAAATTATTGCCTGTTTTAGGGGTAGGAAACCATTGTCAGCCTTCTGAATTATTGAGGAATTCATTCATTTTTCACTTGGATCATGAAAGTCTATTATGCATGTGTCTCTGAAAGTCAACAGTATAAAATATTAATGCCTAATGGCCTTGTCTCAGAGTGTCCTTGCACCTGCTAAACATCTCAGCTCCACTGGAATACCATTGAGATTTCTTCAGCAGGAATGAAACAAGCAAAAACTAGATGAAGGGTAACTTAATGACACAGTCAAGCATCCTCTGAATTCACAAGTTCACAAAAATATCATCACAAGCAGCCTCCAGAGATTAAAATAATATTAGTAGAAACTAGATAGATGACTGAATATGTTACTAGCATAGCACTCAATCTATCTGTTTATCTACAGATGTGGAAAATTAAGGCAGATGGAGGAAAACCCCCTCAGCAGAGCTGCTTGAAGACCCCCTTAGTAGACTGGTGCTCTGTGTGACTCTTACCAGCATCTGTGATGGGTGACTGGTGGTGCCTCTGAAGCAGACTGAAATATCTATTAACAGAGAAGAGATGGGAAACATCCCTTTGCTTCCTTAGGCACATGCCCCTCTCCCTCAGTAACTAAAAGAGGGGAAGGACACCTCTGTAGGATAACAGTTTCCCTCTGCTGTACAGCAATAAGCTGCTGTAGGTGGACAGCTATTGAAGATTACCTGCCCAACATTGAAGGAGTCACCAGGAGCTTTGACCTGGCAGAGGACTACCACCATTTCAAAGGAAAAGACCACTAAGAGGCAGGTTAAACCCCTCAAAACAAAGGGTTGCTCAAAACTGTCCCGCCCTTTATTTGAGAGTCAAATATTTGGTGCTTGGTGGCTGTGTGTTAGGCATTCAGGACAAAATGGACTTTGAACTGGAACACCATACCCTCATTTCCTTGTCAGGAAAGCTGACTTGTTTACTTCCTTTTTCTTGTATGCAAAATTGCTTTGTAAAGCCGAGTGAAGATGATTTCTAGCTTAGAACAGCTAATATTATTGAAGAAATTAAATGCTGCTTGGTATTAGAAAGGTGAGAGGCTGATGATGGAAACTGCAGGTGATGAAGGGTAAGGCTCTCAGATGTTCTTAAGTGAAAAGTTAATCAGGTTGTGGCTGATCTCTGATGTTTTGTCTGGTACAGGATGACAGCATGTGCAGTGACAATGAAAAAATATGTGGAGGAGAATGTTTCCCAGAATTCCTATACCACGATAAAATATTTCATGAAGATGCTGAGCAGTATCAGTGAGACCCTGATATTCATTTTCATGGGAGTGTCTACAGTGGGGAAAAACCACGAGTGGAACTGGGCCTTCATTTCCTTCACTCTGCTCTTCTGCCTCATTTGGCGGACACTGAGTAAGTCAGCTTTTGCAGGAGACCTTCTCTGCACCTCTGAGAGAAACCCTTTAGTGCTAAGGTATGTTAGAAAAGTCTGTACACACTGGCATAACTGGTTTACTAAAGAATTTATTAGACTTGTATTACTGACAAGTTAATTTCACAAATCTGTATGTGGAGAAAAAGAGGGAAAAAGCCCCAAACAAATCTGAATATCTGTTTCAAAGCACAGACTTTATGATTAGGTGACAAATATTACCATGATTATGCCTATGTAGGTGCTTACATCTTAGTTAACTATATGCTCCCAGGCTAGTGGGCTTCATAATGATCTTCATGCACACTGTAATTAACTTACTAATTAGAAAATGTATGTTACCACACTTACGGTACTATAACACTACAGGTCCTGGGCCAGCAGTGCCAGAGGCACTAAAAAAGAAGGGAGGTGAAAAATAGCACTGTTAGATAACTGAATGGGGACTCTGGTTCCTTTCTTATACCACATCTAGACCAAATATGCTGTGCTACTGTTCCTCACAGATCAATCCTGAAGTTTTAAACTGCTAGAAAACAGTGCCTGTTTGAAATTACTCCATTTCTATACACAGTATCTCTCCATTCCTGCAAAGGTCTCCAGTCTCTTATCTGCGAGATGGAGGTTCCTCCAGCACGGACAAGGCAGTTTATAGATTGTGTCACATGAGCTGGGGGACACAATTTCTCACTTTCCCCTAATGTCCAGGATGGGTTGACAGTAAAGTTGAAAAAGGAGGAGCAGTAAGAAGGCTGGTGGTGGTCTGGAGGCAATAGCAGTCCTGGCAGGCATCTTGCATGGACTGCCCTTGTGCCTGTTAGCCAATTTACTGCAACTGCGAAAGAGAAGAAGCAACACATTGCCAGCTTCTTCCTCATCTACTGGTACCATCCAGCCAAACACCCTACCTGACATAAGAAAGGATGACCTACTAAGTGGGACCAACCCTTTAGTGATGTCTTCAACAGAGCCAATTAGGAAAGGCTTGCAAGCCTGGCCACTTTCTGAGCTCAGTTCACGTCCTGCTTCTTCAGCATCCAGAGTTAGGGATGGAAAAGGGTGCAGTTCTTGCCTATGCTAAATAGGGGTCTGTTTTGTAACTGTTGCCACGAATTATGTGATTTTTTTTTTTTTAACTTGAATACTCTGTTCTGCATCAGGCTAAGTCATAAATGTAGCATCAGGAAGATCAGAAAGAAATGAACTTACTCCTGCAGAGATGATGAATTATGGATCACACCTACTCAGCCACTGTTATTTGTCACTTAAATGTATTTAAAAAAAAAAAAAAAGTGAATGATGCTTTTGTAATGAAAGACTTTTTGGAACTAGTGCATGTGAGAGGGCCAAAAATACAATGCAGGCAACCTTATTTCTGATATTTTTTTAACTTCTGAGTGTCCAAATAGGGCATCTTAATATCTTTCTTCTTGAATTTCTGTAGTTTTCAGAGTGATTAATATTTTTAAAGAAAATGCAAAATCCAAACATTCCATCAAGTGGTCTTGGAGGAGATACTCTGAGCATTGAAATTCAGGCACCTGCTTTGGTTAACAAAGTTAGTAGGTCGGTTCCTCTATGTCCCTCTGGAGCATCCTGTGAGGTAGAAATCTACATGGAGCACCTGTCACCATCTCCTCAAGTCTTCATCCCTTGTCTGTATTACCTTTACATACAGAGCCCAGGCCTGAGCTCTGGGCATTGGGCCTGCATCTTCTGCTGTGGTACTGAGGAAGAAAAAGACCTGTCAAGTGATTCATCAAGGTTAGCTGTGCACTGAAGGGGAAGGCAAAAAGGGGTTGGGAGGAAAAGACAAATTATATTTGCTGGAGGCTGGTTGATGAAGAAGCTGGAGAATATACTTTTTCTACCACTCAGAAAGGAGGAAGAAATGGCTGAAGATGTGAAGATTGAGGTCAGCCTTAAATGCAGTGACCATGATACAGAGGTTGCTGAGATCCTGAGAGGAGTGAGCAAGTTCACAAACAGCAGAATGACAGCCTTGAATTTCAGATTGCAGAGCTGGGACAGGTAAAGTGGCTGATAATGTGGGAAGGGAACAAGCTGGAATGCTGGGATCAAAATTCTGATCTAGCTTGTGGCTAATGGCATCTCTATGAGTTCAGTTCAGGGACCAACACTGTTTTAATGTCTTCATTAGTGATCTGGAGGATGGAATGGAGTGCACACTGAGCAAGTTTGTGGATGAAACAAAACTACCAGGAGCAGTCAATATTCTGGATGGCTTCAATTCAAAGGGACCTGGGCAGGCTGGAGAAATGGGCTGATGGAAAGCCATGAAGTTCAAGAAGAGCACACACAAGGACTTAAATGTGGGTTGCAATAACTCCACGCACCAGTATAGCCATGGAGTCTAGTAAGCAACTCTGCAGAAAAGGACCTGGCCTGCTAGACAGCAGACTGAACACAAGCCAAAATTTTGTCCTTGTGAGAGAGAAGGCCAACTGTGTTCCAGGCCACACCAGCAAGTGTGTATCCAGCAGGTCCAGTGAAGTGTTTCTTCCTCTCTCTTCAGTTCTGGTGGAATGCTTGCTGTTTCCAGAGTGCCCTCTCCAGTTCTGGGCTTCCTCAGGAAGGCCAGGGGAGTTCTGGTTCAAGGAAAGCAGAGGACACTAACCTGATCAGGCTTTGAAGCTCTGGACATACAAGTAGAGTCAGAGAGTGCAGACTGCATGCAGCCTGGAAAAGTTATGGCATATGAGAGTATTTATTACTTTCTACAAAGTAATACATTTCTGAAGTTTCAGGTTATAAAGAGAGGAGAGAGAAAAGATGGAGCCAGCCGCCTCTCAGAAAGGCAGAGCAAGAGGACAAGAGACAACAGACACAAGGTGGAACATGGGAAATTCTGATTAGACACTAGGAACATATTTCCTAACATGAAGATGATCCAATATTGTAACAGCAACTCAGCTCTTCATTCTTAAAGGCATTTAAGACTTCACTGGAGCTTTGAGCAACCTGCTCTGATTATGTCTGCTTTGAGTAAGGACTCGGAGGACATGACCTCTAAAGATTCTTTCCAGCAACAGTACTCTTAACATTTGGGACCAGTTAAGTGTCGACAGAAAACATCTGTGATTAAGGTGCCATTTCTTCAATCTCTCAGGTGGCTTATCCTAGAGTCAAAAAGAATGCCACAGCAGGAAGAAGATTGCCCCTCAAAGCCCATACATATTTCAAGATCCTTAGCTTTCAAGCCTGGGAGCCTTGGCAGAAAGAATTTAACAAGAGGAAAAAGAGGAAAGGGGAAACCTGTAAAAGTTGAAGTACATTCATCTATAGAGCTCTGTTATATAGGGATGACACAAATACTCAATAGTAGTGATATTATTCTCTTGGACTGACAGTAAAAACAAATATTTTCTTGCTAATCCTGGACCAACCATGTCCCCGGATTTTTTAAAGACTTATTTTTGGAGTCCTCATTGGAATATCCTTCCAATCTATACAGAAAAAAAGTCTCTCCTGATACAAAAGCTCTTTTGCTGCCACATGTCCATCCTTCTCTCAAACACCAAGGGGAGTGCTAGAGCTTTCCAGAGGAAGGCTGAAATATTTTCCACTAAATTTGTTTGTTAAAATGATTACATCATTCTATCTGAAGCTTGAATAGAGTAAAGAGAATTGGCCTCAGGGTGATATCTCACACACACAGCTTCAGTCTGTGTAGCTGATGTCTAGCATAGTTATAAGCAGCTAAAACATGTCTTACATAAAGACATGTCCAGCATCCTATATAACATGATACGTATAATAATTGACTGAGTTTGCCAGTGATAGCTATGTAAAACAACACCAGTAATTATCAGCATTTGTCAGCTTTTACTTCAGTAATTTAAGTTTCCCCACAAAGCATAGTATACTTGTTTCTTATAGAAGATAAAGAAGATCAAATCAAGCAAATTGCTAAACGTAATTTATAAAGAAAAGCTGCAGCCCTTACACAGCCACAGTCAGTCTAATTTTAAATTCTCTTAAAAGCAAAATGGAATTTGAGAAATAAACAGAGAATATGAAACACAATAAGCCAGAGTATTAAAAATGAAAATGCTATTCCTCTTTGCCTTTCAGTGAATTTGTCCACAGGACTTGTTGTAAAGCCCTGTTAAAATACTTCGGGCAGATACTGTGCAGAAAGCTAGAAACATTGCAAAAGAAGGAACTGGAAAAACTCTCATCCAGTGGTTGGTCTTGCTTACAGAACACTTTGGAGAAGAACTGTGCAACATAGATAGAGGAAGTAAATCTTTTCCCTTAATCTCACTTCCGAACTACATAACTGAATTTAAATCCTGAAGCAGTTCAGAATTATGGTCTTTTCTAGGAGACTATTTCACAAAAAGCAGATTCTGTCGCTGGGCAAAGAAAGTGACAAGAACCCAGATTTCAAAAGAAATGAGCCAAGATGGTGTTTTGCTTGGAACATTTTCCTTTTCCCCTTGATTAATAATACTCCTGTGTTCTCCTCCCTTCCTAGGTGTATTTGCTCTCTTCTACATCAGTAACAAGTTCCGAACACATCCCTTTACCTTCAAAGACCAACTCATTATTTCCTACAGTGGCCTTCGAGGAGCCAGCAGCTTCTCTCTTGCATTCTTACTTCCAGTGAATCTCTTCCCAAGAAAAAATTTATTCATTACTGCTACTCTTGTAGTTATATATTTCACGGTGTTTGTCCAAGTAAGTGTATTTCTTAATGGATTGCTTTCATGTAATAGAGGTGACTGAAAGCTTCATAGTGAATATTGCATTGAATTTGCTCTTAAATTAGGACAAACTATTGTATTCTATGGCCAGATTTAGCTCCACGCTGTGTAATTACCCTTTCAGGGCCTTTTTGGTACTATTAAATACTTTTTTTTTACTTTTTTTTTACTTTTTTTTTACTTTTTTTTACTTTTTTTTTTTTTTTTCAGAAAGTCTGTTTTGAAAACCCGTGTCTTCTAAAATATTCAGGAAAAGTGCACTTTGCATCCAAAAACTTTTATGTTCACTCCCCACATGCTTTTAAGTTTTTCCAAATTTAAGAAGCATTTTATCTGTACACCACAACACAGAATCATGCCTACTAGTGCTGTTTCTCAAACCAAGCAGAAAAGAGTGTGTTTGCTCTATGAAAGATTTTGAATTTTTTGTTTTTTATTCATCCTGGAAACTAAATGAGGACACTTTAAAACCCCTTTTAAAAGAATATTAAAGAAAAAAAGGTGAATAATTCAGATTTATAAGAATAGGTGTCTACTTCAGATCTTTGGGTTATTCCACTTGGCTGTCACCTGGAAGAACTGGATCTTCTGGATGTCTTGCATGCCCTGTTCTGTATTTTCCCATACAAGTATCCCAGATACTCTAGGACGCCAATGGGGCACCATGCACTTAGATTCTACCATAATGCTTCAGAAAAAGAAAATTGCTTTCCATTCAAGTAATAGGTTATTCTTGTGTCTAAAACACAGCTTTCTTAATTGATTAAAATTAAAAACTCTTTCTTTTTTTTTCCTTCCAAAAGATGGTTAACATTTCAACTCATTTTTCCAAATGCAGGGAATCACAATTGGACCATTGGTTAGATATCTAGATGTTAAAAAGACCAACAAAAAGGAGTCTATCAATGAAGAAATTCATGTGCGAGTGAGTTTTTTATATCAATAACTGGTATCCTGAATGAAAGAAGCCAGAGGGTATTCTAAAATAGCTGGAAAAGGAAATTCCTTGAAAGGAATTCACATAGAATCATAGAATGGTTTGGGTTGGAAGGAACCTTACAGATTATGTAGTTCCACCCTCCTTGCATAGGCAGAGACGTCTCCCACAAGATCAGGTTGTTCAAAGTCCTGTCCAACCTGGCCTTGGATATTTCCAGCATTTAAAGGCACCATTTCTAACAATATGTATGTTAGAACTGGTTTTCTTTTCAGTCTGCTTCTATTATGATAGAAACAGAGAAAAGTTGACTGGAAACCCTGGTAATTAGCAGTGATGAAGTTCAGTCTCATGATAATTTGCAAAATCTTCCAAGGACTTGCCAGTCAAGGCAAAGGTTAAGATATAGGAGACCTGGCCTTGTGCCAATGGCTTGAAATTTGCTTGACAGAGAAAAGAATTTAGGTTTTGGTCTCATTAGAAAAAGAGGGCCTGCAATCTGCATAATCAGTATCATCTGATACTGATGACATAGTCATCATAGTCCTTTAATTGGCCCTATTTAATGCTGTGTGATGGTGAGGTCACAACAGACTGACAGAATTGTCTCCTCCATCAATATATTACCACTGCAGTTCTGCCACAGTGAGATCTCTTGCTTGATTTTTAGAGGAATGTAGATGCTTTAAGAATGAACTCACACCCTTAATAATAATAAAAAAAAAAATCTCAAAATCATGTCAACAACTGTGCATTGGTTGTTACATTATTTTCTCATAATGGCTACTTAGGGTTTTTTCCATATTTGTTTCTTTAGTTGATGGATCACTTGAAGGCTGGTATTGAAGACATATGTGGACATTGGAGTCATTATCAGCTGAGAGATAAGTAAGCATCTTTTATTGCAGCCTATTATAATGAAATAATCTATCTATCATATAAAATATAATAGGTAAATAGAATAGCAAATCAATCTTGTGCCCCATAAAGCTAAAATAGCATGATAATATTGGGGGTGTGTGCAGTATCTCTTTTTAAAAAGTGAACTCCTGAGTAACCATTATCTCCTGGGATTGCAATGCTCGTATATTGCCTGCTAAATTGCTTCTGCACAAACAAGCAGAAAGTGAGCCATTGTAAGAAAAACAGAGCATGGCAACTCATGCTGCAGACATCAGCCTGTGCACACAGCTTTGGCATACATCTTAAACTTGTGGAAGTGCTCCTTTAGGTCTGGATTTAGACCACAAGCTACATAAGATGCCAGTGCTTCACTGACGTTTGCTGTAAGCCTCCCCAAAGAATATGATCCCTTATTGGTGAGTAGAGATTCAATAATAATTAGTTACCTGTCCTGATAGGTCTTTGCATTCAGTAGTATTTAAAATCAGTGTACTGAATGGAATGGTTGAATTTAAGTATCAATAGCATAAGCAGAGAGTTTCAAGCTAGTCTTCACTCAGAAACACACTCAGACCTATATTGTGCCTTTTTTAAGCAGGATTAGGCATTTTTGTAAAACTCTGTGGCTCTTCCAGGCACTGCCCAAAGGAGATGGATCTGCCATTTTGAGCTGCTATTTCCTTTACCTCTTCCCTGAGGGAGCCCTGTGATCATGTTGGCTGCCATAGCAGCATGTGAAGAGAAGTGTGGGAAGAGACTAATCATCCTTTTCCACAGACATCTTATTATAATGCTGTGGGCTAAAAGTTCTCTTTAGTTATCCTCGCTGTACCTAGACTTCTTGCTGGAGTCCTCTGTCCCACCTTTCAGCAGTAATCCAGCCAGGGGTGTCTGTTGAAACTTGTGGCAACTCCTTCCATGACTGGGTTTCTCCCTGTGGAAATAATGAATTCAGAACAAGAAGAAGGCAGCTGATTTGCATCCGGTTCTTGTCCCTGTGAAAAGTAATGATGTAATGTGTTAGGGCACATACCTAGACCTCCAGGCTAAAATGTCCTCTTGTATCTCACAGTATAGAGATAGCTCAAGGACATCCACTGGGAACACACCACTGTCTGTACTGTCAATTAGCTAAAAAAATCTGGCTGGAGCAGTAATTCAGTTGAAATAGCTGCATTTACACATATCTGTGACAAAATGTTCTCCCCTTATCTCACATCTACCCAACAGCTAGGAAAAGAAAATTTTGTCCAAAATAGCCATAACTGTTGTGTTTCATTTCAGAGGCAGATTAAAACAAAACCCAAAACACTTTATATGCAGAAATTTAATGAAAGAAGATTGTATTAAAAGGTAACCCCTAGACTTTTCTCTACAAGTTTAAAGACATTAGCATATGTGTATCGCAATTAATTACTTGAGTGATGACACTCCAGGAGGCTTCCAGTTACACAGGAAAACATAAAGAGCTCTAATCTCAATGGAAACATTTGTGAAACTATCTCTACCATTAATAGCCTTTGTTAAGACAAAATGTACAAACTGTGCTACTCTGTAGTGCTTTTCCCAGCATTGTGGAGCACATTACCTTGCTGTGGTAAACAGTTCCTTTGAAAGAAATGTATAAGAAGATCTGTTGTTGTCCTGCCTGAAAGCACATACCTGTTCCAAAGTGCACATGCACACATTCACATTCAAATTATGCCCCACATTACTGATATTTTACAATCTGCAGCATGCGAGCACATAGTATTTTGTGATCCATTCAAATTCACTCTTATTCAGAATACAAAGAAATGTATTTTCTCTGCTCTAATTGTCAGGATTCAAAATTATCAGCAACATAATGGGCCCAAACTACTGTAACTGCTGGGCCATTTGGAGCTTCATTGGTGGCTGGCTGAATAGGCCAGGATTACAGTAAGAGCAGCTGCTGCTGTTATGCCCTCCTAGAATGCAACATTTGTACGAAAGCGTGGATACTGCCCATATTCTTTCCTGACAAATGTGGTGTTACATGCAAACACAAACCCAGACTGCTTTTTTGCTCTGATTGCAGCTTGTTTCTTTCTTTTGTCTGGTGGGCTTTTCAATCTCTGTGGACAAGCAGACCACGCCAAATGTCCCCCTAAAGGTCTCCGCTCACCAGGGCGTCAGAAGTCCACAGGTGCCTCCAATTTGGATTCAGTTTCCACCACTGAATTATATGTGTGTGCATGTAAATGAAGATCAGCTTGTACCACAGAAATAAAAAACACATTTTCTTGGCTTTTTTGACACTAATTTTACATCTGTTTTGCAGATTTAAGAAGTTTGACAATAAGTATGTGAAGAAAATCTTAATTCGGGAACACCAGCCCAAATCCAGCATTGTGTCATTGTACAAAAAGATGGAGATAAAACTGGCCATTGAGATGGCTGAGAGTGGCATGAAAATTTCAGAAGCATCTGCAGCTTCTTTACAGTGAGTACTGACTTCCTGACCCTTTGCAGAGTAGGGACAGGAAGGAAAGGGACAAAAATGAGGAAATACCCAAGGGATTTTATGACTTCAATAGAAAGGTAAGAAAAAAAGACAGCTGTGAAAACAGAAGCTGTTGTTTCTGATGGCAATTGGATACTTATAATATTTGAACTTTGGCTCTTTGTTCACAGAGTGAAAATTAAAACCAGGAACATTTTCTCTGTTTCTCTTCAATGATGGGCAGTTCTGAAGAGGAATCATAAGCCAGCTGCAGAAGCCACCCTAGCTGCTTTAAATCACAGCAGTGGTTCAAGGTGGTGGTGACAAGTTCATACTTGTCACTTAGCTGGCCAGTGGGTTTTGTTCTTCACATCTAGGTGCTGGGAGACCTGAAGGAGAACTTCGAGCACAGGTCATGACTTTGTTATCCCAAGAACAAATTTTTGCTGAGAGTAGACTTCCTGGTAGCATTTACAGTTTTTGCTGATTCAGCTCGAGTCCTTCAAAATGTCTTGACATATTTTGGTATTTGTGTACCAGATTAAACATTAAGAACAGCCCTGCAGAGGACTTAGGGGTACTGGTGGATCATAAGCTGGACATGATCTGGGAATGTGTTCTTGCAGCTCAGAAAACGAACCGTATCCGAGGCTGCATCAAAAGAGACATGGCCAGTAGAGCAAAGGAGGTGATTATTCCCCTCTGCTCTGGTGAGACTGCAACTGGAGAAATGTGTCCAGTTCTGAAGGCCTCAGCACAGAAAAGACATGGGACTGTGCAAGCAGGCCCAAAGGAGGGCCACAAAAATGTTCAGGGGGCAGGAGCACCTCTCCTGTGAGGAAAGGCTGGGAGAGCTGTGGTTGTTCAGCCTGGAGAAGAGAAGACTCCAAGGAGACTTTGTAGTGGCCTTCCAGTGCCTATAAGAAAGACAATTGGCATTTAATAGGCCTTGTAGCAATAGGGCAAGGAGTAATGGTTTTAAACTAAAAGACAGTAGACTCAGACTAGATACAAGAAATTTTTTATTCTGAGGGTGTTGAAACATTGGAAAATGTTGCCCGGGGAAACACTGGAAAATGTTGCCCAGGGATGTGGTAGAAGCCCCGGTCCTGGAAACCTTCAAGGTCAGGTTGGATGGGGCCTTGAGAAACTTGTTCTAGCTTATTGCAGGGGTTTGGACTAGATGACCTTTAAAAGCCCCTTCCCACTCAAACCATTAAGTGATTCCATGATTCTCTGAAACAGTGATGCAGCCTAAGGTCAGCAAGACCATGGGAGAAAGCTGGTGGGATCTCAAGACCCATCACTGAGGGAATGGCCCTCTAGGAGAAAAGTCTGTATAAATCCTGAATGAAATCCTGCATACTTTAACTGCTGTGTATGTGTTCATCACCACCTTGCAAACTACTGTCCAGAGCGTGGGTAATTACTGATGGCTCTTGACCCCACAAAAGCTTTCCTGGGCTCTTGCTGGCCACTTTTGCTGCTTCTGCCTACTTTCTTGCTGCATCCTTCAACCCCTCTCCATTTTACAGCAGTCTGACAGGACCTAGAGTATTTTCTTTTTTGAACTGTCATCTCAGCCTATACCAGCAAATCCAAATACCATACCAACTGGACATTAAATTAGAATTTCCATTGAATCTTTGTCTTAACCATGTTAAGATTCATCTGCTTTCTTGAAAATGATGTCAGCATGCAGTGTGAGACCCAGCCCTTTTCTTTCTAAAGTCCTCTTTCCAGAATGGATGATATTAAAAAGATTGTGTGTCTGTCAGGCTCCTTTCTGTCTGCTCTATTCCCTTAGCTGTTCTAAGCCAAGAGAAAATGTGCAAGTTTAGTAGACAATCTATGACAATCAAGAGACAATTTTATTCTTTTCTCGAGGGAAAGAGAAAATAGGAGAAATTTCTTCAGCATAGTTCAGAAATTCTCTACCAAGCTGAAAATTTAGGTTGAAAAATATTCTATAATAAACAGCTGATATGATGGACTAATTTTTGCAGGCTCTACACTGATTTTAGTTGAATTTTACTGTGCATCAAACGCTGTTGCACAGGTTATCCTCCTGAGACAGCTTTTTAAATACTGAAGTGTCAGCTTCAAAAAACAAAGTGCAGCCTGTGGCTCAGAAACATTTTGTTTCCTGGAGGACAAGAGTGTTCTAGGAATATATGCTTTTTTACAGCTCTGTTCAGTGGTAGGGGTCCATTGCTGAGCACTGGAAGAGACAGGATAGTGAGCCAGTTCTTGGATCTTTGGTCTGAACCAATGCCACAGTTCTTTTATCTCCATTGTCTGAGAAAGCTCACTAGGTCTTTTGATCAGTTCTGCAGCCTTTAGGCACCTGAGGGGAAATGCTCTGTAACAATCAAAGCAGATCTCCTCCCTGAGACAGCATTATTCTGAGAAAATTCATTCATGATGGTGAGATTCCTGAAGGTGGAAGGGGTGTCCAACACGCAGGAAGTATTTACAGTGTGAACCAGAGAAACTTGCACACAGACTGTGCAACAAAGGGTCCACATTTGAATGAAAACAGAGGATTTGGTTATGATGTTTTAGAGAACATAATCATTGGAAATAAGAATAGAAGTCAACAGAACAGAGTCAAGCAAATACTATCAAAACTGTGTTTGTGTGGCTGTGTTTTGGATGAAATACGCCCATTAGAGATGGATGGTTTGACGCTGCAATATTACTGCAATACTGACTTTGGTGGGAATAAATCTTAGAATGTATCAATATAATATGTACAAGAATGTAGTGCTGTGTTGTTATTTCTAGTGGTGCAGCTGTGCAAGAGCTGTGCCTGGTGAATGTTACTTATTTCACAGAACTACTGATGACTGGTGGAGAGTTCAACACTTTATATGTAATAAATAAAAATAATCTTACAAGGTTTGTAGAGAGTATTTTATTTTCCTCATGTATCAACTATCTTTATGTCTATAGATGAAAGAGATGCTGTCATGGTAATCATTTCAGTGAGACAGTTTTCATGGAATATTATCATTTCAATATTTTCTGCTGTGCTGTGCTATGCTTTGTTGCACCATGATGAAAGTTTCAATAAGAAAAGAAAATAATGTCAATAAGGAATTCAATGGCTCTGGTAACATAACAAACTTGATTGTGGTTTTTTGCAAGTTCTTTTTAGAAGTATTATATTGTCTGTTACAAAATGTAAAAGGGATCTGTGCCTCATTTCCATACCGGTGTATTGTTGTCAGTTGGGTAGGTTAACATCTAATCCCATGAAAGGAATACACACCTTTAATTTGTGCTCCAGAACAATACAGCTATCTTTATTCTGTTTGTTCTCTTGCTATCCTAGCTCAACTGAAACTCAGGAAATTTTACTTATTCCATTTAAATAACTTTAAGAGCAACAGATAATAGTTTAAGGAGATTGCTTAGCTGAGAACAAAGATTTCCAATTACTTTTTTTTGTTGTTGTTTTTAAGAATCAAGACAGCAAAATGGAGAAAGGAAAAAACCAGAAACAACAAACTGAACTCAGACTGATTCATTCTGAGTGATCACTATCTACTCCCCTTTCTTTAACTGGGAATTCAGCCAAACGCTAACTCTCTCATGGACTGACTGGTTTGGAAAAAAACAGTTAATGTTTCACAGCAGCCCCACTCCATTGTTTTTCTAGTGAAAAAGCCAGGCAGCTTAAAAGTGACTGGACTACTTGTCGCAGTTTGTAAAAAGTACTAAGATGACTATCTTTTGGCTAATTCTTTCATTTTCAATAGAAAAGCAGGGTCAGTAGCAAGGAAACCCTGTATGTCCTGTCTCACCACAGGGCAGGTCTCTTGGACTCCTTAACTGACATATGCTTTACTTTTTAAGGATTTTCTGCACTTCCCTTTCTCAAAGGAGTAAAGGCCCATAGGACTGCAAGGCCCAGACTGCCAAACCATACTGAGGAATGTATTCAGACAGAGGAGGAAACCTGCAGTGCCTTCCTGAATGTATAGCTGGTTGTTGGCTAATCTGATCCTTAATTCCAAACTTCCTTATGAAGCTTTAAGAAAAGGAGATTTTCTGCTGCTGCAGATGGGGTGTGTGGGGTGTATGGGTGCTTAGGGCCCATTCTGACTAGCTGGTATACTGATAAAACATGGTAAAGAGCAAAATCTGATTTTTTTTAATTTGTCTTTGGATGACTTGGTGGTGTCACTGCTCACTGAAAGGGTCTTCATAGGTTCCTGCTCCAGCACTAAAAAGCAATCATGCATCATTTCATGGTAATGGTATTTAATCACCTAATTCATTTTGTATTTAAACAATAGAAAAAAATTTCTATTTACAGGACTGTTAGAAATCTGCATGTGCATAGGCTCAGCCCCTCAGAAGTGGAGTCCATGAGAGATGTCCTGGCCCATAACCTATACCAAGTGCGACAAAGGGTGCGTAAGTGAAAGCCAGCTGCTGGGTCTCCTGTGCTATTTGCAGACTGAACACTGGTGTTTGCCCTCCCATACCAAAGCCACGGCAGGTGGGAGCACATTGCTGGGAGAAGGCGAAGGAGGGGAAAGAGCTCTGGCTCAAGGATCCCCCCTGGGTGAGGAAAATGAAACCAGTTTTTTTTTTTCTCCATCAGCTTTTTACTCAGATGGCTGCACAAAAAGCCAGGAAAACCTGTGACTGAGCTCTAGAGGTCAGTCTTTGCTCGCTACACAACTCTTTCTGATTCAGGAAACACCTTTCCGAGGCTGCCACCCCTCAGCAGTGCGGGCCTGGGTGATGGTCTCCTCCCCTGAGACAGCACAGCCCCTGCAGAGGACTGTGCAGGCCATGGCTGGATGGAGGCTGGACAGACAGATGAGGGGTCATAGAATCATATCATGGTTTTGATTTGAAAAGACCTTTAAGATCACTGAGTCCAACCTTTAACCCAGCACTGCCAAGGCCACCATTAAACTGTGTCCCTGAGCACTACATCTACACTTCCTTTAAACACCTCCAGGGATGGTGACTCCACCACTTCCCTGGGCAGCCCCTTCAGCCTGACAACCCTTTCAGTGAAGAAATTTTTCCTAATACCTAATTTAAACCTCCTCTGGCACAATTTGAGGCTGTTTCCTCTTGTTCTATCACTTGCTGCTTGGGAGAAGAGACCAACCCCTGCCTTGCTACAACCTCCTTTCAGGTAGAGAGTGTTAAGGTCTCCCTTCAGCTTCTGTTTCTCCAGACTAAAGAACCCCAGTTCCCTCAGCCACTCCTCGTAAGATGGATGCAGGACTTTGTGGGAGGCAGAGGGCTGGCAGGTCACCAGCAACAAGTGAAACTCCTTTGTGGAGGCGGGTGGACCAGCAGCAGTAAACATTGCATCGCCCAAAGTCAGCTGAGAGTTGGGCTGGTAAATCCTCCCTCTGTGTGGAAGCAACAGTTTACACTTGCCACAGGAGGAGAAAGGAGGAAAAAAAAATAACCAACCACCTCCTCTCCTCTCCTCTCCTCTCCTCTCCTCTCCTCTCCTTCCCCCAAAGAAGTAAAATGGGTAAAATAAAACCTCAGAAGGGATTATCTGTGCAGAAATTTGCACTGATTCTGATGTAGTCCAATGTATAAGGTCTCATTACTCCAGTCTTGAGCCCAGAATATGCAACTGAGTGCTCTTCTACAGTGATAAATGGTAAAGGTTATATTGCAGTAACCTTGAAATTGTGCAGATTTACAGGGCTAACTTGTGTAACACACATTTTCTAGAAAATGCTAGGTCCAGCTCATTTAAATGTGTCATTATTAATATGATATTCATTCCTAATATTGTTTGATTTGCCGTAGCCACTTATCCTTATGATATTAATTTCTTATCTTACCAGCAACAATCTGCTTATATGGCTGTCTTTTAGACTTCTGCAATGAACTCTCTGTCTTCAGAATCAATTATAGTAATGACTATTTGTACCAGCTGCTTCCTGTGTGGTTTTCAGGACTGTGTGTGTTTGGAAATGAAATACTGGAAATAAAATAATGCCACTTCTAATACTTTACTTTCAACTCTGAAGGCCTGCAGGGCCCTGAAGGGCAATGCTCTGCCTCATCACGATGATTTTACAAGGACTCTTTCATGTGAAACTGAGATCAGCTTCTGCTTTTTAAGAGGGCTTATAAACTTAGGTGATTTTTTTCTTTTTAAGAAAGATAATTATTTCCCACATTTCACTACATGTATGCTATAAATTCAAAAGGTTGTCCTTAAAAGATGTTCAGTTTCAAGGTAAAATTAAGATGAAGTTTGCCTAAGTACGAAAAGCAAACAGCTGTGCAACTCATCTCATCTGTACACTTCTTAACATGGTATTTTGCTCCTGGGCAAGTCTGCAGCTTGCTCCTGGCTCAGTAATATTAGTACCAAGGCTCAGAGATGGGTTAACAAGCTACTCTCTTGGGATCTGCCCCAGATCTGCAGCTCCCAATTCTGTGTTGAGAAGAGGGATGACAAAAGGAGGAGAAGCCCAGAGATGTTAACAGCTTGGTGTAGGTAGGTGTACTTTTATGGTGTACTTCATACAAGCAAGACTCTATCAAAAAAGTCATCAAAATGCAGCTCTTGTGGTCTGACACTTATAGTTATGTTGGCGCTTCCTCCTGTTTTGTTCAGCAGCAGTGAGGTTAGTGGGAGGCTACATTTTTCCACATGATAGCAAAGATGCCTGTGGTGAGTTGGTCGCAGAGCCCGGGCAGGAGTCCCCTTGGTGCCGTGATTGAGAAGACTGTGCATGGTTATCCACACTGCAAGTGCAAATAAAATCATCTGAGTGCATTTTATGTTGCAGGCACCAACATACAACAGACATAACCTGCCTACCAACACCAATGAGAAAGAAGCCCAAGAAATCCTCATCCGTCGGCAGCACAGCCTGAGGCAGAGCTGCAGGAAGGGAAACAGCTTACCTTGGGGTGGACAGGTACCTGTTACATAAACTCCTGTTCATGTAAAAAATGCCCCTGCTTCTCTGTAAATGAGGAGAGAGACATCTGTTTGCATATGCTTTTTGATATAATTAAAATGGATAGTTCCCCCAGTGTCTTCATGCAGCACCAAAGAAGAGCGAGCTTCTCTTAGCATGGGGACAGCAACTTTTTTGTCCTGCTTTTATGTTTTGTTCAGAAAGAAGCTACTATGTCTGTAAGTAGCAAAATAATGTAACTTGTATTGTTTTGGCATGTGCAAAATATAGTGTAATCACAGCTGGGTGAATTTGTGGATTCACAGAAGGCCTTATGCACAAGCCCTTGACAATTTATGCTAACAATCACTGAGATTAGTGCTCAATCACTAAAAGTGAGATTTGTCTGACCAAATGTAGACACTGGAGAGCATAGGCATTTGCAACTGAGATAATCACAGTTATGGTAGACAAGTCTTTGCTGGGTATATTAATTTTATTTGAAGTTGTCACCTGAAATCAGAAAGGTGAATCATAGAAGAAAATATTTCTTACCACTGACTGTAGAAAGAAACTAAGCCTATAACATGAGACATTGACATTTTCACTGAAAGATGACAGTGATTTCAACTCACCCAAGCCAAGCATTGATCTTACTCACGCTTCTCTAAATTTGGGTGTGAAGTTGCAGAGGCACAGTAGAAAAAGCATATAACCATTCCTTTCTACACACCCACCAAGTAAGTGTGAATTATGGAGGCAATCATGGGCACTGTACGTATTTCTGTCTCCACACACAGGCTAGCACCAAGATGGTACGCTACCTGTCCCTGCCCCGGGGACCCAACCAGCACACCAGACAAAAAGCCAAACGTGTTACGTTTACAGGTAATACAAATGCTTTACTTTGTATCCTACACCTGCAATCAGAGTACTATTTAATAGTACTAAATAAACACTTACATGAAAGTCTCTGGTCTCTTTAAATGAACTACACCCTTCCCTCCTATCTTTTTAATCTCTGTTATTTGTATGGTCATTACTGCAGCAGTTTCTAACTCATTCCAGCACCGCCTAGTTTTCTCCCTTTTCCCTCTTGCACAAATATTCTTGTGACTCCTGCAGTGCGGTCTGGCAAGAAAACAAATTATCTGTTCCCTGCAGCCCCACAAACACAATTGTACCCAGAACTGTCACGAGCTGCTGAGCTCAAGGCTGCTGCAGCTCCATCTCCCTGGGTCCCACAGGTAGCACGGCTGAGCAGGTATTCCCAACAGGCACACCCCCACCAGTGCACACATACACATGGATGAACACACAGGGCAGCCCTGACAAGGCACAGCATTCACACAAATGGAAACAGCACCAATGGAAACAGCTTGTCCCCACTCTGGCTGATCAGGACAATAGACTGTTAGAAGAATATGCATGACACCTGAATCCTCCAGAAGTTGGTTTTATATGCACACTCCACCCAGTAGCTGTCCCTGGACCTTCCATCTCCCCAGCTGGTGGCATTTGCATCTGCTCCCCTGGGGACACAGCCCCATGGCAGCTGCTTGTACTCAGACCTACCCAAGTCAAAAGCTTGGACAACAAAGGCTTTTTCCTGCAGGTGCAAGATTATGGTTTTTTTTTTCTTTCTGTTTTACTGTGAAAGAGATGAAAGGAGAAGAGATCTGTGTAGGCAAACCATCCCCTTGGGGCTGGGCACTCACACCTGATAGAGGAAGAAAAGCAACCCATAGATCTATTCAGAGGGAAAAATCAAAGTTACTCAAGGGAATTTTTTTTTTTTTTCCCCCGTGCAGCTGATTCTTTTCTGTTCTGTTTGTCAGGATGGCATGGTGGGGATATATCTTCCTAAAAGACTGAAATAGTTCTACACAGAAGCCTCAGACCTGAAGGTTTTTCAGACACTGTCAAAGGACCAAGTGCTGCTATAGCAGACAGCCACATTATTTCAGTGGGGAGAGGAGAAAATTCTGAAGCAGTGAAGGCAAGAGCCCCTTTACTGGTAGCTAAGCCTGAATTTGGGCCCTGCCTTGTGATTAATCCAAATAATTATACTTATTGGTCAAGCTTCTGGCATCATCTTAGGTCCATTGCATAGCATTCACACCACTTTAAATAACTCTAAATAATTCCTCTCACAAACTGTGTTCAGAAGGGGTGAATTGCTCTCAGGAACTAAGAAGAGAAATACTCTGTAGGAAATTTGGGTGACAGCATCATATATGCACATACATATTTAACAGAGATAAATACCACCACTTCTGTCTCTGCCTGCAAGTCCTCCAGGAACAAGCATCCTCCAGCAAGTTTATTTCATGTCTTACATAGCACGTGCAGAAAATTTAGTAACCAAGAGGTCAGAAGTGACTACAAACAGATCCTTAAACTGCCTATCAGATCTTTCTGCCATTCATACAAATGAATGACTTCTTTGACAGTATATGTAACTTGTACATTGTAGCGGGGAAGCCCCCAAAGGTCTAAATAGAGGGCCTTCAAACCTGAGAATACCTTTCCTATTTTACTGCTGGTGGTGTGGTAAGCCCAGAACTTACTGTGTGGTGGCCTAACAGGAGCAGGTTCTGATGTTAAAGAAATCTGTGGCCCTGCTTGGTGGAGGGAATTGCTGGTGCATGCACTCTTTGTGCAAACTGTGAAGTAAAGATTAGTTTAAAATAACTAAATAGTTACTAAGCTGCAGTAACTTGATAAATTTGGATTGTGTGACTATAGCCAATAAAGGTGTGCTTTAACTGAAGGAGAATATAATCTACTTTTATTATTCATGGAGCTTTGTGTTTATCTCCCAAAACTCCTAGCTTCTTTTGAGGTATTTCTTAAATGTAACTAATTTGCTAGTGCATAGTCACACTACAAATGGTTTTTAAAAAGTAAAAAAGGTATATCCTGTAAAGTCAAGAGAATGAGAGAGACAGTTATTGGTCTATAGTGGGCAAATTTTTATTGTATACTTGCGGCAAAGAAAGCTGGTAGAAGCAGGTCTGACACACCCAGTGTAATCAAAGTGCCCTAGAGTCAACCTCCTGGTTTCAGGTGAAACTGCTTTCTTTCCAGTGGCTAATCACAAAAAAAAAAAAAAAAAAAAAAAAAAAAAAAAAAAAAAAAAAAAAAAAAAAAATCTGCTTGGTTGTTTTGCATTCTGCTGCAGGTTTCACAATCTTTTTCAACCATGGGACAAAGGAGACTTAAAATTTGTAGAGAATTGAAAGCTATATAAGCACTTAGAAGGCACTGAGCAGCTCCACGATGAACTAAAAGATAGCGGAATGTGCTTATTCACTGGGGTTTTGGGCTAGAGAAAAGATCAATACAATCTTTTAAACATCATATTTGGAACGACAATTTAAGTTTTAGGGTTATTTTTGGTTCTTGACTGTTCACTTATTCTATAGAAATTTTTAAAAATACTTCAGTCTGTTTCCCTTCCCTTCCCTTCCCTTCCCTTCCCNAGGCACACCCCCACCAGTGCACACATACACATGGATGAACACACAGGGCAGCCCTGACAAGGCACAGCATTCACACAAATGGAAACAGCACCAATGTCCTTATGCTTGTCCCCACTCTGGCTGATCAGGACAATAGACTGTTAGAGGAATATGCATGATGCCTGAATCCTCCAGAAGTTGGTTTTATATACACACTCCTCCCAGTAGCTGTCCCTCGACCTTCCATCTCCCCAGCTGGTGGCATTTGCATCTGCTCCCTTGGGGACACAGCCCCATGGCAGCTGCTTGTACTCAGACCTACCCGAGTCAAAAGCTTGGACAACAAAGGCTTTTTCCTGCAGGTGCAAGATTCCCTTCATTTTTTTTCTTCAAAATGCGATTTATTCCTATATTTTCCTTCAGATCACTGCAGAAGTGGCTCTGGTACTGCCTTCCCAGTAATGTTCAGACCCCAGCGCCAACTACGGCCACTTGAAGCAAAGCACCATCAGGAAGAACTGATTCCAATGGCAAACTTGGACAGACAAGCAGGCTCATCCCATCTGTCAGGTCAAAGAGGAAATTCAATCCACCAGCATCGTTTCACCAGAGCAGACAATATACCTCTAATGCCAAAGTCTCGACTCACTGTGGGAGACGTAGAGCAGTATGAGTCAGAAGAAGAGACAGAAACCGTGGCATCAGTAAAGTCATTTTACATATGAGAAGAAGAAAAGAGAAATGTTTGCATCTCTAGGGACCTTTGTGCACTGCTCCAGAGGAAATAACAAAGCTTTTGTATAAATCAACCACAATTTTCCTTCTGGGACCAGTGCACTCGTTCTCATGTCACTTTCAAATGCTGTACCAAGGTACTTAGTGGCTTAGAGAAGACCCGAGTTCTTATATGTTTATATCAAGCTCTCTTTCCAACAAAGCACTGCAGGAAAGAGGGGAAAATGATCTTTGTAATGGTTTGGATGTGGATTTAAATGACAATAGTTGTGGACATGCAATGCTACTGGTGGAAGTTGATATTGCCTTCCTCTCTTCTGTGCTATGACCTAAATCCAAAAGAAAGAAACATGAAAGGATATGCTTGACACATAAGTGTCCAGATCAGCAACTTCAACTATTTGTCTAGAGCTTTTGACCTAAGAGTAGTTGAAATATTCCAGGAAAGAGTTAAAAGAAGAGAGGCATTTTTAGGGCACCTAAATGTCACTGAAGATGTCTAAAGTGGTACTTATGTCAAAAGGATTCTTTAGTGGACACTTTCAAGTCACTTTACATCTCAGATTTTTTCTCTGCAAAAGTGCCTAAAGTCAGTTGCTGTGGTGGTAGACTCCTGCTACTTTAACCAGTTTTTGTGTATAGACACCCATCACCAATCTCCAGTTGTTTTAGGTGAATAAATGAGGCATCCTGGTAAGTACAAATCCAGAGAAGATTCTTCAGGCAGGGATGCTGTTAGGATTCCTTTTATTTGCAAATGTTGCACGGGAAGAATGTACACAATAATCTTGTGGTTCAGCATGTGGGAAGCTTCATTGTAGAATGTCTTAACCTCTGTTCCCTACTCCCACCTTGCCAGAGGGTGCTCAAACCAATGGACCATTCTTCTCAATGAAACTGGAGCAGTACAGCAGATAGGGAGCAAGAAACTTTCCTCCTTTTCTCATGTTTGCAGATTTTATGTTTAACAGTTCATAATGAATCATCTCTACTGAAATTACACAAAGTCTTATGAAACTTATGTTTGCACTTTCTCATTGTGCCAGAGAAATTATACAACTGTCTTACATGAAAGCGGTGACATATTATTAAAATAGGTTAGGAATTGGCTTTTGTACCCTCACTGAATAAGCAATGAAATACAATTCTGTACCTAAAAAACAACTAATAAACCCAGCTCCTCCTAAAGAGCCAGTAATCCACACGGTTTTTAAATAAAATCCTTGTGCCATATCTCAGTCCTGTAGTAATTTATATTGACATATCATAATTCCCAATGAAGACATTATTTTAAGAAAAAAAGTGATTACACAAAATTGGATATTAAACTGCACTGAGAGCTACCCATTTACCAGATGAAATTTAATTGATGGCAAAATCAGCAGCCACGGGACATGGTCCTTAGGCCACAGAGCTGACACAAGCCCATTGAGTTGGGTGACAGGTGTGGGACCTGCTCCTGCATGTCAGAGTTGGTAGGAGGTAGGATCTTCACAACTGTCTGAAGGGTCATGTGAACTGGAGGAAATCCCTGGGGACAGCGATGACAGGAAAGTGGAAGGGGTAGTGTCTCATCTTCAAAAGGAGGCACAGGAGACAGATTAAACAGAGGAATTACTGTGGGCTGCAAAATCAGTATTTTCTCTTTAAGAAGATTTAATCAACATGCTGTCTGGAGAAACTGGACAGGTACAAACTGTGTGAGAGGATGAAGCTTAATGGTATATCTGGATTGGTGTGGAAGGGGACATACATTATGAAAAAGGGGAGTCTGTGTAATTTGCTCAGGGTATGTTGGAAAGGCATGTTTAAATTTTACTCCCAAATTCCTTACTAAATATTATAAAAGTTGTGGAGCATTTATATAATATCCCGTTGTAGGTAGAGAGCAAAGTGATCTATTTCCAATTACTGTTTTTATTAGAACTAGAGAAAAGTAATTAAATCTTTCTAAAATACAAATAAAACTAGTGCACAGCTGGAGTCAAACCTTCTTCTTTTGGTTCATTCCAAATCTTGCTTCTGGTTAAATCACCGAACAAGATCTTCAGAGAGTGTAAAACCATACAGCACCTCAAAGTTAACAGAGCTCTTCCAGCTTTCACAGCCTGCCCCCCAAACTTGTGAAGTCTATTTTTGGTTTTCCTTCTTAGCATTAGTAAATAGGACTAGAAGAAAATTTCTTTCTGTGCCATTAGTTGTTGTTAATGGTTTTGCTGGCCATTAGCCAAGAAGCAACACAGCAGATGCCTGTATGAGATATGTTCTTATGTATAAAGTTGCACTGTTTAGTTGGTTTTGTGGATATTTCACACTTGTGGACAAAAAGAGTTGTCCTTAAAGTAGCCTACTGCTTGTATCTTAAATAGTGATAACTACAGCAATGTTTAACTACAAGTAACTTACTCCGTGTCAATAGGCTCTCAGGCTCTCAGGCTTGTCCATAAGGAAAACTGAAGTGGTTTAAGGCATGAATTTAAATCTTCTGCTGTGTTTTAATGTGGCATTCTTAAACTCCTTAACCTGGGTCACAACCAGGAAGCTTGTGCTGATATTTGCAAAGATAAGTTAATTCAAGATTGCTTTTTTTTTTTTTTTTTAGGCTGGTACAATGTTATTTACTGGGGAATTTGAATTGTAGTCTGATTTAAGGTGAACTTGCACAGAAAACTCATGCCTAGAAGGACTCATGCCTAGAAGGTAAATAATTATTATTGAAAATCCTGAGAGGCTATAGGAACTCAGAGAATTAAGACTATTTCCTTGGGAAAGGAGCATAGTGGACATGTGAGTTGCAGGGAGGAATAATAATAGCCTGTATGTTTGACGGTAGAGAAAACAGGAGATACACTTGAGCATTACTTGCTAACCAATGAGAAAAACAGGCTAAAAAGAACATTCATAATGAGAAAAAAATTTTAATATTAAAAGCAAAAATGGTCAAAGAGAATATTGCATAAAAAAGGACAGTGTTATTAAGGTGAATAGTACATTGTGGGCAAGCAGCAATACTTTCATATTTATTGCACAGGATCAATAACAATCCTATTGTTCTTGGTGCAGCTGTTACTCTTCAACTACAAGCCAGGCAAATAGGAATATGTAGCCAAAAGAGAATCTCTTCCTCAGGGACCTGACCACAAAGGATTCAGCAGCAAGGGAAATGCTGGCAATGAGAAGGTGATAGCAGCTAGGGCAGGGAGTGGCCAAACTATGACTCCAGAAATGCCATTTGACAGAGTGCTTGGAAAGAAGGCATTGCTGTGTTCCCTTTTCCAAGGGGGATGGTGTCCACTGGGAATGTCTGCAGCTGCTTAGGCAGGGCTGCTGCCTCCATCTGTACTGGAGCTGGGGAAACAGAGTGCTGGATGTATCGGAACAGCAGAGAGCAGTGCTGAGAAGGATGCTGTGGAGGACCTTGAGGTCGTTTGTGTGTCACACTGGGGGAGGACATTGGCAAAGGACAGCAGAAGCAGGGAGAGCACTGTGAGGTTCCAGCCAGGCTGTGATTCAATTGCCAAGTGGCAACTGGAAGCACCTTCCTGCTCTCCAACAAATGGCATACAACAGGGGAGGTGGGGGGGGCGCTGAGGGGTAACAAAATGTTCCCTGGAGCTGTGCATAGGTCTAGCCTACCACTCCAGGATGCAGAATTCTGCAGGTGGTGATATCTTTCTCCCTCTCTGTAACAAGTGGGCTGAATGGTGTATTGGTTGCAAGCAGGCTGAAGGCCTTGAGGAGAGATGTTAGGGGAGGCCACAAAACTTGAGAAGACACAGCTTGAGAAAAAATAAGAGGGAAGTAATGAAGTCTGAGAAAAAACATCCCTTGACAGACCCAGGCCCATCTCCTGCGGTGGACCACCCACCACCACCCCCAACCTTCTTTTCTGTCACGAGACCACTGGAACACCGCTGGATCATCAAAAAAAATTTGTGTAGTTGCACTTGATACTGTGTTATCTTTACTTTGTCCTTGTGGGATCCAACAAGAATCTCCACGTTTCCAGCCTTTGGAACAGGACATTCACCTTATACCATGGACTGAAACTCGAGTGAGTGGAGCAGGCGTGTGTCTATCAAAGCCAGACATGAGAAGCTCTAATAGTTGCAAAAGAAAGAATGTCCCAACAGGAGCTCTAGATGGACTGATTTACTGCTGTGTGTGGGCCAAGAAAGTAGGCCAACTTAAAAGACAAAAGTTTGTTCAGATGCATTTAGAGCAATAAAGTAAGGCTAGATGAGATTCCAAAAAGCAGGACAGGGTTTCAGGCTGGGACACCAGCAGAGAAGAAGTAAGTGACCATGAGGATGAGTAAGCAGGAGGATAGCTTAAGCCATGTTATGAGTGAGGAGGTCAGAGAGAGAGAACTAAAGGGAAAATCATCAAATTGCTGTGGAAAAAAAGCTTGAATTTTACATAACAGAAGATGAAACTAATGATGAAATTTATGATTCTTATTTTCTTGCTGATGTGTTGATTTTGAGAACTGACACTTCTGAAGTTTTTCTTGCAGCCATTAAACCCTGAAAACTCATGTTCTATTGTCATTTATGAATGGAAACTACAATTTAAAAACCTGTATGAGAGTCTGGAAAATATAATAGATATTTCCAAACTTCCTTTTTTCATAGGTACTTCTAATTTTCTATCCACACAAATGAATAAAACACAAACATTCAGAGTGGAAAATCAGACCACATTATCTTTTGTTTGCTTTGTAGGTAGGACAATTATGCATATTGTTTCTCCAAACTCATTGTACTTAAGAGCCTTAAAATTAGAGGTGTAAGGTAAGATGAATAATGTTCTGAACCAGTTAAGAAGACTGGAAATCTATTGGGCTAAGTTGTCTAATCTATTTCCTTTTGAGAATCTGTCTCAATCACAAGTGAAACTGCTTTTTCTTCCCTGATTTGGTTTCACAGGTGTGAGATTTCGAAAGTTAATATCAGTTCTTGTTTATTTCTACTCCACCCTTCCTCCTTGAAAAATTCAAATGCCCACTACCTTTCAATAGTAACATATGAGACATGGACAGAAGAAAACAATACCAAGCTCTGATTTTCAGTTTTCTTTCTTTGGCACTGCAGATTGCAGCCACATCAATAATGAATGTCCAGGAGTAGACACCAAAACTTATCATCAACCCTGATTTTTTTTTCTACTGCTGTCCTTGTGGAATCAAGATGGGAAAAAATAAGTATCTGTCAGGAACAGACACAGAGAGCTGTCAGTCATCTGCAACATCATTTTACACACACAAACACAAGTCAAAGCATTACACATCTACTCAGTACTTTCCCATCGGTAGCTAATTTTGCTAAATAGTTAAAATCGCTTTTTATTTTTGCTGTCATGTTTGTCAGATAATAATTTAGATTCATTAGTTGGTACTGGGCCTAACTCCATTTTCTCCGTGGTCTATCATATTAGCAGCAGTGATAAGGGGTGAAAATAATGGTGATCTGTAAATGCCAAATAAAATACATGCCAAAATAAAAAGGTGCATATTTTTTCTAAGATACCTTGGAATAAGACCTATAGCCCTCCAACTGGCTTTATTTAAGGGCAAATTTCCCATAACAGCAGCTTGCACTGGGCAAGAAAAAAAATTATAAATGAAAGCCACCTGCTCAAATGTATTCAGCTTCAATATGACGTGATGATTAACACAGGTAATACTTATAGTGCTGCCTGGTGTCTTCCAGGTGCTGGGTGCACACGAGGCTCAGCCAGTGCAGAGACAGGGCATCCTGAGAATCACACCAGTGTTAAATCCCCACGTGGAAGGAGGGGAAACTTGCACAAAGCAAATGAGCCATGTGTGCACGTAACACAGGAACAGTGCCAGGAATCAAACATGAGACCCTGGTCCCTTGACCCCACGTCTACCTTTACTTCCCTTAGGCTTTCAGGTGACTGAAACCAATGGAAAGGAACAAAAGAACAGGCTGAAACTGTTTCTTCAACTCTCCCCACAGAAAAAAAGGAACAACTTGCACAGAAATAGCATTGTTTGCGCACTGCTTCAGGCCAGGCATCAGGACCTGCTGTTTACAAACAGTTCCCTTAAAGACATCATAAAATTTTACCATGTTTCAGTTAGATGTATAAAACATATGCAATGCAAAAAAGATATAATTCTTCACTCAGTTTCCTCAACTACCTTGACTGTTCCTCCTTTCAAAACTACATACATTCTGCATGTTTTGCATAATCACAAAGATTTGGTAACATCTAAGGGGCTTATAAAACCTGAATAAGCTATGGCAAATACACTTCAAACCTACAATGAAAACTTTTGGAAGTTGTTTCTCCTCCATTTTGGTCTGGTGGGAGAATGAGGCTAAAGGTCTTTGACATAGGTTTTAGACCTAGAACAATTCTCTTAAGTTTTCTATGCCACCCATTCTTCAGGGCTAAGTCATACACAAATGCCTCAAGCCATCTGAGTGGTACATGAGTCACAGGAGCCCTTTGCTCCCTGGTTCACCAGGTGGTGGCCAGGGATGTCCCTTGGGGCACATTTACAGCAGCTGGACTGCACCCCTGGGGCTGGAGTCAGTGGGGATCTGCAGAAGGCAGCCAGTGGTGTCAATCAGTTGAATGCATGTGGATGGATTGCAGTGATCTGATGAAGAACTTAGGCTTCAGTTGGAGCTCAGACACCTTTCTCACATGCAGACACCTTCATGGTGAACATCTAAACAAATCTTATTCAATCTGAAGTGGAATTCCACTTTCCTTTAAGAGATTTTGGCACTTATGAATGAAAATGAATCTTTTCAAACCTAAGCATTATGACTGCTTTAGCTTTGAGTTGAATCTTCTTCCTCAAGAAACTAAACTATTTCTGAATATACACATAAAAAAGTAACAGATATTTTTTAACAGTGTCTCATAGTGTAGAACTCTCATATTCTGTTTATTTCTAAGGGACTCTTTGTCTGCAACTGTATTTGGCTCAATTGACCATCATGGGTTTCGCAATGGAAAATTGCAAGGCAATTACTGCTGGTTCAAATGGATGCTTTGGCTTGAATTCCTCTTAATCAGAAATATCAAATGAAAGCAATGATGCTGTCATTTTTTTTAATCAAGCCTCTGCAATTTGAAGGAGCTCTTTTTTATTATTTTTCCTGAATGCAAAACTGCCTGACTCTAATTTACCAATCACAGTAGAGCAGATATAACATCTGGTGCCAAGACCAGATTTACAGGTCCTGTTCATAGGTAACGAAAAGGAAGATAGATGTAGTGACAAAGCTCAAAAATCATGCAGAAATTTGCTTGAATTAGCTTAAGTTCCAAAGCTCAAAAAAATCTCTCTTAATTTTTGAGGATTCCCCCCCCCCACACAATGTGTGCATTTTCCTGTACCGAACTCTAGTGGATAAACTAAAACTCTGCAAGATTAAAGTATTAGTTCTTCTTTATTTGCTGAAAAAGGCATCCTTTTGCCAGAGGAAAAGAGCTGCAGTGACCTCTGTTGATGGAATGAAGAAATGTATTTAAAGAGCCAAAGTGGAGATGTGACAAATTCAAATCCTTTGCTAGGATTAAATTAAGATCAAAAGTAAACTGAGTAAAGAGAGAGCAGCTTTCAGGTTGTATGTGAAAATTACTATTTCCCAACACCCACTGAAGTCAGAATCCTCATCAGGTTAGTTGCCTTTTAAAAACTATTTTTACACAATTTGTACTTTTTCTGTGTGGAGTTAAAAACCATTGGCATGAAGACAGAAGATGTAACATGCTAGCAGAGATGTGGTTTTCTGAAGTCCTATTCAGCATTTCAGGAGTTTATATCTCCAAATGAAAACATCATGCCTCTATGTATTACGTGATCTGAATTTAGTAACTAGAGCCCTGTGCCAGCCAGACACACGGTATTCTTCAAGTTTTGAGGCAAAGAAGCTTTCCAGTTGGCAGCCTGCCTGTAGCAGAGAGAAGTATCTAGGAACTGTCATGCCTTTATGACCAGGAATTTGGAACATGTCTTTATGGACTAGTTCTGACCCAGGAAAATAATTAAACATGTAAATACCCACAAGGATCTGGACCTTAATACTTAACTTCAAGGTTGGGAGTAATCTCAGTAAAATCAAACCTTTAAGGATTGATCCTGTTCAGTAAAGATTATTTAAATAAATTTTAAAAAAAAACAAACAACAGTTCATGAAGGAACTTGTGGAAAGTGAGGTATTATGTCCTTACTTTTTCCAGACTTGTGCTTTTCCTAAGGGCTACTCTGTATTAAACAGAGGTGTACTTGCTCTGTCAGTCTAAGAATATCAAGATATAGAACATTTAAAGTACTAAAATAAATCTAATTCACATATGCTATAGATGCTGTAAATGCTGCATCAAATTTCAAAGTAAAGCCAAATATTGCAGCTAAGTATTAGAGAATCCATGCTGTCAGTCATGAAGGAATTCTTGATGTATCTTCCATGTATAATTAATGATTCTGGTTAAGATCTTCATTGACTTCTGGGAAATTATGTCTATTTTGTCACTCTGCAATGAATCTGACACATTTTTGTGGAATGTGGTTAAAGATGGGAAGTATAGGTCAGTGGAATGTTGGACTGAAGATTTCCTTGCCTTAATATATTTAACACCCAACAAAGACCTCCACATGTTAAAGGACTCCAGCTGCCCACTCACTCTTCTAAAGATAACCAAGAACTAAGGATCTGTTCCTGAGAGTTTATACATTAAGTAAAACAATTCTACGATAGAATAACACATAGAACTATTCTATAATATTATCTGTCAAACTTACTTCATGAAAGGAATATTACTTCTTTTTGGATTCATTGATATACTTCTAAAAGGGACATTTGTAGTATTGTATACAGCTACAACTTTTGCACTTGAAGGCTGAAATCACTCAGGCTCTGTATGATAAAGCTGAGCCCTAGTTCCTAGTGTTTCAGCTTTGCTACCTTTAGTTTAGAAAGCAGATCGTGACTCAAAAGCAATCAAAATATCTTACTGCCATTTTTCTACAGTGCATTATTATCACCCAGCATTCAGGATTCATAATTTAGTTCTTTTCCAGTTTAATCTTATGGTTCATTTATGAAGAAGTTCCTGAGTGGTAATTTATGTACCAATATTCAGAGGTCAGATCTTTTGGCTTATCCTATAGGAAAGGAAAAAGGAAAAAAAGCAAAAAGTCAGCAGTCATCTCTTTTGCATCTGGAAAAGTATCTTTTTTCATACAATCATAACTGCTTCACAGGAATTTTCTCAAAGTTAAAGAATATATTTGGATGGAGATTAAAAATGGAAAATTACATCTTCAGAGATGTACTTTTCTTCAAATTACTAGTATGTGAAAACTGTTTTGGAACTTTAATTGCTGCTACAGACTTACTACAAAATAAACTTTGCAATAAACCCTGGATGATCCTTATCTATAACCAAAAATCTCCACACTGGCAAGAGTATAATATAGGGTAAAATCATATTTGGATTTGGGTGTTTTTGCAACCAAGTTCAACGAGGCAGGATTTTCTTTTTCAAACAGCCCCAGACTTCTCTTCCTCTGTGTATGTGGAGATTATCTGGATCCTGCAATAACTGCTGGCTGGGGCTATCGCTTGATTTGAAACAGTGAGGAGGCTTACATACTTTCTGGTTTTGGCCTCACACAGAAGCATTTGGGCATGAGTATGCAGGGTAAACTGAACAGTCCAAACCCAGAGTTTGAGTGACCTCCTGAGTTAGAAACCAACTTCTCTGCTCACTGCCAGCTCTGAACCCTGACAATTATGCCTGTTTCCAAAAACTGCATCTGAACCTGCCATTCTTTTGACCATTGTGATTTTGGCAATTTGCATCTCCCTGCTCATCCTGTTTTAGCATGCTACAGGTGGGACAAACCTGAGGGTCACTCCCAGGAGAGAAGGCCTTGTCAAAAGCTCCCAGGAAAGCAACCACGTCGAAGTTGGTAGGTAAAATCCCTTCTCCTAACAGAATCATGGAATCTTTGAGAAGGGACCCCTGGAGGTCACCTAATCCATCCTCTCATCCATGGCTCCTTTCCTCTCTTCTGAGTAGTCACTTGGAGAAGACCTGGACAACGCATACAGCTACAAATCTCTTAGCAGTGGCCAAAACTCATATTCCACTCCAGCAGGTACATGCAGTGAGCAATGAGGAAGGAGGTGCCTTGTTCAGCTTGGCCTGTGATTTTAATAGCAGCAGTAAGACAAACAAGGGGTTGGCATCCACCACATCTGGCTTCAGATGTCTGTGCCATCCTGTCAAACTGGGGCTCCTTTCATGCTCCGCTATAAGCGGCAGCACCTACAGGCAGTGATCGATGGGTCTGCAATGGCCAGCAACAGGCAGGCCCTTTTGAAGTGCCTGCTGCTTTCCAGAAGCCCTAAATAAAGCCCAGGGTAACGAGATGAAACATAGATGACATTTCTAAAGGACAAATGAGCCACCCTGGAAATGAAATAAAATTATTACTACTTTATCCAGAGGAGTTGAAGGGGTATTAAGAGCCCTTTTGGTCTTTGAGCAGCATCTGTACACATTTATGTGATGCTAGGGCTGAACTTGTGAGGAGTTAGTAAAAGCATACTTTATAGATAACTGATACTTTCTACTGTAGTCTGTGACCAGATATTTGCATTAACTCTAAAAAAGCAATTCTCAGAACCAGAAAAGATGTATCAGTATCAGTATCATGAGCCTTGTGCCCACGTTCATCTAAGGAGCTGAGCTGTTTTGCCGTAAGAACATATCTCCCCACATGTGTAATGTCTGTAGCTCATCTTGGAATCCCTCTGCCAGGGCTGGACTAGATGCAAAATTGAAAATTTCTTAGTGCCACACTGCTGAGCTCCACACAGCTTCAAGTTTTAAGGCATTTGACTTCTACAGTTGAAAACACAGGTCAGACTGATTCTTCTTTCCTCTCTGAGGTTTTTCAGATAACTAGCTGCTCTGGTTTATTTCAAACACTGTGGGATGGTTTTTGCTGCCATTACAGGACTGGCACCAACATGCTGGTCTAGCTGAGATGAGAACCAAACTGCTTATGCGACAAACTTACTTCACCACAAGAGAGAGGCTGATTGCACAGAACAGATGCAGCCTCTGCTCCTCTCCTCAGAATTGGCATTATTATTTTCCTGGCATTTTCCAAGGTACTGACAAATGAAAAAGGGGGTTTACTTACCCCCATGTATGAAGAGATGATAACCCCTTTTGCCAGTTCTCAGAAATTTTGCTAATTCCTTTTTTTTGGCAGTGCATTCCTTCCTAAGGAGGTACAAGTGGAGTGAGAAACACACAGGAGGGTTCAAAAAACTACTGGTGGTTAATGACTATGAATATAGTTGTTCCACCTTTTTTTTCCATGATGTAATGTTCCAAGAAAGACTGTTGCACAAGAAAGCAATCAGAGGAAGGTTAAAATACAAGGAAATGGGTATAATCCTCTCAGTAATGTAATGCTATCCTGATATGGCTTCTGTGAGTAGATTTGTTTGCTGCAGGCACAGGAAGGCACTTAACCATTCCTTTACACTTTCCTTATGTTTATTAAAACATTTTTCTTGAGGGTAGTTTTTTTGTTTGATTTGTTTATTTGTTTTTTGTTGTTCTTGGAGTTTTTTTTGCCTGTGCAGCCATTTCTCTGATTAAAAGGTATGCTCACATTTTGATCCCCATATGTAATTGTGGGACCAAATCCCACTGCTTTTATTTTATAATTTGTAAATGTTTGGGATTAAGTTGGGAACTCTGACACTAAGTATTTATGCCTAGCTGAAATGATATAAAAATACAGGAGCAGATTCCAGTTGCAGTATCTGCATTCATGAAGAACAGGAGAAATAATTAAAAATGTATGACAGTTTATCAGAGCTAATCGTATGGAGGATATATAAAATATAAAAAAAATTATACACGTGTGTGTTTGTGTGAATGTATAGATGTTTTTTATTGAATATCTATATTTAAAAGGAAAAGAGGCAGTTAGAAAATGCAGAATTGTTCTGTACTGAACTACTAGTATTTCAGTAGAATCAAACCCAGAATATAGGCAGATAGAGAGGGTATGGGAATTGGAGTGATACCAATGACCACCAAAGGATTGTGATGACTGAAAATGTTCATCAGATCTTTCCAGGGGTACAAGTTACATATGTCTCACATTTTAAAAAATTATCACATGCTTTAAGTTCACTGAAGTCATTTCACTGAGACAAAGAAAATTATTTCCTTTGACTCCAAGGTGTCTCCTTTGTTTCTATATCAGACAGCAACTAACAGCTTATTAACAACTTTCCAGTCATCTGGAAGCTTCCCACTGAACTGCCTACACTGTTCATTCCTGAATATTACTGTATCCATCTTCCCAAATTAAAATGCCATTAAAATTCTTTGAAATGTTTTATAATATTAGTAATTCTTACCATTATTTTTTAATTATTATTTTAGAAAACTCTGATAATGAAAACTTCGTACTCTTTTACTTTACACTCTTTTGGAAGGTTAAATGAGGCACAGGCTTCAACCATATCATCTCAGTGTTAAAGTGAAATTTCATTCTATAAAACAAAGGATTTTTATGCTTGGCTCCTTGCTTTAGCCCCTGAAGCATTGAATATTTTAGGCTGAGGCTCTGTTAACCTCATGTACTGATGTTATTCCACTTATGAAGTGCTAAAAACCAGGCTGAAGGTTAGGGATGGTTTCACGTGCAGCTGACCACCATACCTTTTTTCTCTGGAGGAGAGAGGCAACGTTTAACAGCTGCAGTCCCATCTGACTCTGTATTTATGGTGCCCACAGGGAATTTCCAACCAAAGGCTCTCTGTTAGGTCCCACAGCCTCGCTGACTATATTCTCCCCAACACACTTTACACAGTAATGTGGAGGGTGGACTTTCCCATGGTATTTCTTCATGAATGATTTTCATTAACTTCTTACCTGACTGATCTGTGCTAACTTTCCCAAGGAGAGGATTACGTGAAGGTGTGAGGAAGGTTGAATTTTACACATGACTTCGGAATAACAGTGAACTGGATCAATTGTTACTGAAAACAAGCCATATGTAACATTCCACGTAAATTTTAAAGCCAAACTTCTATCAAGTCAAATGGAAAACCTATGTTCATGCCAGCTGTCTACATAAAGCCAAGCAGTTGAGATCAACAGCTAAAGATTCTGCAAGGTTTTATTAAGCTCTTCAATGAAAATATGGTGACATGAGAGATGCAAGTGATGACTAATTAACTTCAGTGAACAGGCTGGATAAAGAGAAATAAGAAATATGGAAAACTAGGGAGAAATAGGCAAAACAAACTAAACCAGCCAAAAAGTAGTTCATCAGCTCCTGAAACTTCTATTTCTGAACCCTAATACAAAGTTATGCATAGTGTATAGAAAATATCACCTACTTTAGGTTTCTTATTTTCTTAGAAAACCTATGCTCACTATTTAACCCCTGCCTACACAGTATTAGTATATAGGCAGTTGATCCCTTGTTTGACCACTGCAGCAGTCCAGAGACCACCTTTCAGTGCAACTCAAACTGCAAAATGCCTCCTTTGTATTGAGACTACTTCATCTTCGGCTGTCAGGAATGCTTCTCTGGCATCAGTGGGCTCAGAGATTCTCAGCAGAGTTGAGTTCTCAGAGTTCTCAGCCGAGAATCAACTTTGAGAATTGTGGAGGATCTACGGTAGATTTTTATGCCATTGCTGTACAATGGTTCCTCTTGGCTCAGTGATGATCAGTGCTGGTCAACTCCGACTGAGCAAGCACAGGATGAGCATATTTGTGTTTTGCAGGTGGGTTCTGGTGTAAAGGGGACAGATAAGAGGTTGTTAGAAACAAAGGGGCAGGTGAGAAAGGGGCAACGGTGTGAACAGCTCCCCACCTGTCCTATGGGGAACTACCCACATATGTGCAGCCATTCCAGCTACTGGTTATACGTTGACCTGCAGCACTGACTACAAGATGATGTTTACTGTGAGGGTGGTGAGACACTGGCACAGGTTGCCCAGGGAAGTTATGGATGTGCCCTCCCTGGAAGTGTTCAAGGCCGGGTTGGATGGGGCTTGGAGCAACCTGGCCCAGTGGGAGGCATCCCTGCTCATGAAGGAGTGGTGGAACTAGATGGTCTTTAAGGTCCTTTCCAACCCAAACCATTCTATGGTTCTATATTCTTTAAGGCACCCCAGTAAACATTTCTGTATATATCCTGAAGATCTGAGCCCTCGTAGAAAAGCTCTTATCAAGGGCCTAAATCAAACCAGCTATGCCTATAAAACCATCTTGAGTGGGTAAAGGGGTAAGCAGACTTTAGGCAATGAGTGCAAGCACAAAGAAGAAAGCTCCTGGACCAGAGGAACTGGTCACAGTTGAGAATAAGGAGCCATTTGATTTGATTTAAGCTAGAGCACAGCCTGGAAACATTTTTTGATTGTTTCAGAACTAGTTGAAAAACATTGTAACATTAATTTTAAATGAAATTTTCTTCAGGAAAACCAAACCAAACAACCAAACAAAAAAACCCAAAACAACAAAACCAACCAACCAACAAGCCTCAGCATTTTTGAAAGCAACATTTGTTTGTTCAACACACTTGTGACATTAATCTACTGACAAAGAACAAGTCAGAAATGTAGCTTAGCAGAAACCTTACCAGGACTCTAGGACTGGGTCAGCACTTATTTTTCCCTTTGCAAAGAGAGGCTATGCCTCTATCCTTTAAATGTGGCCAGAGCTGGAAATACAGGCTGTGGCACCAACTCTAACACTTGAACTCATGGGAAAGCATTTAAAAGTATGTTTATAAAATTATCAAACTCTGCTTTCACAGGAAAATTCTCATCAGTTATGATGCCATTGTAACACCGAAACTGAAGGCATTCTTTTAGTCATTAACTTCCCACCCAACCAAAGTTAAACATTTAAATTAGTATTTCTGTATTCATAGCAGTCACAAGTGTTAGGCTTGAGAACAGTGGCTACTTTTGACAGCTAGCATGGGGACACAGCCTCAGAAATCATTCAATGACTGAGTGTCCTGATGTAGAATGAGCTAAAGAGGGAATTTACAGTTTAAACATTAAACATGTTGCTTAGCTATTAAACAATTAGATTGTTCTAATCCTTAAGAGATGTAGACCAGTCTGTCATCTCTGGTTCTGGTTTTCCAGCAAACATGCTCACCAGTGTAATTTTCTGGTGATACTCAGATCCCCTGGAACAAAAGTAATGAAAGAAAGGAAAAGCAGAACAATCCATCCCCCCCTTTCTCGCCACCTCCTGTCCCCAGCCCTCCCCCCGCCACACACACACCCCCTGGAGCAGCTCCTCTCAATTTTGCCTGTCTTATAAAGAGAAGTGCACTTTACTTTCAAGCAATGGCAAAAATTAACTTCATGGGTTATTAGCCTTCCTGGGTTCTAAGTGTCCCTCTGGAGCTAGAAACATCACTTAGCCTTCCTTCAGTAGCTGATGCAGGTCCCTTTTTTGTTCCTGCAGACTGTATTTAATGGTGATGCCCTGCAGCACTGCAAAACCCTCTCCTCTATTTGGGATGAGGCACAAAATGCTCTCCCAGAGCTTCTTGGCTGAACCTACTAGAGATGCTTACTCAACAGTGAGTGGAAGTGCTTATGTAAACACCAGCTGGCCAGAGAAGGCCTTAGGAGAAGTCTTTGGGAAAGTGCTCACAGGGGTGCAATTACTCTGATACCCAGATTAGCTCTGGCTCTGGAAAAGTGGTTACCCATCATCTGCAGAAGCAGCAACATGTTGCTTCCCCAGGGCTTCAAGCTGGAATAACTGTGACTGTTGCTGCAGGGCAGCAGCTCCTGCTTGCAGCCTCAGGAGATCCCAAAAAAGTAGAGCTCATAGCTCTGAATTCAGCACTAGCCATCTCCGTTCTGTACCACAAACTTACGCTCAGCTTGGCTAATGTTCCTTCATTCACAGGGCTGCTTTTGAAAATTAAAAAGGTGTAGCTATTCTCTTTCCTTCATGCTTTGTGTAGTCATGAATCCTGCTGCTCCTGCCACTCGAGTCATGGAAAAATCAGGTGGCTGCAGGCACCTGTGTCCTTTTGCAACCCTTTGCTGTTTAAAGCCTGAGTTGTGCAGACACAATATTTATCATCATAAAGCCCTTTGGCTTACCAAAGTTCAGACCTTAGCAAGTAAATTGCTGCCATTAAAGTGCCCATATCAGGCAGGTATAATGCCTCTGGTAGACCTGGCTTACAGGGATGGTTGCTAAGCAGTCCTGGAAAAGGCTGTGGAAATACACACCCTCAATGGACTACTGATTCCATATAATAAATCACTTGATAGCTGAGATATTCTTTCAGTAATAAATGGATTTAGAGAGAGTTACATGGTCAGGTCTTGATGTCATAGCCCTCATAAAAGAGACCCAGCCTCTAATGGGACAGAGATTTTGAGAAATGTTCGTTGGCATAACACACACAGGTAAGTGACTACCTCCTCTCCCAAATAAAACATCTCTCAATAAAACATTTTTTACTTCATAGCACCAAAACTATTTCTAGGTAAAGAGATCTATGTCACCTCTTTGATATCTGTTTTCCCTTAACTCCTTGAACATCCCAATTGTATGTATCAGAGGCAGAAATTTTCACTGTGTTAACTGAAATTCCCATGCAGCTGCAGATTCCAAGAATTGCTTTTTTACCTGAAGCCAAACACTTCCTTCTTTGTTCTTATGATAATACTAGAATTTTTGGCAAATTTATTTTAGTGACATGTATTTCAGCAAGAGGATCTATTTTCAAGTCTTCTGAACTAAATTTTTGGGGAAAACTGGAGATCTTTCTGCCTGTTTTAGAGAAGTGGCTAAGAAGAAGAGCAAAACTTATACTTTTCATCTGGACCAGGAACATAGGCTTTACAATACTGCTATCTGGACTGTGTCAGAGAAAATTTAAGAAGTATGCAACCTAAAAGCTCCTCCACACGGAGTTAGTGTACATCAAAATAAAGTATTTGCTTCAGTATATATATATATATATATGTATGTATATATATGTTTGGTTTTACTCTGCTGAAAATGCCTGCCAAATTAAAAGAGCAATAACAGTTACGGACAAATATTTATTGATGCATTTATGAATTCTTCCCCCACCATTTTGATTTTTTCATCATAATTACTGTAGAAGACTTATAACACCACTCACACAAGATCCAGTTATTGAAGTTGTCACAATACCATTTTCTGGAAACACTTCTCAAAAAGAGGTCGGAAAATGAAACACAAAAATGTGACCTCGTAATTTTTTAAAATCCCTAAAAATGAAGTTATGACACGGTGAAAATTTTTTCAGATTCCTTCATTTGTTCAAATCAGCATTCTTCTTGAGTTGTGAAAGCAGAGTTTTGATGCTATCCATAGCAATAGATCCCTTCCTACTAGATAAACAAAGCCGGATTAATATTAACAGGTGATGTACAAGCCTGTAATTCACAACTGTGCCTGCAGCAAAAAACTCCCTGTATCTACTACAGAAAAAGTAAAACTAGGCCGTTGTGACACCTGTGTGCACCACTCAAGGTGTCTCAAGCCCATGCAGTGTGCCTACCAGAGCTTCTCTCTTTTCCGAAACAGCACCTGGTGGGTAGCCCGAGCGGTTCCTTGCTCTGGTAGTAGTTTCCAGTAGTAATCAATAAATGGATTAAAAGGTAAACAAACTGAATTACGCGAGTTACCATCTTGATGTATAAAATAGCATGCACCCTGTCACGTGAAATGCTGTTAGCACTGTGTCTGGTAAAACAGACAATGCCTGCGAGGGGAATTAAGGAGATGAAAGTCCAGGCGGGTGCAGATGGCACGGCACAGCACGGGCAGGGAGGCATCGGCGGGGGCATCGCGGGAGGGTCCTCTATGGATCAGCTGCAGTCAGGCCAGTGCGGCGTACGTGCTCTCTCTTTGTGCTATCACCGAAACGGTGCGGAGCGACCCGACGGAAAATTGTTCTGAAGTGGGAGCAGATGCATTGAGCTGTCAGGGGCAGAGCCATGACGAGACTCCGTGGCGCCAGGGACACACCTTCACATCTCCCCCGTCGCTCTCCCTGCTGGAGGGGACCCCCTCCCTCCCCAGGAGGCTTTGAGGCACAGGAATATTTTTCTCCATAGGGCAGTGTCCCCGGCCGTGCCCTCGAAAGGAGCTGCTTATTGCGCAGGTACCAGCAGGGCTGGGCACAGTGCGAGCAGTGCTGGAGGGAAACGAAGCTCTTGCTGTTCTTGCTGCTTTCTCACAGAGCATGAGTCAAGCAGAGATAATGGAAGTATCATACTCCACTCTGCAGTCTCAGGAAAATCTCTGCCTGGATTGAAAGACCTTCCACCTGTGGTGAAACCTCTCCTTCAGCCTCTGTGGGACCAGCTGCACAGAGCTGGGGGCAATGAAAAGAGCCGCACATGCTGCAAATCCTGAGAGAAACTCCCATGAGACCTTCAGCACCTTATACCATACTGAATCATAGAATCATCATGGTTTGAAAGGACTTTCCAAGGTCATCAAGTCCAACTGTCAGTCCTACACCACCCTAAGCACTAAATCATCTTCCTGCTCAGCTTTGTTGCATCTGTTTCAACAAGCTCTGAAGTGAAATGTGGTCCACTTCCCTTCTCTAACATGCTATTCTGTAAAGGCAGTTACTATCCAAAGGCTGGATATTCTTATGTATTAAGTTCATCCATAAGCCAGGTAAAAAATAGACAGTGTCAGCTGTAGTAATTAGTCTCAGCTTCAGTTTTCTTCACTCTCCCAGTTTTTGGGGATCTGTGTAAACATTATTTCCCTTACGATTACTGGCATGTAAGCCACCAGCTTCAGGATTCATGACACCTTTCCCTCTTTCCTTTCCCCCCCCCCATTTATGAACTTCTCATTTTCATAAAATTCCAAAGAAATAAAATTGGTCCTGTACTCTAACCTTCAGCAGTGTAAGAGCTAGAAGGACTTCTGTTCTTTGTGACCTTTTGTTTTTGAAAATGGGGGAAAATAAGAGGACAAATAATGGCAAATATGTGGATGGTGCCCCAAGAAAGGGTCCATATTCCTGTTCCTGGGAAAAACTCTGTGACTGTAAAGGCATGACCTGGGTGCCAAAGCATCGCTCTGTCTGCCAGCCCGCAGCAGCTGGGCTCTGTCATCCCTCACTGCCTGTAATGAAAAGAGCAGCAATAAAGTACATTTTCCGTGAGAAGGGACCTTCCTCCAACTTTGCGTGCCTCAGCACTTTCCCACCCGAAGGTTTTTTCCCCCTCTTGCGGCAAAGTGAAATTTTTCAACCATATTTTCACCATATTCAGATGCTTGTGGCACTATGGGACAGTGGTCCAGTTGCCTGCTCTACAGCATATTTCTGCTGTGACTATTGAATGGGAATATGAATCCTAGCATAAAGGGGGATTATGAGGCAATATTCCAGAAAAGGTTTCATGGGACAGTCTGTAAGCAACTATACTTCTAATATCCTTGGCCAATGTTTTTCCACTGACATTACTGAAGCTAACTCTCAGTCCCATGCAGTTATCAACATAACTAGAGAGAATCAGTAGCACTCCTCTTAGGAAAGCAGCTACAGACACTTGAATAATCGTATTTTTCAGAAAGTCTTTTCTTCATCTTGGGGAATGGTTGTAAAGTGAGACACCCAAGTAAAATTACAGACCTGATGATTTTAGAGTAAATATAATTTATGAATTACATTCTGATTTGCATGTGAGAAATAATACTCTCTCTTTCATCTGAGGCTGGGGCTTCTTATTGATGGTCTTCTGTCATGGACAGGAGATTCATGAATAAAAGAGCATTTTCTTTTTGTAGAGTTTTCTGCTTTTCTTTTATATGGAAAATGTCACCAGAACTGACAGTATTTATCTATTTGTCTTATTTCAGAGAATCCAATGTAACAAATAAAATGACCCACGGAGATACGACATGCAAATAGAGGGTTAGATCATGTTATATCACTTGTTAGATATTCTAGTGTGTTCTCTTGTCTGACTTCTAGATAAAATAAAGAAAAAAACCTGTTGTTAGTGCCATGGTTTTAAATTTCACATCAAAACTATAGGCTTAATGCTCTGTTTTCAGGTTGCAAGGGGAAATGACAGCTACAGGTACTCAGTTAATTGATTCCAAACTATAATTCTCTATGGAAAGAGCTCTCACTATCTGCTTTAGTTTTATTTGAAGTCAATAAAGATTCTTTGCTATAAAGGCATGCTGAACGTTGTGCTATAAAGATTTTATGAGTTTGAGCTTTGGAATACTGGCTTACTCACAAGTGGTGAAGTAATCAGCAAATCATGGCTGAGCTTCCATCCTTTCAGGAAATACAGAAATCCAGTGCCCAGCAGTATCTGATGGCACGAGATCACAATGCCTCCAGGACCAGGATTTTGCCAATCACCTGTTCAATACTGGCAGCACACACTGACACACACACACACATATATAGAATCATAGAATCATAGAATTGTCTGGGTTGAAGGGACCTCAGAGATCATCAAGTCCAACCCTTGACCCACTACCACTGCGGTTACCAGCCCATGGCACTGAGTGCCACATCCAGTCTCTTTTTAAATATCTCCAGGGACGGAGAATCCACTAATTCCCAGGGCAGCCCATTCCAATGCCTGATCACCCTCTCGGTGAAGAAACTCTTTCTAATATTCAACCTAAATCTCTCACGGTTTAGTCAGTATCATTAGTTAGTATCATTAGTATCATTAGTTAGTATCATTAATTACATATTTATATATGCATATATGAGAATATATGTATGAAGACTCATGTCTTTACACAGTGTGTTCTTTTAGCTCTCTGAATTAACAAAATGTAAATATCTTAATTAGCAAGAACAGGATTGTTCCTCTCGCATGCACACATTGCTTATCACAGGGGAAACAAATAGATGAAATATCCTATAGGTGATATTAAATACCATGTATTATTTTATATAATAGCCTGTAAGCTATGTTTACTTATAAATAGTATAATTATTATGTGGAATATTAACTATGTATCTTATATATAACTAGTTATATATAATAATATATTATACCATATGTAAAGTATAACATAAAATGTATGTTATTAAATACAGTATAAAGCCAGTATATAAATATATGTATGTGAACCTACATATATATAAGTACAGAATTTATCCCTGTCACTCTAAATTAACAGAATGTAACTTTTAATTAGTGGGAATAGAATGTTGTTTATATTTGGAAGAAGCACCTTTCCAGTATATGGTAACAGGTCAACAAATGCACATATACATACATGTATATGTATATGCATGTATAAAAATTGCGTTAATGCATACACACATATATACATACTTGTGTGTATAACAACAAATAATTCCAGACCTATGTATGTAAGTGTACATTTGCTTTTGTTACGTACATACGTATGTATATAATAACATATACATTCAGGCACATGTATATTCATACGTATATACACGTATCTGTATTACTCGAAGTTCTCTAGCGTGTAGAGGATATATATGTGTGTCTAGGTATATAGGGTCACATACATATCCATGTATGCTTATGAAGTGCATTAACTCTCTAAATTAGCGTTCATGGATGTGTATTGTAAGACTGCACACAAGTCCCTTTTAAAGCACTTTAAAGAACACGTTCCGCCCGTGTCACTCCCCTTGCGGGCCCGTTCCCCTCAGGCTGCACCGGGGGGCAGGAACCGCTGCGCGGACGCCCGACACCCCTTCCCGCCGGAGCACCGCACGCCCTGGATGGGGCTGCCCCGCACCCAGTCCCAGCACCTGCCGGCGCCCGGGACCGGACCCCGCCCGGGGCAGCTCGGTCCAGAAGGCGGCGGAGGCGGCGTCGTCAGCTCACGGGTTTGCCCCGCGGGGGCGGCCNTCCAGAGGAAATAACAAAGCTTTTGTATAAATCAACCACAATTTTCCTTCTGGGACCAGTGCACTCGTTCTCATGTCACTTTCAAATGCTGTACCAAGGTACTTAGTGGCTTAGAGAAGACCCGAGTTCTTATATGTTTATATCAAGCTCTCTTTCCAACAAAGCACTGCAGGAAAGAGGGGAAAATGATCTTTGTAATGGTTTGGATGTGGATTTAAATGACAATAGTTGTGGACATGCAATGCTACTGGTGGAAGTTGATATTGCCTTCCTCTCTTCTGTGCTATGACCTAAATCCAAAAGAAAGAAACATGAAAGGATATGCTTGACACATAAGTGTCCAGATCAGCAACTTCAACTATTTGTCTAGAGCTTTTGACCTAAGAGTAGTTGAAATATTCCAGGAAAGAGTTAAAAGAAGAGAGGCATTTTTAGGGCACCTAAATGTCACTGAAGATGTCTAAAGTGGTACTTATGTCAAAAGGATTCTTTAGTGGACACTTTCAAGTCACTTTGCATCTCAGATTTTTTTCTCTCCAAAAGTGCCTAAAGTCAGTTGCTGTGGTGGTCCCTGACTCCTGCTACTTTAACCAGTTTTTGTGTATAGACACCCACCACCCATCTCCAGTTGTTCTAGATGAATAAATGAGGCATCCTGGTAAGTACAAATCCAGAGCGGATTCTTCAGGCAGGGATGCTGTTAGGATTCCTTTTATTTGCAAATGTTGCATGGCAAGAATGTACACAATATTCTTGTGGTTCATCATGTGGAAGCTTCATTGTAGAGTGTCTAACCTCTGTTCCCCACTCCCACCTTGCCAGAGGGTGCTCAAATCAATGGACCATTCTTCTTACTGAAACTGGAACAGTACAGCAGATAGGGAGCAAGAAACTAGAAAAAAGGTAAAACGACATTAAGAGTAGCCTACTGACTAGCCTAAAATAGGGACCCTGTGTTTTGCTCCAAGCTTTTTTGTAAGGCAACTGCCTATACATTGTACAGAGAAACATTTGCTAAAAAAAAACACCAAACAACAAACCAAACCAAACAACCCCCCTAAAACAAACAAACCCAAACAAAAAAACCCAACAAAAAAACCCACTAACCAACCAACCAAAACCCCCAAACAAACAAACAAACAAAACCCAAAGAAAACACCCCAAAACAAAACAGAAAACAAACAAAAACAACAACCCAAAGCCAATAAAAAGCAGAAATAACCAGCAGAGCGTGCACTGGAGCCCATGACCTCCCACTCTGCCCACTGAGCTCTCTTCTGACTGTTTCTGTGAATCTGTGCCCCCGTCTCAATGGTGAATCTCCCTAGTGGCAGGGAATGCAAGAAGCTATGGTCTTGAGTCATTTTGGATGAAGTCTAAAATCTAAGATACCTTAGTTCTTCTGATGCAGCTCTTTTCTGAAAAATAGAAGCAGCACCGCTACTTCAGCACTTGAAACTGCAGGTTAGCTGATTTTACACAAAGGGAGGATTTTGAGTCCAAAAGTCCCTAAACCCACACTTATAGCTGCACAGAACTTAAATCTACAGCAGAGAATTGCACCAAATTCAGTCATGTTTTCTTCAAGTTTCCTTCTTCCTCCTCTGCTCAGAGCTTGCTAAGCTGCCCAACTCAAGGTCTGTAAGTGCTGCTGTAAGACTATGAAAGGTAAGAATTAAAGACAGCAGTGCCAACTTCATGTTTCTTTTTTGTATTACTGTTAAGCACTTGTATCTCCTGGCCCAGGAAAAAAACCTGAATTTAAGTTATAACTTCATATTTCTGATTAAGGACAGGAAGCATCTAAACTAACAAATTTGAGAAGCACAACCAGATAAAAAAATAAAAGACCTTTTCCTTCTTTTCTCATGTTTGCAGATTTTATATTTAACAGTTCATAATGAATCATCTCTACTGAAATTACACAGTCTTATGAAACTTATGTTTGCACTTTCTCATTGTGCCAGAGAAATTATACAACTGTCTTTCATGAAAGCAGTGACATATTATTAAAATAGGTTAGGCATTGGCTTTTGTACCCTCACTGAATAAGCAACGAAATACAATTCTGTACCTGAAAATCAACTAATAAACCCAGCTCCTCCTAAAGAGCCAGTAATCCACACGGTTTTTAAATAACATCCTTGTGCCAGATCTCAGTCCTGTAGTAATTTATATTGACATATCATAAATCCCAATGAAGACATTATTTTAAGAAAAAAAGTGATTACACAAAATTGGATATTAAACTGCACTGAGAGCTACCCATTTACCAGATGAAATTTAATTAATGGCAAAATCAGCACCCATGGGACATGGTCCTTAGGCCACAGAGCTGACACAAGCCCATTGAGTTGGGTGACAGGTGTGGGACCTGCTCCTGCATGTCAGAGTTGGGAGGAGGTAGGATCTTCACAACTGTCTGAAGGGTCATGTGAACTGGAGGAAATCCCTGGGGACAGCGATGACAGGAAAGTGGAAGGGGTAGTGTCTCATCTTCAAAAGGAGGCACAGGAGAGAGATTAAACAGAGGAATTACTGTGGGCTGCAAAATCAGTATTTTCTCTTTAAGAAGATTTAATCAACATGCTGTCTGGAGAAACTGGACAGGTACAAACTGTGTGAGAGGATGAAGCTTAATGGTATATCTGGATTGGTGTGGAAGGGGACATACATTATGAAAAAGGGGAGTCTGTGTAATTTGCTCAGGGTATGTTGGAAAGGCATGTTTAAATTCTGTCTCTTATAC
>JAAWXA010000003.1:19288926-19383929 GCA_038090715.1 Florisuga fusca | reverse complement strand
AGCCGGGCCGGGGCCGGGGAGTGCGGGGGCTGCCGGAGGCTGATGCTCCTTGGCGGGGCCGGATGCCCGGGCGTGATTTTGTCGGCAGAAGAGAGGGTTTTCTCGTCTAGGAAAGGTGTGGAGGAGAAAAGGGGTTACCTCCAGCCCTCGGCAGCACCGCGTAAACCGCAGGCGGTGAGGGCTGTAAAACCCAGAGTTCGCGCAGTGACTCTTCCTTGACCGCCCTGCTGTCATTTGAGCACTGCCGGCTCTTTTTCCTAAAATAACGCTGGGTATAATGACAGTTTCAGGAGAGGAACAACGGATCGATGGAAAGCAAAAATGTATGAGGGTAGATTAAGAAGCCTCATTCTACTCTCCCACCATTCACTTATGTCCCCAGAAAATCGAAAAAGACAGTACTGAATGAGTAAGAAAGGCCACCTCTTCCCTCATGTGGAAATTATTTGTATTGCACAGTTTCGCTGTGTTATGTGCAGCTGATATATAATGCTTCAGTTAGCTTTCTGTGTCCCAAACAGAAAAAATGAATGCACTCTAATAAGCTAAGGAATGTCAGGTGAAGTTATACTAGAGAATTTAAAAATCAGTATCTCTATATATGCACCTTCTATCTTCTTACCTAGAAGAATATCTGAATTTAAGGAATAAAGCCATGGGAACATCAACAACAGAAAAAAAAGGTTTATTCGTACTCGACTGTTTGATGCAGAAGTCTCGATTTTGCTGCACAGGTTTCAATAAAAACTATGATCCTATTCACTCTTTTAAAAAGTTTCACAAAGCTTTGACTTCTGCTTGGAAAATTTAAGTAGACTGTGTCACATTTGTGTTAGTCATCAGTTAAGTAGGATTCTGCAAAACCAAAAATTTGTACTTACTTCTTGCCACAACTAGGCCAGTAGTTAGGGTCTTTATCCTCTACCCCAGCAGCTTGCTATGGCTTTATTGCTTACTACAGGAATACTGTATATTGCACCCATGAAGAATGCGTGTATCTTAATGCATTAAAGATGCATGCTTTGTCTTGAGTGTGTAGGGGCTTGCAGAATCAGGACAGAGCTCAAATACAATGCACTCGAGTATAACATGAACTGTAATAGCCAGAAGAAAACCAGTTTGCTAGCGAGTTTATCTCAGCCAGTTGAGTATTGTAAGCTTGCTCTGGCTTCTGAGTTTAGATACAGCAAAAACTCTTGAATAAGGTAAGACTAGTGGAAAAGTTTCTGTTTAATTAAGGAAGCCACTTGAAACATAAATGCACATACATACACAATAATACATAACAATACATAGTTTCTGTAGGACTGACTACCATGATATCTTCCTAGGGCATAGCCATCTCAAAAGTAAAACAAAGTGACTTAACAGCTTTCATTTTCCAAGCTGACTGCAGTACAGTGCACAAGCAAACAACACAGATGAGGAAAAACGTATATAATTTTAAAAATCCTTTAGCCAGACCTACCAAAATCTAGCGTGGCTAATCTAGGGCATCACCTCTGCTGTTCTAAGTGTGTGTGCTCCAAGCAGTGAGGGCTGGGCCCAGGAGAGGCTGTAGGTGTGACACTGCTCAGCTTCACCACACCTATCTGCAGGTGCCCTGACTCCAGGACTGTAATTAGGAACATCCAGTTCTTGCTTCTGGAGCTCTGTCTGTGTTTCCTTATTCAGTAAGTGCTTCAGGTAAAACTTCCCAGGACAGGCTTCTAAGTCACGATCCTGTAGTGATCATTTTTCACTTGGCCGGTGCCTGCTTTTATGTTGAAGGCAGCCCAAATGGGCAGAGTTCTCTAAACATACAAGTACAGGGGTGTTGGCTCTGCCACATCCTACTGTTACTAAGAGTGGGCCATGTGCCTCAGTTCAAAGAGATGGAGAGGGGTTTTCCAGCCCCTCTCACTGCCTGTAGCCCTGAGAGTGGCCCTTGAAGAGAGGAGGCTCTGTGGTGCATTCTTCTCTCCAGCATTTCCTGCTGGGCTGTATCAGCATCTCCCCCTGTCATGCCAGGCAGCGTGAAATCCACCTCGAGACTCACACACTGCCCAGGAAACTTGGGTGCTTAATCTGGCATCACAAATTCCTTTCTGGGGCTTGGCACTGAATACTTACGCTTGGCACTGCCTAGTAATAAACCTTGGTGAACGGAGATCCAGTTCTTTAAAGCTGCAAGGAACTCAGAAGATAGGGTGGCATTTAATAACAGCTCTCAGAGTTTTTGAAGGACCCCAATGACAAGTGAATTTTGCTATTTCCTCTTTGCCTGACTGGAGCCTTTTTGAACAGATGTGTTTTTGTAGAAGTGCAGTTTCACTGGACCAGAATTTTCTAATTTTTGTAGGGGATTTACCTGAAAGGTTTCTCAGACCCTTGGCTGTGATTGTGTCATTGTAGGCTGGGTACAGAGAGAGCAAAAGAGACAGTCTGAGAAAGAAAACCCTGAAGTTGTTAAGCAGAACTTGCACATTATGACAAGATACATTTTCACAAAGACATTAGAAACACTGTGCTTTTTATTCCAGCATAGGACAAGGGCACATTTTGAAACCTAAGAAATGTCCTTGAACAGAATTGCTGTTTTGTGTCTACCTCTACCTATTTGTTATTTTGTGGAGTGATAGTGTATAGGAAGTATGTTACTAACCTGCTAATGGACTCTGTGAGTATGCTTCTTCTGGGAACTCAGCTGATAACTTTCCAAGAATTCTTTCCTGAAAAAAAGTTTAAGCTGTTCAGAGGGCCCTTGGAAAACTCACATATAAACAGAACTGCACATCTCAGTGGTATTCCTAGCATCAAAGTGCACTGTATTTCACCCAAGGAGTAGGAAATCAGGACTCTGAGGACTTTTAGCTTGAAGAATACTGAACTTGCACTTTAGGCAAGAGTCCTAATGCCCGATGGCCTGAGGGTAAACATCTTCCCTGCTTTTGAACCTGGGTCACTGCATAGTCAGGAGCCCAAGAACAGGGTCAGAGGAGGAGAAAGTAGCTGCAGTCCTGGGTTCAGCATAAAAGTCCAGGCATTCCTATACTGCAGGGGAATTGTTCCCAGGGTGCTGCTGATCTGTCAGAGCAGGGAAGGCATTCCTCATCCTGCAGAGCATCTGCACTGGATCCTAAATTCTAACTCTCTGCCTTTAAATGGGGAACCACATCCTGTCCCTGATCACCTTTGAATGCCTTTCATGGGGGCATCAAAACTCTGGAAGTTTAGATGGTGTATATGTGGATAAAAAGCACATTGAAAGGCTTAGCGGCAGCTTTTAGGTTACTTTTAAGACTGAGGTAGAGTCCCAAAAGCTCTGAGAGGTGGCTTTTAGAGAAGAAAAGAAATAGATTTTTACTTTTATATTTGCAATAGACATTTCATTGCCATTGTATTACACCTGGTTAGGATACTTTTGTTTTTCTTAAGGGTTGTGTTCACAAAAATTCCTTCCTGTTCAATTTTTATAGAGAAAATGGTTTAAGACACTTTCAAAGGTCTTAAAAACCCGTTTCTTTCAGCAAAAATCTGTCTGCTCAAGGGAAACTTAAATCACTGTATTGGAAATGTTGGCATCCTGCCACTACAGAAACTAAGACACACTGTAAAATGTTTATGTAGAACAGGCTGAAAGGTGAAGAGTCAAGATTCTGGCCACAACTTCTTGTGTTTCCAGGGTCATTACCTGTTCTGCCAAAATAGAATATTGATTAATCTGATTTTGAAGAATGACTGTCAGTTTTTCAGTTCTTCTAACAATTCATATAGGCTGTGTTTCTAAATATTGAAAAGCAGCCTGTGTTCACTCAGAAAGGAAAAAATGCAGCTTGAGCTGCTTACTTTAAAAAAGCCTCCTTTAATAGTTACAGCATATATAAGAAAAAAGCTGTAGGTTAAAAAATCTTTCCTCTTGGTCTTTCTTAACCATTTGTTTTTCCTAATTATAACTTCAGGCTTTCTTTTACCTGGAAAAAATCCATAGTTGAATTAACAAAATAGGTGCTACTAGATATAGAAGACTGAAACTGGGAAACTGGATGTGAAGCATGCCAAGCTTGCACTAGTTTAACTGTTTGGCTACAGGTGTGATTTTTACTGAAATAGTTTTACTGAAATAGACGCCCGTTATTACCACACCCAGTGTTTCTGTGTAGCTCTCATTTAAAATAATTTAAATGCTTTTTAGTTAGGCAGGAATTGTGGGATCTGGTGGGTGTGGATAGTTTTCTGTATAATTACATAGGACAAATATAGATAAGGAGGAGCCTGGAAAAGATTGGCATCTCTAGGACCTGGAATGTGACCTTGGTGCATAAGGTTGATCGTTCCATTAGATTGGCTCAAGTAAGTTCCTTCAAAAATTTCCCCATTCACTACCCAAATCATCCTTAAAACAGTCAACTTATGCAAGTAATGGGAATCTTTAACAAAACCGCATGGGTCGGAGGATTTTAGTAGCCTGAGGAACATTCAACAACTAAGTCCTCATTCAAAACCCTTTTTTTTATTTTTTTAAATTATTTTTTCCAGTACTTTGCACAGATCTTTGTGAGAGACACCTGACACTACCACAATTAATATCATGCAGAAGAATGAGCATAATCCTACAGGCTAAAACTTCCTGTCACTTTATAGAAAATACGTTGGTTATTGTGAAATTAATTCAGAGTCTCTGCTAAAATTGGATAATAATGTGTCTCTAAATGCTTCTTCATGGTGGCTGGGGAAGTGACCAGGGGTGACTGGGTGCAGGTCACATGTGCTAATTCTCCTCCCTAGCTTTGAGACTCTAAAAATACTTCAAAAAATGAAATGAATGTACTCAAACTCCTTCGTGAAACTGTGCATGGAGGAAGGGGTGTATGTTCTTAGTATGGTTTTTTTTCTCTACCTAGGTGTAATTTGCCCTAGAAAAGCATTTGGTTTGCATTTCTGGAGGTTTCCACATTACAGAGATCCACACGCTTTCACAAATAGAACTCTTGAACGTAGTTGTTCCAGCCAGCCTGGCTATTCACTGGAACATCCAGCTATAGGGTGACTCTCCACCAACACAGCTGAATTAACTAACCTAGCTGACAAATTTGCCTTGATTTATTGTGCTGGTCCAGTTCAGTCTTTGCAGTGAAAATGAAATTACCCTGCAATTGCTGTTTGTTTACCATAGAAACCAAGATAACAGAATCCAGAATAATATTGTGGATTTTTTGCAAATAACCGTTTTACTTTCTTGTGTTTAAATTTCCTTTGAAGGCTTTCATCTCTATCACAAGTTGCCCTCAATAGTGCCTGAAAGCTGTCTTCTCATTCTGGTTGGATTGCTTCTTGGTGGGATTATATTTGGAGCAGAGGAGAAGTCCCCACCTGTAATGAACAGTGATGTTTTTTTCTTGTATCTTTTACCACCCATTGTACTCGATGCTGGATATTTTATGCCAACTCGTCTGTTCTTTGAGAACTTTGGTACCATATTCTGGTATGCTGTGGTGGGCACACTGTGGAATGCCATCGGCATTGGAATTTCACTTTATGGAATTTGCCAAATCAGTGCATTTGGTTTGACTGATATCACCTTGCTGCAGAATTTGCTCTTTGGCAGCCTCATTTCAGCTGTGGATCCTGTGGCAGTGTTAGCTGTTTTTGAAAATATTCATGTCAATGAGCAGCTTTACATCCTGGTGTTTGGAGAGTCTTTGCTGAATGATGCCATAACTGTGGTAAGTTACTTGATAAATGATTAGTTGATAACAAAGATAAGTAATTGTTTGCATGCCACTCCATTGTAATGTATCACTTTGTATCTGGTTATTACAGTTTGTGAATTGTTGGCAGTCAAGGTGTGATAATGTGCTTGTGTAATTCTTTAAACTTGAGATTTAGAAACTATGCTGCACCAGAGTAATATTTGCTGCAGAGATTTTGCTACCTAATCTCTTTAGTTTCTGTATCTTTGTATTTTGTTACTTTTCTCATCTGAAACAGGAGGTTTTCCTCACCTGCAAAAATGTCACTGGACAGGAGAAGGAAAAGAGCCAGCATGGGGTATCCCAGCATGTCCACAGGGAGAATGGGCAAATCACTGAGATGGCACAGAACTCACTTGATGTGCATGTGCCTTGTGCACATGCTCATGCAGTTGGAGCTCCCCTGAGACTACAATGTATTTCTCCCAGGCTACAGATGAGATAGGACTGACATTTGGAAGGAGTAATTTCTAATCATTAACTAGCTGAACTTAGTTTGTGGTGCTGACCTGAGAATAGCAATCTGCAAATTCCATTCACACCTGTAACGCCCCTCATGTGTACCTGATGACACCATGTCTGGGACATTATTCCAGTTTATCCATGCCTTATTGAAATCCTGCCTGTGCCAGCTATGTCCTGGCATGTTTTCTGCTTTCTGAGACATGAAGGTCCAGTTTTTCATATGCCAGAAGGATCAGAAAGATTTATGAATCAAGTCTGTATCTTTTCTGTCTCTGTCTCTGGCTTCTTATTCCTGTCTTGTTCTACACACAGTTGTCCTTAGGTTTTCCTCTTTTCTAGGACTTTGCCTCATCTACTTAATATATGTATATCTCACTTAATCTGAGCCTTGACCAGTTCTGTGCCCATGGGAGTACTCATTTTGGTGTTTGGTGGTGGTTTTTTGTTTGTTTGGGGTTTTTTGTTTGTTTTTTGTTTTTTTTTTTCCCCCCTCATGCTTTACATGATCTTTACTTGACCTTTTGCTATCCAGACAACTGAGTTGCATTTTATCTTAAGGGGCTGCTTCAAAGTCTAACTTTTCTCATTAGCTTACATCAGAATCTGCCTGCCATCGTTAAACTGGTAGTTAAACCAGTGTTGAATGTATGTAGGTGTAGGTACTGAGTTTCAAAAGTTCAACCATGGCCATGTCTTTCTCTCTTCACTCTTAATAGCTACTTGTGCAGTAGAATTCTTTTCATACAGGTTTTTCCAGAGGGAAAAGATCTGGTTAAAGTAAAACTTCTTTTTTGGTGTTTTTTTCCAACCAGAAGAACTTTTTCTGATCACAAAATCAATCACATTTCCATTGGATCAGCAGTTAATCCAGCCAGATTTGCTAGGAAAGCACTGCATCTCAATGGCAAAAGTATCCATGCATGCTATTGCCCAATGTCAGATTCCTCCAAAACACCATTTTTATAAGCTCTGGCATAGCAATTTAATAACCATGATGCATGCCTCTCCTGTATATATCATTACTGCCTTCTTTAGAGGTAGTCTTTTCTCACGTTATGCATGCCTCTCCTATAGACATCATTATTGGCCTCTATAGAGGTAATCCTTTCTCACGGCCTCCCTGCCCAGGTGCCTTAACATAGGAGAGAGACTCTGAGGAGCCATTGGGCCCAGCGCAGCATACACACTGGTTATACATATACTAATGAGGGAGACAAAGGAATTTAGAGTACTTTTGGTCTTACTTCCCAGCTATCGCTTAAAGCTAGCACTTGGCAGGAGATCAAGTGGTTTCCACATGCTAAGCATTGGTCTGCTAATGGTTGCTTGTTATGATTTTGCACACCTGCAATCATGTGATTAGTCTTAAAATGTGACCCAGGCCCTCACCGTAGTTTCCTCGTAGGGTGCCCTTAGATGACCTCTCCTCCTCTGCCCATGGCACTGGTGTTGGACCACAGAATCACAGAATGTTAGGGGTTGGAAGGGACTTCGAAAGATCGTCAAGTCCAGCCCCCCCCTGCCAGAGCAGGATCATCTGGGTCACATAGGAAAGCATCCAAAATGGTTTTGAATGACTCCAGAGAAGGAGACTCCAAAACCACTATCCATTATTGTGTCCTTCTTTCTTTTTGCTTCATGTACTTGGCATTGCTGGCCAGCTATAATGATGCCTGTGAGCTTGGAGCAGGGGAGAAATTGTGGGATTGCTTGGAACTACAGCCTTGCACCCACAGCCTTCTGCCATCTGGCTGTCACTCTCTCTCTCTAGGCTGCTGCTGGGGTTACACAGCTACCTGCTCAAAGGAGAAAATGTTTTGTAAATACTCTCTCATCCTCTGCCCTTGTTGTGCTACTGGCAGAGCCGATAAAACCAGCTAGCAGGCAGAGCTCAGCACCTTCCAGCTTTCATCTGCTAGAGCCCTTGTGTCCTGCCTACCCTGGCAGGTGCCTCCAGTGGGATGCGGGGACAAAGCAGGAGGGAAGTTGAAGGCAGGCTGGCAATCTGCAGAAGCTACTTAATTCCTACAGCTGCTGCTGCAGTGGGAAAAACCCAGGGACTACACTGATGGGCAGTGCAGAGCAGTGCAGTGCTTCAGTAAGGATGCTTTCTAAATACTTCGAGCCCTTCTTCTTGCTATCCTGCTTGGACTGCCTGTCTGCTCCTAATAGAAGCTTTTGTCAGGATGTCAGTGTCATCTATACTTCCTCTTTTCAGGCACTGTGCTACCACACCTTCATTTAGGTACACAGCAAGGTGTGCTTTCTCAGGAGTCTGAGCTCTGCTGTATTTCTCAGCTGGTCTTTCAAGCCTGATAGTTTTTGTGATATTCCCATGAATTTGGATGATATTTTGCCCCACTGATAGAATTTTGAAGGTTGAATTTGGCTGAGGACAGTGTTTGCCAGTTGGCTTCTCGTTCAGAGGTGCTGCTTTGCTAGCACACTATATTTAACGGCAAGATCACAGATGAAGCAGAGTGTTAGCAGTTCAAATTCCAATTCTGGGATTACAATCACAAAGAAGGAGCCAGTGTCATTACAATAATATTATTCCCCTGTTAGAAAACATTACAGCAGTGTTCTGTATTCTGTCTCTGCTGAAAACATTAGAGTGCTTTAATTTCAGAATTAAAAACTTGTAACTGAGAACAGATGAAAATAAGCAATTAGTGTCCAGGAGGAGCTGACATACTCTGAGACAAGATTAAAAGTGATAGGTCACTAATATTCCTTGGTGTAACCTTCAGCAAGTTCAGCTAAAGGATGTTGAGTACATGAAAATCCTGAACTTGTGAAAAACCCTGTTCTCGTACCAGATGACCAGAGTTAATGTTGTTTAACTCACCTGAACTTTTAGAGGGATCTGTAAAACTGAAGTGCCGCAGAGTAAAAGGAAAGTCAACCTGATTTTGATCACATTTATAGCAATGTAAATAAAGAACAGTAGGAATGAGATTAAAATCATGTTCATGACATTCCATAGTCCTAGCTGCTGCTTCTACCATGACGGCCTGGTTTTGATCTGAGGTACAAAGGAGGTACAAACATTGCTTTTCTTCTTTCAAATAACTGATGGCAACAGACTTGAGATTTATGGGGATGTCTACATGTGGAAACAACAGGCTTCATCCTTTCTGCAGGGTGAATACTTCGCTGTGAGGATGAGGTGATTGTCCTTGGAAAGGCTGTTGCTTGAGTAGATTAAAGTTGCATGCTTCTTTACAAGCAGCTGTCAGTGGCCTGACTTTGGACATTTGCCTTTTATATATTTATATACTTACTTTTTAAAATATAAAAAGGGCTATTTAAAACTCTAATTAAAGAGAATAATAACCTTCCCTAATACATAACTAGGGAGTAGTCTGGAAGGTCAAATTCTGTAGGTGTTTTGAAGAATAACTCAACTTGGGGTAGTCCCCAGTTTCAAGAGGTGACTCAGGGAAATCCATCTCCTTGCAAACAACACAAGTCAGCAGTATTTTTCTTGAGTCTGTGATTCATGGAGTACTGCGTGTCTGCAGACACCTATTTATTGTAGAGTGACCAGCAAAGACACCCTTCTCGTTAATAGGTTTAATTCTAGTGTATATCTCTTCATGCAGGTCCATAAGGTCCACAAATCAAAACAGGCAGAAAACTAGTGGAGTCTATGACATTCCTTTTCTGTCCTGCACAGAACATAGGAGCAAGGAACAGGCCAATAAGACTGGAAGTCTGACTCAGAGTAGCAAGATGGTGGGGTTTGTCCAGGTGAAAAAGGACACTTTAGCCAAGTGGATTCATCCTGAGGGCTTCACTGTTATCAAACAATTAGTTCATGCTCCTGCTCTTGTCCTCTTCATTGTTTTGCAGTTACTGGTGACCATGCTAGTTTTAATTTAATCTTTTTTTCTTGCTTGCTCTGGAATATATTGTTTTTCTTTTCTTTGTCAGTTATTTCCTTTTCCTTAATCCAAAAGACCCATAATAGTCCATATCTTCATATTAGTTTCTAGTGTGAACTTTTACCTCTCTTAAGACTTATCAAATTTTGGCCAAGAAAAGCTGAACAACTTACTTTCTGTCATGTGAGAGAGAACAAGACTGCCAGAATGACAAATCCCTCCCAGTCACTGTGCAAACACCTACATTTTTGGCGCAATGCAAGTGCTGATAAAATATTATTCTCTCAAATAGCATTTCTGGTAGAGTAACCTGTTTGGTTTACTATTAAGTCTAGAAAGAAAACAAGGGTTTAACTGCTCCAAACTGAACAAGATGACTCACCTGGTGGTTACTATGGTCGTGGCACCTTAGCTTGTGAACCCACAGTGCAAAGGTGCCTATGACCAGGTTTAGATCTGCACAAGGGGACTATGTAGCCCACGTGGTATCCCATGGCTGGGAGTGTATGTGCAGCACCAGGAAGTCCTTAAATCTCCCAAGTAAGTTGCAAATGGATAGACCCTTTAAGGTTTCTTTAAAAATAACTAATTCCATTTTTGCCTGGTATGTAGTAAGTGACATATTGGATATTAGAGATAAGGGGACTTCACATTATTCTATTTCCTATGTAAAACAAAAAGGCTCTCTGGCTAAAAAAAGGGGATAATCCCACTGACCCACTTTGTTTTGGAGGATGGTTACAAACGCTTTGAAAAATAAACTGAGCAAACACACACTAACGGATCTATTAGTGGGAATTAAATCCAAATTTCTAATTACCTAAAGTTTGAAACATCTGTAACCCATTTAAACCATTGCATTCTTAATGTTGCATAGGTCAGAGAAAGAGCAGTCCATGGATTCCATGTTTCTTGTACTCTTTGGAGCAGTCACTGTCCATCCCGTCTCCCCTGTGTCCCACCCTGTGCCAGATGAATCTATGATCTAATTCAGTGCTGCAGCTTTCAGTGTCTTCTGTAGATGAAACACATTTGAAAATAGACTGATTTTTCACTGATTATGAAGCTGTATTTTTTCCTCCCATTTTTTCCATCTCTTTTACTTTGGGGAAAATCTGAAATGCCTTTTGTGGAGAAACTCTAAGCTCTGCAAAAAAATGAAATTAAAGAAATATTAGCTCCTGGTCTGCAGAATGACATGGGTTAAAAGTCCCATTTGCAAAAGTGGGAATAAGGATATTTACTCATCTTTGTATCTCTCCCTGATATTTCTGGAATACAAATAATATGCCAGAGTTAACAGCATACCTCCACAGTGCATTGAAGGTAGATAGAGAAATTAAAAGTACAGCACTGAAGCAGAGGGACATAATAACACAAAGAGAAATTAAGAGTTCAGAAACATAATGTGCTTTCTTTTTCCTCATAGGTCCTGTACAATTTGTTCAAGTCTTTCTGCCAGATGCGCACAATTAAGGTTATTGACATATTCGCTGGGATTGCTAACTTCTTTATAGTGGGGATCGGTGGAGTATTGATTGGAATCCTTTTGGGATTTGTAGCAGCCTTTACCACCCGTTTCACCCATAAAATCCGAGTGATTGAGCCACTCTTTGTCTTCCTGTACAGTTACTTGTCATACATAACAGCTGAAATGTTTCATCTCTCGGGCATCATGGCGTAAGTACTCCAAACTTCAGTAATAATAGCACCCAAGTAAGAATGCCAAAGGAAATTGCAGAGAGGACCATATTTGGAAAACTTGGCCATATGGCATCCTTCCACCGTGCATGGCAGTGATGCTGGCTTGAGGGTTTCCGACCTCTCCCCTCCCGCTTCCGTCCCATGTGCTCAGCTTGCCACCACACCAGCTGTGTCACTAAAACTGTTCACGGCATCACACCATAAACCAAACGTATCTTTGAAATGTTCCAAGTTAAAAATAATCCTTTGTATTTTCAGTGGGGTTATTTTTAACTCAGAGCAGTTTGGTGACCTGTGTCCTCATGTGACCCTACAGATAAGGGCGTGACTGAGGGGTGGCCCGCAGTGATGTGGGGGCTGTGGTAGCTGGGAGGAGTGGGAGTGATAGCTGGGAACTTTAGGAGCTAGCTTCACTTCTGTTGGCAATATATTCTGAAGCTACATCTTACACTTAGTCATGGTGAGCAGCCAGTTGGTATCAGTCAATGAAGACAATGTATATGTCCTTAAGACAAACTCCTCGCAAGCACAGTAAGGATTGGGCAAATTAAAAATTTGAAGAATCTAGTCCTGTGGTGATATAATGCTTTTGTTTAGTATCTTGATACATGTGTCTCTGTGTTATAATGTTCTTTGTACACAACATTATGTATGAAATAATATTATTCTTCCCAGTTTCCCAAATATTTTCACTCCTGTTTTTTCATTCCTGGGCTTCAGTAAAGAGAGGGCACAACCTGTCACTTTATGTTGTTTATGCTGTAACAATCTCAACTTTAGAAAGAGCTTTTATGACATTTGATATACTTAAACAGTTTGCTCTTGTTCCAAGTAATATTTTTAAAGGCCAACCTTCTTTAATGACTTTGTATTGTTCTAGTGGCAAATGAGTCATTCGGGATTAGGAATGTACCTTTTTATGAAAGGTCAGTTGTTATTTCTGAGTATCAATAATACTTGATAATGCCTCATCTGATTATTGTCTTTTAGGAAACTGAAGATAGGTTTGGTATCATAGTCATACCAGTATAAAGTTTTCTGGGGCTGGGAAGCAGTTTACATGGAAACTTAGAGCTGATGATTTCAGCAGTATAAAAAATAGAAATATGCCATGAAACAGGAGGGGTTGGTACTTTAATGTAAGTGAAGAGCTCAAGATTATATGGATTTCTTTCTCTGATATGAGCCTAAATAAAGTAACATATGCATCCACTTTGACCGAGTTCATAAACGTGCCATCTCTTTCCCTAGCTTCTATTCATAGTGTTTGTGTGGTTTCTAGTTTCCTCCACTTCCTAAATCACATGTCCTTGACATCCTATGATCAAATACTTAGAGGGCTTCTAAACCAAAAACGTGTGGCTAAACCATACATGGAAAAAACGGTGGCAGTGTACATGAAAATACTGATTTGGACATGCTGCCCGCAGGACACAAGGGAAAGGCCACGGTGGGTCTGTGGGTGGGTCAGTGGACCCACCGCATGGCAGTGCCTGCAACCACCACACCAGGGATGCACGTGGCACTAAGAAAACTCTTTCCTTTTCATTTGTGACGCTGTGCCCTGAGTGGCTGCAAAAAAAGTAGAGAAAACACGAAGTAATTTTTCCCTCTAACAGCACAACAGAAAATAAGTTAGCTTTAAAATACCTTGCATTGTGTCTTGACTGTAAATGGATTCTGCAACAGCCAAGGGGGCTGGATACCTGAGTAACACCCAGGAGGGTCAGGGGAGGTCAGGAAGGGCTCCCTCTCTGCAGCCTGGTAACATCTCAGATGTCATGAGGTGTAAAGAGTGTCCCCTCCCAGCAGCACTGCCCGGAGCCTTGAAGGTCCTGGAATCTCTGCAACCCCTTGGAGTAAATCTACCCCGTGCTTATCTCATTTCGCTGGGCTTTGAACTGCTGGAGGTATTTTGTTCTGTGTCACAGTGCAACATGCACTGGTGTTGAGTTCCTGGTTTTCTGCAGTGATTGACGCATGGTGTGGTTGCCTGGGTCTGGCTACAACGTCAGCCCCTTTGAGCATACAGCTGGACCAAATGACCTTAGAGTGTTCCTTACAACCTGGGTTGTTTATGCATTATATGATTCTGTGCCCGTTTGTAGTTCAACCATTTGTAGTTCAGCCTCTAGGTGATAAAAGCCCTCTGTCCTTTTTTTTTCCACCCATATCCACCTGAGTCTGTTGCCCCATTGAATCCCACTTCCTTCATAACCAGGTTTGTAAAGCTGCTCAGTGAGACCTTGTGGTTACATGCTGTGCCCTACTTTAGGTGGAGGACATGAGCAGGAACGTACAGTGTTACCAAATAAATAAGATAGATGCACAGAGTGCCTCATTTCTGCGCAAGCAGGAATTCACTGGCAGAGGAATAGAGGGGAATGAAAGGTGCTTGTCCCTCTTCTGATAAGTCTGTGTACTCATTCTTGGGACAAATTATTCTCGAAGCAGCCATGTATAACCCAGGTTACCTAGCAGACATGGTGAAGGGACTGAACCATATCTCAGTGAGCTGCAGTGAGAAAGTTCTCTTTGGAAGGAAAGAGCTTCTACTGTAGTCAGAGCCAGGCTTGAATCGGGGCCATGGATGTAAAACCCACAGATGTGAATATGAACTTTTTTTGCTTGGTTCCATTCCTTACTATAATGCTGCATTTTCTGCTTACTAATTTTTCATACAGGCTGTGAAGCAGCAGAACTATTAATATGTGTTTCTTTTCTTTATTTTTTTTTCTTCCCCACAGTGAGTTAGCAGGCTGAAAGGAACAAACATTGAAACTACTGTAAATTTAGTAGGTCAAGGAAACTTGAGGATTGAACCCAGTAGCCAAGTTTATTGCAGTCATGACAGAAGCTGTACTGTTTGTACCGCAGGACTTTTATTCTTCAGAAGCACAGAAGGTTGCAAGTTAATTGCAATTAACTGTTTTTTAACCATCCCCTTCTTGACCGAGGCAACTACCTCAGGTGACAGAAGTGGAAGCCAGAAGTAATGTGTGTATACTAAGTAATAATACAAGAAGTAATGTGTGGATAGGAAATGTAAAATAAAATACACTTAAGCTTTTGCTTATGGCAATAGTAAAAGTTTATTTTGTGAAGAGCATATTATAGTAATGTATGTGAATCTTTCATATTTAAAAGAACACATTTTATATTAAATTCTAACACTATATTACAATAGCATTTTCAACTCAGAGAGACTTAACAGGATTTTTTCTAGTGTAGATGAGTACTCTGAAAAGATACCAGATTCATGAAATGAGCACTGATTAGTTGTGGAATACCTGAAGAGTAACAAATAATGGACAGCAAGCACTATTTGTTTTACTAGTGAAACAACTCATCAGTTAGTTGACGTTAATTGAATAAATGCAAAATGTGATTGAAAAGAATAATGTACATATGAATGTTGTCCCTTTAAATCCTAGTGGTTAAGCATGGTAGGTGTTTTAAGTTACAGCTTGCAAATATCCTGATTAATCTGGTGACAGATTGTTATCTGACATCTATTTAGAGTGTTTCCATTACCTTAGGATCCAAAAAGAAACTATATCCAGAGCATGATTCCCCACTTCTCAGGCTGCAGGGCTTTTCTAAATTACTATAATAATGAAAAATATTTATTTTAAGAAGGTAATAAATAGTACTGAGTGCTTTGTTCTGTCTTCAGGGCAGACCTCACAGCCTTAATGCTTCAGGCAGTAAGCTGCAGCTCTGAGATTCTGAAATGACAGCAGGTCTGGAAAAGGCTCAGTGCTTTCTTGCTACGTTGCATTTTCTGCCCTTGCCCTTGCCAGCTCCACTGTGTGCACAAGTGGTTGGAGGGAGCTGGGATGCATCTGATTTTTTTATACTGATACATACAATCTGTGCATGCACGGGAGAGCTGTCATGACACATGACATAACCCGATATATTTGTAGGCCTGTCAGTGCAGCCTGTGACTTGTGAAGAGCTGTTCTGCCACAGAACATGAGAGTTTTGGAGAGTGAAAGTGTTAAGTTGATTTGAGATCCTTCACTTATACTTCTGAGGTTGACCACCAGAACTGTGTGCAAACTGAAGAACCTAGGAATGCTGGACAGCTTCTGGGCTTGGGTGTATATCCTGGTCAAGTCATCACTCCATGTTAGGACAAATCTACGCAGGGTCCTGCTCCTCTCCGACTTTTTTCCTGAGATATGAATGCTCATACATTTGTAGGATCTGTGAGGGGATCTATAGCAAGGTCCCATTCTGGGCAACTGTTAGATCAGAACAAGGAGAGCTATGAAGAGCATCAGTGGTCCATCTGAATTGGCAAAAATGCAGGACCTCTGTTGTCCCAAACACATGCTCAAAGTAGAAACATTACCTAAGCCACTGAATGTTGCAGGGAGGAAGCATGCATGCTTACAAAATCTGCATCATTTCTTCTGCAGCAGATCCCATATAGCCATGATGAGCTCTGCTTCCCAGACATCATGCTGCCCTTGGGCCACAGAAGGTCCTTCTGTTTCAGATCATAGTGAAATCAGCTGACAGTGAGGAGAGAGCTAGTGATTATGTCAGTAACTAACTGCACAGAGGGGGCTGAGATACGTTTCAGTCAGGTTTTCCTTCTTCTTAGTCTTGGACTTTGCTTAGAGCTAGAACTAGGTTTTGCATGGCAATGGCCATTTTATTTTGTGCTGTCTAGATCTGCCTCTCTGTCACCAAGCGTAGGTAGATGAAAAGAAAGTGAAGGCCAGGTTAGGTGCACTATTCTGCTAGCAGAGACTCCCCATCTGTATTTGTAAGCGTCTACCTGTCTCATTGGACTACACCTATCCCCACATCAGACCCTCTGCCCTGTTTGTTTTTTGGTTTTTTTCCTCTCAGATGTGCCTGTCTGGGCTGTGTTGCTTGGCAGATATTGGCATAGTACAGTGTGCCCTCTCCCAGTGTCCACGTGTCCTCCCATATTCCATCCCTCAGAATTAAGGCTGCCCAGTCACTTTGGGGATTTGGATGTGTTGGTGGGGTCAAAGATCAACAACTATGTTTCAGATCTTGGCCATTGTCCTCCAAAGCAGGCCATGCTGGCTCCACATAAGAAGATGAAACTTCTGGGCACAACTAACTTTAATTAACTGGGAGAAACATGTTCAGAGTCTGCCAGTGACTACAGCTGGTGCTATGGAAACCCTCTTGCAAAATGCTAAGGAGGTATACTATGCAGAGGTGGTTTTGAAGTTAACTGCTGCTTCTGGAATTCCCCTTTCTGCTTTGCAAAATTTTTTTATTCCCCTCATTTAGAAGAAAGAACCTAGACATGTGTGTCCGTAACGTCAATAAGATTTTTCTGAGCTCTTCAGTCTTCCTTTCCATTTACACTCATATTGAGGGACTTTTGAGTCGGTCAGAGATGGGACTCTTGACTTAGAGGGAGGACATGCTCAGCAGAAGACTTTCTGGCAGTGGGATCTCCATGAGATATGTGAGAGTCTTCTTCAGCCCTTTTCCAGAGAGATTCTGGCAAACCTACCATCCTTCTTTATGAGAGTATGGAGAATCAGAAGGAAGAGATAACCCCAAATAATTGTAAACTGAAAACCTGGTGGGACTGGGATAAATAATGGTAGGGCAAGTCTTCATGGGCTGTATTTAGAAAGACAACATAAACATGTATCTCCCTCTCTGTTTAGGTTTTGTGTGCATGGTTTGATTGAGAACCCATTCCCTTTGTGTATATAATGGTTCTAACTGGGAAGTCAGAGAGAAGCCATGCATTTTTGCCCTAGATAATAGAACCAGGAGCAACAGCTACTTCACAACTCATCTTGCCTTAGTTGTCCACTCTAATAATTATTAGGCGACTACAAGTCTGTGGTTCCCTACACTAAGGCACCACCTTGAGGTTATCCTCCATCCAGCTCTGCTAACTACCTTTAAATCTGTAAACTTTGTAGCTGCGGGGTCATCAGCCATCCCCACACCATGGGCAACCATACTGAGCAAGTGAGGTACAGACAGGAATGTCATTCTTTGCTCTTCCTGCTGATTAACTCTGTTTACTAATGCAGGCTCAGAGCAAGGACACACAGGCATACTTACAGTAAGCCTGTCTGTTGACTCCTGTATCAGCCAAGATGCCCGTTTCAGTCATTTGCAGGGTCTTTATATGTGCAACAGCACCAGTGTCATTTCTGATTTTGTATTTCTCCTGTGGCTCCATGGTCAGCCCTGTGCACAGGCAAAGGAAGCAGAGTGATGGAGGATGGCAAATGGTCTGTAGCCTTGCTGTTTATTTTGCCTGGAAAGAGCAGCTGACTACTGTCACTACCGATAAAGGATATGGGTTGGTGGGACAACTTCTGGTAGTGAAATCCTTCCCTAGTATGTGCAGTTGCCACCCTGTCTGATGTCCCTCAGAAGCAACAGAAGCAGCAATCCTGGTTTTCCAGGGCTGCCCCTTGCTCTCCTCAGCTCCACCTCTTTCAAAATACAGAATCTCAGTGACCCCAGCATAGGTCATGTGGATTAAGTATGTGACAAAACTCTTCCTATACTGATGCCTTGTCAGAACACCCCCACTGTTGAAAAACAAAATCTTGTGCCCCCAAAATTTAGGCACACCAAGTCTATAAATTTGAGGTTGGTTATGGAATAAATCATGCTTTGTATTTAAAGAGGAATATGGCAAAATGAAAAATAATCTGTAGAAATGAGGGAGGCTAAAAAAACCCCACAACACAAACTAATAAAATACAGGGTAATGTTTGCCTTTCAGGATTACAGCTTGTGCCATGACCATGAATAAATACGTGGAGGAAAATGTTTCCCAAAAATCCTATACAACAATAAAGTATTTCATGAAGATGCTGAGCAGTGTCAGTGAGACTTTAATCTTCATCTTCATGGGAGTGTCTACTGTTGGGAAGAACCATGAGTGGAACTGGGCCTTCGTTAGCTTCACCCTCATTTTCTGTTTAATCTGGAGGGCACTGGGTAAGCAAGTCCACAATTACTTGTTAATATTCTTTGCAAGTGAAACTTTTTACCTGTCTTTAAGTAGAAAATGCCAAAATGTAGGCAGAGTCCCATCAGTTTGTACTATAGTCTTCTGACTTGTAACGTGTCCTAGATCTCAGGACTGGCTTCCACGTTTCCCCAAAATGGAACCCAGAAATCAATCTGGTCCTTATCCTGCCCATCCAAAGTCAGAGGCAGTCTGCTTTTTAATCAGAGTATGTGTATTTAAGCAAACATTTCTTTACAAATAAGCATTTTTTGCTGTAAAGAATTAGCAGTTGTACAATAAAAGATGTTGGTTTTGTTTGGCTTTTTAAATTTATGTTTACTGTATTCAGGCATTTTCCCAGTCACTGGCATAAATAGCATCAAAACAAGAAATGCTGTAGTTGAAGTGTTGTTCAGGTATATATTGTGAAGAAAAAAATCCTGTCAATAAACTGCTTGTAATAAGTTTATTACACTCCTGAGTTTGCTGTACTAGCTCTTTTTCTGTTACCTTAAGTGCAGGTCAGGCTTGTAGGTCATATGGTTTCCTATGTAGTGATTCAGTCCCCTTGTGTATGGAGGTGCCTCATGCTTTGGTTTGCTTCTACACTGCTACTTCCAGCTCCCAAATCTCCCTCCAGTGCAGAAAGCTGGACTGTTTTCTCTCCTGCACCTGCAACCCCACAATTAATACCTTATACTAGAAAACAGCCAAGCAGCCTGAGTGTCCTCCAGCTCCTGGCCCCATGCTTGCTCCCTTCATCTGCCTTTATACCTTTATTCCAGTCTGCCACATCCCTGTAGCCTTTCCCTTTAATACACCAGCATGCACTGGCATCTTCTCCCTCCATCCTCAGTCCTGCATCCTTTAAAATAAAGTGAGTGGTTAGGGTTTTGCAGGATTCAAAGCATATCTAGATGGAGGTGACAAGTCAAAATGTTCAAAAGAACCTCAAATACTATTAAAAAAAATTACAAGTCTCGGTCTATATTGACAAAGAGAATTACTGCTGTTGTAGAGTTGCAGAGTTTAGCAGATGGCTGTCTTGTAGAGATCAGTTAGCTTCTTTGCATTCTAAATCCTGATGTGGTTATCTCACTAAATATGTTTATGATGCTTCCTAGGCATTTTGTATTTTTCTTCCATGTTGTTTTCAAGCTGCTAAGTAACAATTTCTCTAAAAATATAAAGGTAAGAAACAAAGCATTTTAAAACAAATATTAGCATTCTTGGGTGTTTCTATGTGATTTTAACCTTTATTTATTTTTTTCTTCTCTCTGTATTTCTGATTGTCTGTTTTTTTTTTCCCCTCAGGTGTTTTTGTTCTGACTCAGATCATTAATGTGTTCCGAACAATTCCTCTCACTTTTAAGGACCAATTTATTATTGCCTATGGAGGCCTCCGAGGAGCTATTTGCTTCTCACTTGTATTTCTGCTTCCTTCTACTGTGTTCCCCAGGAAGAAACTGTTCATCACTGCTGTTATTGTTGTGATATTCTTTACTGTTTTCATTCAGGTAATGCCTTTCCTCTTCTAGACTTCTTGTTTCTCAAACAGGTTGTAACAAGTAGTAGGGAGAAAAGCAGGTGTCCTAACTTAGTGGAAGGAACATAATTGAAGGTACTCTACATGAATGTTAGGAAAAAAATGCTTTGCAGATCACAGACAAGTAGAAAAAGTATGCCAGATAAGTTCTTATGCTAACATATAAGTAGTATTAAGTATTTAAGACCTAGTGAGGTTGGAGATAATCTGGGTACAGCCCCAGCACTAATGCCTTGTTAGGATATTTAAAGTTGCGTTTATGTTACTCAGGAGTTTGGTGTTGGATAGGGTGCCCTGTGAGCATGGGAGGGAAGACACTGAGGGAGCTGAAAATAAATCTTTTAAATCAGCCTTTTACGTGTAAAAAAGTGTCATGGGAAGTAGCAAGTATCTGTGCTCATACTTGGAAAAGGGGAAAAGGTTGATGGAACAACTGGGGGTCGGTTAGTTGACCTTGGCATGTAAACTGGGAAAAATTATTTTGAAGGATAGAATAATTGAAAATATGGAGATAAGTGGAATGTGTTAAGAAATACAATGGGATCTAAAAAAGGAAACCTAGTATCATTCTTTGATAAGGCAATTTATTCCCTGGAGTAATCTCATCTAACTGGACTGTTGTAAAATCTTTGGGGAACATTGCTGCATAGGAGATATTATTACCTTAACTACTGATTAATCTGAGGTTTAGGTTGACATTAGGATAATTGTAAAGCAAATGATGAAGGAGTTGGCAGTTTCTCCTATAAAGGGTAATAGAAGCATATGGTTCTTTCAGTCAGAAAGGATCTCTGAGGGGTCTGTAGTCCAATCCCCATGCCCAAAGCAGGGCACCCTTCAAAGTTAGATCATGTTGCTCAGGAGCATGTCAAGCTGAGTTCTGAATATTACCATGGATGGAGATTCTCCAGCCTCTTTGGGCACCAGCTCTAGTGTTCAGCAGCTCTGGTCAGAGAATAGGCTGATGAGATATTATTAATGGAATTCCTCAAGGATGGTTACTGTAGATGCTCTTGTTTAATATTCTTGTTATTGACCATGGCACATGAACATAGTTTTTCAGATGTTTCTTGATCACAGACTTTGGAAGGTGTTTTCAGGGTGAGAGCAAGACAAGTGTATTGTGTAGAAAGAAAAGAGTAACTAAAGGTCAATATGGTAGAAACAGAATTAAATTGAACAGTAATAAGTGTGGACATATTCTTGATAATACTTCATTACTTGGGATTTCTCTCTGAAATAGGGACCTTTCATTTGGAAAAAAAAATAGGGAAAAAACCATGGGTGTTCTAGTTGATAACAGGGTGGAGTTTAAGCCACCAGTGCAGTGAGGTACAGAAGAAAGGCAAATCTGACCATAAGACATACTGAGGCAGGTATTTCCATCAGAGAATAATGTAATGTTCTACAGTGATCATGGGAATGGTAAGCCTGTGGTGTGGAAGGAGACAATGATGCCTGAGCCTTAGCAAACTGAGGGAGAAGAGGGACTGTAATTACTGTTTATATCAGGGAGTGAACACCAGAGAAGGAGTAACACTGTATAAACTAAAAAGACAAATGTTGGCATAAGAACAAAGTGGTACAATGTGACCATGATGCAATTAAGAAAGCAGCTTTCTAATTATCAGAACAATGAGGTTCAGGATGAGTGTTCCAGTATGAGCAATGGGGCAAAGAAACCTAACTACTCCTAAGATAAAGCTCGATTCATTTACAAAAAGAAATATGTGACCTGGTTGTCTAGGATAGTAGAGACTGATGTCAACATCATGAGAGGTTCATTCCTCTCCTCTGTGCCAGTGTGGCTGTACAAATAAACAAATTATGTCAATTCTTCCACAAATAATTGTTCAAAACCATGCTATCATTCTGAGGTAGCCAAAACTCTTTGTTCTTTCTCTGAGAATAGTCAGGCAAGGACATACGTTTGCAAAAAGTCTCAGTGTCACGGGTCTTGAATAGCAATTTTAGTGCTACTGTTGCTAAATCTTCAAGTAACTTTTGGAATATCAGAGAGTTTATTAATTCAGAAAAAAAAACAAGAAAAAAAAAGAAAAAGAAAAAAAAGTGAGGGCTTCTCTAATGCATAACAGAACTAAAAAAAAAAAAAAAAAAAGAAAAGTTTAAAGATACTATGGATGGGGAAACTGATTTTCTCCTGATGAGGTTTGTCAGGGGTCCCCTCTTTGACCTCTTAGCTCCCCTCTTCCTTAGTGGAGTCTGTGTGCTGGCAAGGGCTTCATCACAAGAGTGAACACACTATTATTTTTGTGTCAGGCAGGATTTTGGGGTTAGGGAGGTGTAAAGGGTATCCAGAGCTAAAAAGGCCATTTTCGTGCTTTGACAGAGATGGAAAAGATTGAAAGTCTCTGTTTTTTTTCTTTATGTTTATGGAAAAAAAACCCCAGGACTATTTACCTTTTTTTGTTGTTGTTTCTTCTTCATAGGGAATAACAATTCGCCCACTGGTGGAGTTTCTTGATGTCAAAAGGTCAAATAAAAAGCAGCCTGCTGTCAGTGAAGAAATTTATAACAGGGTATGTTGCAACTTCAATGTCATATATGAAAACCTCATAAAAATATAATTTCTAGTGGCTTTCAGCAAGACAAGGATTCATCATACAGTATTACAGAGAGGCAGGCACTCTTAGATTTTTTTTCATAGCTGTTTAAGCACAATAACTTTAGGGCTTATAGTTAAACTTCAGCGGTTACCAAAATTAGCATTATTATGTATCATTAGTTTGGAATCTTCATTTTCTTAATTGTTTACCTCTTCAGGAAGATTAACTTTCTGTAGTTTGTTTCACATATGAGATACTTGTTACTAAAGAACTTGGCTACAATAGGAGATATTTGCCAATTTGATTACCTTACATTGCATTTGAGTAAGTCTATTTAAACAAATTCGGACTTCTCCTAAATACACTCTTAAGCTTACTAAATGCTCCAGTCAACAGCCTTTATATGTATTTTTATTTGTATTTGGTTTGTATATGTTTAGAATTACAGCAGTTTATTAGCCAAGCATATTCTTGAATATATTTCTCCTTGCAGCATACCTGTGGCAGGTGGTGTGAAATTATAAAAAGTAAGAATAATAAGAGCTATATTCAGCAAAGAAGTCAACCTAGGCATCTTAAAGTCCTCCCTTTTGGAGCTAATCCTTTGGAGGTAGCTACCAGGATTGCCTGAGAATTTCAGAGCTCCCTACTTCTGTACTTGAGTTAGGAGCAAATGAACTGACTCTGGGGATCAAGTGAGATCTCAGCAGTACTGCTTCACTCTTTCATAATTCATAATAGACTGAGGAAGAGTGTGTCTAATATTAGGTGCTCAGGATGTTTTGAGGTGAGTCTAGACATCAGTCCTCTCAAATAGGAGCCCGGGACCTGATGCTGAGTATCTCAGCTCTGTCCTGTGCATCCTGAGGGATTGGTGCTTATGTGGGGAGCTGCAGCCCACTCAGACTGTCTCCTCTGCAAAGTCCTACCTGGTTCACTCTTGGGCCCAGGGAAGTCCCTGAAGAAGTCCCAGGTATATCCCTGAGTGGTTAGGGAACATACAAGAAATGAAAATACAGGGCAAAAAAGTTACATCCAGGTTCAGGCAGCAGCTGAGCAAGACTAATGTTGAGGAAATCAGCAACTAACTTGTGTCCTTTTGTGGCTGTGAGCTAAGGAAGCTCCAGAGGAACGAAACAGATTGTGGCTCTTAGTTTGGTTAGACTGCATTTTGTTAAACTGAAACATTGCCTTGAATTCTGACTAGACTTTTCTGTTTTGAAGTAAGTTTTAAACTAATAATATCTAAGGGCAAGCCAAGTTATATCTATAAGTTTATGTAATGAAACATCATTTCCCCTTTAGTTCTTTGATCACGTGAAGACTGGAATTGAAGATGTGTGTGGACACTGGGGTCACAACTTTTGGAGAGATAAGTAAGAATGTTACTTAAAACTTTTGTTATACAGGAGAGGCCAGACTGGTTCAGCAGCAACACACAAAGGCTGTTGAGTGTCAGATTTCATTTTCAGCACTTTGTTCTTGAAAGCAGATGTTTGTTTTTAGAAATTGTGGGCTACAAAGGGAAAGGAGCAAAACAATGTCTTTTTACTAAACCACAAGCAAGTAGAACAAAATCTCCAGCTGGCAAGAAAGACAGCCCTCTGATCTCAGGGTAAAGGACTGTACCTTCTGAGGGTGTGTGTCTTCTCCCTGTTTCTGACTGTTTCAGAGCATTTCCAGTGTGCTTGCTGAGCCTTTCAACGCATCTGCCTTTCCTCCTGCGAATTTTACATCTCTGTGATGTTAAGTGAAGGGTTGGTTCCCTATTTGATGGGAAACATACAAAAGCTTTGGGACTTTCTCTGGAAAGATCAAGACACTAGCTGCAAGAGGTGCATAAGAGATTCTAATGGCAGGTAGCTCCAGTTCTTGCTGGTATTATTTAAGACTTAGTGTTAGTTAAGAAGATTACCACTGGCAATACCTGCGTAATTCCTGTTTTCATTGTGGCTGCTGAATCATCATCATCACTGGTTTGGATCTAACTCCCTTTTCTCAGGAGCACAGTCTTCTACAGTGAAAACCTTGGCATTGCTCATCCACCTTCTAGTCACTGCTCCAACAAGAATTTGTGTTCTACAGAGGGCTAGCACCAGCAGGAAAGGCTAGAGAAGAGCCCTCTCCAAATGACTTGAGGGCATGACAGTGAGGACATTCTCCTCTCCGCATGGGGTACAACTTTCCTTTCCACAGCCTGCGTCCCCTCCAGGCTGTGTGAGATTTTTAATTAAGAGATTACAGAGCAGAGGAGGTCCCACCTCTTCATGATCTTCAGATGGCCAGAAGGCAAAATATTTTCTAACAAACCATATCAAGACAGCTGTAATCAATGTTTTTTTCACTAAGCATCCAAGAGGGTTGAAGTTGCTTTAGAGGAAGGGAGAGTTTCCAGAGTTTTACAAGAGTAGGTTAAAATTTCAAAGAAAAAGCAGTCGATGCAAATTTAGACCTTTTATTTGTTATTACAGTAAATATTTAATGTTCTCTTTGTCTTGATGGAAATGGAGAATTAAAAATAACATTGCCTAATAACACAGAATACCTAAAAGTTAAGATTTGCTGCTAGGGAGACTGTCCATTAACATATTAACTAAAACACTGGTTAAGACTATCTGGGTTACATGAAAACATGCTAACATAAAAAAAAAGGATCAAGTTCATCTTCTTACTCAGCAGCAGGTTTTTAATATGAACAGAGACATCCCCAGGGAATAAAATCAAAACAATGCAAAACAATTGCATTAGCTACAATATATTGGCTTTCCCTAACTGTGCACTGTACAAATTAACTGGTTGGGTTGGTTTGCCTTACGTACAGGTTTAAAAAGTTTGATAATAAATACCTGCGAAGACTTCTAATCCGGGAGAACCAGCCCAAATCCAGCATTGTTTCTTTGTACAAGAAGCTGGAAATCAAACATGCCATTGAGATGGCAGAGAGTGGAATGATAAGCAAAGTCCCATCATCAGTGTCTCTCAGGTAAGCAAGCAATTCCAGCAAGGCTAAGCATTTTGACTGGGTCACATAATTTATTTCACAGCCCAGTCTGTTGGCAGGATAGTCACTTTGACTTAGGCCACTTTGTGTCCAAATGTCACCTGGACAGTGAGCGGATGTGAAACCAGAGCATTTTGCCTGCAGCTTGCATAGGGAAGCACTCAGTGAGCTGTGCTCATCCGGAGTGGGTAGTTTTACAAGGGCAGCTGCTTGGAGGAACATTGATTTGCCATGTAGGGCAGAGCTGGAGCTGAACCAGTGCATGCCCATCTGCAGCAAATATCTGCGGGGGAAGCCTGAAGGGCATTTTGAAAAGTACCATAATCAAATTTACAGTTTAATGTAATTTATATCAAATTTGGGGATCTGAGTTTTGAACCTTACCACTGACTCAAATGAGATCCAGGTTTTATTCCAACATGTTTTGCTTTCACCTGTTCCTCAGTTGTTTTGAAATGTTGTTTCCAATTCTAAAAAATTAAAACATTCTTCCTCCCCCCTCTCTCTTTCCCCTACCTCCCTTTTTAAATCCTGCTACAGTGAATATCATGAAGGAAAGATAAAGCCACTTTCTCCCACTGAAATGGAAAACATGCGGGAAATATTAACAAAGAATCTCTACCAAATACGACATCGAGTAAGAATGAAGTTTTGTATACTTAAATATCCTACTTCTCTTTGAATATACTGATTACCTTCCTAAAATATCTTTGCTACAGTTCATCTGCTGTACCATAACGTAGTAATTCTATTGCCTATGAATCCGTGTCCTATCATACGTACAGCAACATAGTCATACTACTTCATATAAATAGCTTACTTGATCTTATACTATTGATAAAGCTTAATGTTTGTTTTCATATTACCTGCAATATACTTAAAATTATTTTTAAAGGATCATAGGTGGAACTTCAGCTGAACACTGTCCACTTGTATCAGTGTTTTGGTCACTTCATGATATCGGATTAGATTTCTCATTTGCCTCCAGTTGTGAAGTTGCTTGTATTAAGAGCAGAGGTGATGAGCTGGAAAAATAGTGAAATAAAAGCAAAAGGACATTTCACATTTACTCCTGTGGCTAAATAGTTTGTGTGCCTGAGCCCTTGGAAAGCATTCAAAAGTGAAGCAAGCTGCAGCTTGCTGGAAGTAAAAATGACTTCGCCCTAGGTAACTCATAGCTTTCAAATGTGTGTCCTCTACTGACATACTGACTGAGCTAGTATGATGTGGGGGTGAATGCTGTATTAAGCCAGATTTTTCCAATTTCTGTTTCATTGTAAATATCAGCAGGTTAAAAACCAAACCAAACCAAACCAAAACACAAAATAACGCCAAAGAAAACAGGTGCTTGTGAAGCAGATGACTAAATTAGTGCTGGCAAAATTACTGTTCTTGTTCTTAATCATAGAATGGATTGGTTGGAAGGGACCTTAAAGATCATCTAGTTACAACCCCCCTGCACTACAATTTTGTTCACGGGGATTTATGATGTTTTTTAAAACACTAAAGCAAAAAGACTGTTTTGCACTGTTACATGTAGTTCAGTAGTGCATTTGGCATAATGCTTTACAGAGTGTGACCACTGCTTTTCTATTTCAGACAATGTCATATAACCGACATAGCCTGGCTGCAGATGCAAATGAAAAGCAGGCCAAGGAAATTCTGATCCGTCGTCGGCACAGCCTTAGGGAGAGCCTGAGGAAAACAAACAGCCTGTCAAGAGACAGACCGGTACTTGATTTTTGGTTGTTTTATAGGAAGCAGTTCTTTGTAGCTCAATGTCATGGAGGAAAAAGTCTTCTGAAATGCAGAAAAAAGAAATCCTGAATTTGAAAGACAACTGGACATTCAATGTCACGCTTACACACTGAATTGCACACAGGAAATCTGTGTTGATCCCTTCAGCAAAGCTTCAGCCTTGTGCAGTATGATACAGGAGTGGGATCTGCTGCCGTAATTTTATCTCAGAGGAGCTGAACAAGCTCTGCACAGTGTGCCTCTAAGAGATGGTCAGTATTCTCTACCAGTGCTTGATGAAGCTTGAATGAACAAGGTCAAAAATTACTTTGAGATAAACAAACTGCTTACAGTATGCTCCAAAATACAGGACAGAGAACTTCTACTGAGTCAGTTAGAGTGAGTTCTTAATTTGAAAAATGTTGTGGGGTCTTTAGTATTCATAAAATGTAATCAGGACTTCAGGTTTTAACACAGAAAAGGAAAACCCCTTCCAGCTATGAGAAATGCCATAGCATGATATTTGGCTCTCTGAGGCAATCCTGCAATACCTTCATTGTAAATTTCAGACCATATTTGAATGGAACACACTGATTCAGCAGAGAAGCTGATGCCCCAAATTGTCTTCCCATTTTAAGTATCAGAGAAATTAACTATCCTATAAATAAGTATCTTCATGCTACAGGAATACTTACTCTGTCATCTCCATGACACAGTTGGTCATCACAACCTTAGCTGTAATGATGTCTCCAATAAGTGTCAGTTGTCATTATAACCAAGGCTACTGTGGTATGAACTGGGACAATGTCTGTTCCTCATTGATTTTTTTCCTTTTAACCACAGTTACATATGTTGTCTTTGTCATACAAATAAATGATTTACTAGGTGGAATAATGAAGAGACACAGCAGGATCGAGACATTTTTGCAGCAGGGAGAGAAACAGGGTGCCTGACAGCTTTTCAAAAATGTACAGACTGTAATTTTAAAAATAATTATCCTTGGATAAATCTACCAGAGAGGGAAACATAGTGGTCTTGACCTGCACAATATCCAAAGGGAAAAAAAACTCTCATGGAAAATGAATTCCCTTTCAGATTTTCTTAGTATGCAACAATGACTGGTACAAGCAGAGGAGAGCTGGTAGACTGTAAAGGTTTTTAAAAATCTTTGTAAGAAATATAAGAAAGGATGCCCTTGAGAAACTTCAATTTAAGAAAAAAAGCAACCTGTCCTGGAAAGTGCTGCTCATCTTCCAGGACATATGAGGTATGCTCTGCTCCCAGGGCCTTTACAGCTTGATCTTGAGAAAACAAGGATTTTATGCCCTGAACTGGTAAATGATCATGCTGGTGCTAACTTCCCCATCAGCCTCAGTGTGACTAGTCAACTGTATAAAGTCATTTATATGTATAAAGCTCTGGCAGGATCAGAATACAGATTAGTTTTTGTTCCTGAGCTTCAGTCTCCACCTCATTTTTTTGCAGCTGACTTAGAAAAAGTTTCAAACTGGGGTTGCAGGAAGTCAAACCATGATTGCCTTGCTCAGGAACACTGGTACAGGTATGGTTAGAGAGCATACATTTATTAACTTTGATCTCAGAGGGCATATCACTAGGCTCTCCTTTGATTAAGCAGCTTGAGATTGCTCAGTCTTTACCTTAGTTAGCACAGACCTCACTCAACCAGCAATCAGCATTAACTTAAGTGTGTAGTAAAAAGTCACATATTAGCTAATCCCAAACTACTCTCCAAGCCCTTCAGCTATGTTCAAGCCTCAGTTGTGTATCTTAACATACATTATGCAGGTACTTGAGTGTGCAGTAACTGAACTTTTTTTATATTTCTCTGCATGTAGGCTGCTGCAAATACAAAAAGATTCCTTTCACTTCCTAAAAACACTAAACTCCCAGAGAAACTACGAGTGAGGAATAAAACATCTTCCAAAGGTAATGAAAAATTGTATGCTCTCTTACTGTGCTGCACTTTGCCTCTGCAGTAAGAAAGTTTTTCCAGAGAAATCAGTATACTAATTTCTAAATCAGTATTAAAAGTTTTATGTGCACATGATTTCATGTGCACATAAAAAGTTTTATGTGCACATGATTTCATTCTAGAGTTAACACTTTCACAGCAAATTACTAGGCTTTGGATATTTAGCAGGGATCTTAGAGCATTAAAAGCGATGGGTCCTAAAGCAGGTACCAGAGTGCAGAGAAAAGTTCTTAGTTCAGATGTTGTAGTGGCATACTCCTCCCAGCACAATTCCTCATGTGAGCAAGCAGCAGCTGAAACACTTCTGCACTAGAAACACTGATGTGGCTCATGATCCTTGTCCACATCCCATAATGTCCAGATCTTACTCTTGGATTATGAGCCTATCTGGTTTCTTTTCTCTGTGAGGTCAGGGTAGAGGACACTGTTCTGAGAACCAAACCAGAGAGCAGCAAGAGGACATGAGTTCTGGTTTATAGCTGTCATGAAGAACTTCCCAAAATGCTGTGGTTTACAACCAAAACTCCAACTATTTTTTTTTCTGCCTAAATTCACAAATGTTTTATATTGGAGTTCTTGCATTATAACAAAAAAATAAAGAATCTTTTCACAACCATGGGATGTGAAAATTTTGCCCAATTCTATGTATTACTTTTGATTATTATCAGTTGCCTTTCCATGCTTATACTATGTTCAAGAGCATTCCCTTTCATGACAAGCAGCCATCAAGATCTCTTGCTGGGAAGATAAAATCTCTGCACTGTCGTTAAAATGTCTTGATACCTGCCCCAATTATTTTCTGATTTTTCCAAATTAATTTAGCAGTAAATCATGCTTTTGTTTGTTAATAATTGTATCTCCTGACTGTAGGGTGCCTTTTATTCTGTAGTTATGTCCAAGTTATGCCTCTGTCTGCAGAGGTCACCTACTGTCACCTAGAATTAAAAAGAAAATGTGCCTCCAGATTATTCAGTTGTCAAAAAATATATTGTTTGACATATTTAGGAGGGAGGAGAGCCTGCAAACACAGTCTGATGAAGACTTTCCTTGATGTATAGTTATCTGGGTGAATGGAGAATTATGTGGTGATGTATTTTGTTGACTCCTTCCTCACCTTTTCAGAAGAAACTACATGTAGGTTACCAGCAGAAGTTTTTCTCATGACAGTTGCACAATACACAATTCTTTGCTTTGATAAATTAAAAATATCATATCTGACTTCAGTCTCAGAAAAAACCTGATGCATTCATAAATGATTGTTAAAATAATTATCAAATGACTGAAGTGTGCAAGTTTAATCAATGTTTAAAAAGTCTGGTGGGGAAAATATGTTCACATGTACACAGCCAGAAGGTTTCCAGCTTGGTTTACTTGTCAGCGATCATTTAAGAGCACACCCCAAATGATTATTGCCAGCTTTCTCCTGACCATTATCTACTCTTCTGTGAAGTGCTGAAGGAATCTGCAGTATTTGCAGCCTGTGAGATTTGTTCTGTGGATTTTCTTTGATATCTCACATTCAGGTGTATTAAGGACGAGATGTTTCTTCCCATCTGTGCATTCACCTTGGGAAATCCTTTGCTCACTGAAGCATCCACTGTCCTTTTCCAAAGTCAAGTTTCTAGAGCCCCCTATACATGTCAAGCTCTGGAAATGCCTCTCAGATCAGATTTCATGGGTTGTCAGGGTGAGCAGTCTCATTTCTGTATCCTTGGACATAAGAGGGGACTAGACCCCAGGTAGCTCAAAAAGAGTCAGATTTTTCCATGTCCAGAGGCAGAACTGGGGAAATGTCAACTCAAACAGTGGGACACTCAGGGTTAATGAGTAGTTGAGTGTGGGCTTTCTAAGAAACACAGTTTTGAGGGGAGAAGTGTTTGTAATTCAAATCTATTCTTTGTCCTGTCAGAGCTAAGTGTCTATTACTAGACACTAATCAAGAAAACCCCAGGAAATTTTCTTCTATGTCTATTTGTGCTCAGTGTGCTTTACTCAAATATTCCTGAAACAGGAATATTCCGCACCTAGAATTTTTATTTTGTTTCCAATTCACAGTGGGTGACAGCAGTGACTCTGAGCTGGATGCTGCTACCACGGTGCTCAATCTAAGACCCAGAGCAGGAAAAATCTTGAGAGACCAGAGACTGAGACAGCAGAGACCACCACCACCTGAGTTTAGAGTGGAATGGAAGAACGAAGTTGATGGGAGCCAGGACAGACAAGGGGAGCAGCAAGAGCCAAGCACCTTGCCTCAGCCATCCATCGGGTTTAGGCAGCCACTGCTGACAAGACCAAGATTCGGCACTTTGAGCAGGGAAGATTTGACTACAGAACATGGGTCAGCAAGACCTGTGCCACCACCCCGGTTAGTTAGGCAGGCATCACAAGGGGAAAGGCAGAGGAATAAGCCTGAGAACCAGCCATACTAAACATAGCAAAAGAGAACTATTGGTAATAAACCATGGATGGTTTGAATTAGGATTCTAACCTATCTGATCAGACTATATGGGATCCATTAAAAAAAACAACAAAGCCTCAATGCGGTTCTAACCACTTCCACTTTGGTGGAGCTGAAGACATTAAAAAAAAATCTCTTTATAGTTATTTATAAAATAACTTCTGGCAATTCTTTCTTTACATTATTTCCACTATTGCGATAGCTTGGAAATGTGCCTTATCACATCATCTCTTGTGGAACCAAGTCAGGCAGGTTCAGTACTGCTATCCTTTGAAAATCATTGATGACAGTCCAGTGATGAATGGGTTCTTAAAAAAATTCTGTATCATTTCAGATTTTATTTATAATCAAATAATACTTCTTTTAACCAGAGCTTTAATATAACTAACACTGAAAATTGCACAATGCACCTATCATATAGACTTTGTAAGAAGAATAAATGTAGTCCTGAAGCCCAGTTTGTTCAAAGAGCTATGATGCAGAAAAACAAGAGAAGGAACAAGCTGTAGGAGCAGAATTGCAAGTACAATTTATAGGGAGGAGTTGCAACAGGGATGAGACCTGAATAGCTTGAATTTTTTACTTTTGAAAAGTACTGAGGATAACCAAAGAAATCTGAATTATCTTGACTTTCACTAATGTCAACAAGAGCTGAGAGCACCCAACAGGACAAAAGAAGCCCTAAAAAGAAAAAGCTTCAAGCGAATAAATAATGTTCTTATTCAAAATTGCTTTTTGCACTTTAGTTTCTTGGTTGCAGTGCAAACACAGCAGTAGAATAGTTGCAAAGCACTGCATGTAGACAAAGCGAGCAGTCTCCTCTTTGAGTCAGGGACCACTGAGACTCCAGAAAGCTCGTTCAGTCATGCTTGTGACCCTGGTCAACTTGTTTTACTTTTTGTTTCCTCATTTGTAAAACAGAAAAGATAATCTTTTATTTGTCTGAGCTATGCACTTCAAGGAACAAAAATGTTCCGTCTGATTTGTTCCTACAAAAAAAGTAGCACAGAAGGGCCCTGGAATCAGTTTAATTGACTGTGCACCTTAATAACACCCATAAGAAACAGGGACTTCCTCATCCTAGAGTAAGTGGCTCAGATTTGAGTGCATATGGGAAGGGAGGGTGCATTAAAATAAATTATACTTCACTGTAGCTCTCAGGAATTTGCACTTTCTGTCCCTCTTAATCTGTCTTAAGTTTTGAGCTTGCTTTAGCACAGATACACATTTCAGACAATGCAGAAATAATTTTCTTTCTATTTGTTACAGGATGGATAACTTTAATTGAAGAATGTACACTGTGAAATCATAACTTTTCTTTTTCATTAGAACATTTCTAAATCTGTGGGCAATAAGATTTTTTTATTTAAGCTTGTTTTGAAATAACTATTAAAATCAGAGTTTCCTTTTCAAATCACAGGGTAGATTTCTTTAAAAGGTTTTTGGGTGGGGTTGATCAAATGGGGATTTAAGACTTCCGTTCTTCTAACAGCTTTTTCAAATTATTTCTTTCATGTACATATCTGAAATTTCAGACCTTCCTCAACTCTTTTATTGGCACAGGTCTTTCAGTGGTTTTTCTCTTGTTCAGCTACGGAAGTTTCTGCTGAGTGTCAAATGCAAACTCTAATCTGCGAAACGATGGCTGCATGAACCCTACAAAATTACCATGGCTATTCTCTACAAATTATTTTTGTGGAAGGCAACACTTAGCTGTCCTTTAATGATCATATTCTCTTTGGAAATAAAACTGGGCTCAAACAAAGCCAGCAAGCTTAAGAAACAAATTTGAATTTGTCTTTCAAGAGGAAACTGTTTTCATCAGTAAAACTGTTGGCAAGTACTCTGTCACTGCATTATCGGGATCATGCTTGAAAAAGAAAGAAGCCTTTAGTTTGGATTTTAGTTTTGAAACCATGTCCTCCTTTTAGATCAGACTGTTTATAGACTTGGTGTTTTACATCAGGCCAATCTGATATCGGACCAAACAAATAAATAAATAAATGTGAAATGTTGCACATCAATATTTAGTCTACTCCCTGTGGAGCTTTCTCATTCATGTGCTTGTAAAGACCAAGCAATTGGCTTTTATCTGGGGAAAGCTTTTTTATTTATTTATTTTTAATCGTTACCATTTTTATGGCACAGTTGTACATAATGAATGCAGGCTTCAGGAACTTTACTGCTTTTCTGGTTGTCCATTAGTGCATGCTCAGATCACTGGTACTTTAGTGGGTGCCCCATAACAGAAACACATCAAATTATGAAATAGGGTCTTAAACTCCCAGTGCTTCAAAACTTGCATGTTGTTACCTTTCCAATGCATTTTGAAACCCATAAAATACAGGCATTAAGAAAGATCTCCAGCTTGGTTACACCATGAAGCAGAATCATGAATCTCCTTGCAAATGTTCTCTCCCTTCCTCATTCCTGCTCCTCCCACCTTTTTCAGGGTCTTTTTGCACTACTGCTGGGTCAGACCTTCCTCACCTCTGGGAACTCTCTTGGGTGTTCTACTCAGGAGACACAAACTGTGTCCCAGGCAGCCCTTCTCATTCAACTCGTGCTCTGATTTGCGTCAGAGGTCTGCAAGTTTTTTTTTATTTACCTGTACTTTTTGATCTTTCCAAAAGGCTCATCTAGCTTGCAGTGGAAGATTTTCCTTCACGTTGTATCAGAGTTCGGCCGCTGGAGGATGAGATGCCAAATAAATTTGTCCTCGAGCACCATCTGATGGGGAAAGTCATGAATTGACTGGGGACACGTTTTTCACTTTTTCAAGAAACCACATCTTCAGCAGGGTCTGGCAAACTTGCCAAAACCACATAAAAATTTTTTCTTTCCAGATGGACTCCCCAGTACCCTCAGTAGTATTGATATTTTACTGCCTTGGGCAGGAAACACAATGACAATGCCCTGTTGTCCAGTTTTAGGGCCAGAGGAAAAATACATATTACACTGAATTAAAGTTTTCTGAGAATTTCTCTCCCCCTTCAGCTGTTGAGAGGCCTAGAAATTGAAATAGGATAAAAAAGTAGGTATAGCAAGGGGTGCAAAGTAGACAGACATCCAGCTATCATTCTTAATGAGATATTTGAAAGAGAAAACAAGAATAATTTGCCATAAGAGGCAAAATTTAAGACCTGTCTTACTTCATATTGAAGCATAATTCATGTTCCACTGACACCACAAATATTTGATGAAAGAAAACCGTGCTGTGTAACAATTTAAGAACTTGAGAATATCCTGCAATGAAGCCTCACATAAACTTTGGAGAAACAAAGTTAAACATTTAGCCAAAAAGAAATGCATCCTATTAAGAAGGGTATCTTGGGGTCTCTGAGAGCAAACACTCTGCCTCCTGCACCAACATCTTCAGGAGTTCCCAAGCCCTCCAGTTCCAGACACCAGCAATGTTTTAAGGCTGACACTGCAGGAAATGCTTCAGCTGGTCACCATTTCCAAAACTAAGTTTTGGAACATCCTCAAGCTCCTGAGGAAAAGGTGCAGGACTTGGAAATTAGATGGAGGAATGCTTTTTGTACTACAAGTACTCTGATCCTATAAAAGATACTTGTGGATGTGCTTGGAACATGACATCTGCAAGACACAGCCCCAGTTAGGCCAATGGTGGATTGCAGACTGGGTAGCCAGAAACAGAACTGAGAGGGTATCAAGTGCAAGCATGAGAAGGAGGGACTGCTTTAGGACACAGTAGGGACAGAAGTCATGGGCTACCTGATTCAGGTGCTCTTTAAATCCAGGAGACACAGGAGGACCAACAGTCCTTTTTTAGACGACCATGATTTAACTTTCTCAAGAAACCCACAGCAGTGCTTGATGCTGTCATGGGTGTGAGCAACCATGAGGAAGCTGTCTCACAACTTTTATGTCAAAGAATTTCATCTCCCACTTGGCCTGTTTATCAAATGGCCAGCTAAATGGGAAGCTACTTACACAGAAAAAAACAAGGCAGCTTAATTCTCCTCTGAACAGCTGTAGAGTAGCCTTTGGGAGTTCAAGTTGGAGCTGACAATTGTCCCTCTTGGATACCGGGCTGAGCCACTTGAGAATCTTATCTACCAGAAGAATTCTTCTTGCAGCTGGCAGACAGATCTTCTAATAGGACAAAATGATGGGAGACTGGATTAGCATCATTCCTCTCCCAAGATGGCAAATTCATGTGGTTCCTACATAGCACTGACATGCTTTGGAAGCCTTTTTATCCTGTGAGATTTAACAGAGTAAGAGGGACTGTGATTGCAGAAAGGAACAAAATAGTTAACACTGGCTGCACTGGTGAGTCTCACTGCTTCATGATCTGAAATGTGCTCAGGTTTAAGTTTGTTATTTGGAGGCTACAACAGCACCATAATTGCCACGGGAGGAAAAAAATATTTCACATACCCCAGCCTACTTCCTTTATTTTTAATATCTAAGACCTCCCATTTATTACAAACCTGAGAGAATGGAAAAGCAGTTCTTACTATGTAGCACATCTCAAAACCAATTCTTGGATGATAATTTAGGATTTAAAATAACAAAGAAATTTGGCTTCATTTCTCCTTTTAAGTTAACACAGAAGTTTCTCAACACTTCAGTGTAAAACAGCCTCTACAAACCCTTTTAGCTTTATCAGAAGCAGTCTGAGCTCCACTCAGAATATTTGATTCTCCAAGTTCAGGCTCCTATATACTCCCTTAGCAGACTCATTATCAGCTCTGTGTCTTCTAAGAGTAACAGTACAGTTGAGGCTTGGGTTTTCAAATCCCAGATCAACAAGCTATAAAGCATTGCTTACCCAGGAGTATTCCAGGGCACCCATCATCAAATGGGGGCTGCCAGCACTTGAAACATACCCACAGAGATTCCCATCAGCATGCCACTTACTAAGCAATGTTTGCCTTGTTTTGTTGTTTTTTTACCTGCTCAATACTCAACCTGTTCTCAGAAAATGAGAATGTTACTGCTCTCTGGCACAGTGCTGCAGTGAGTCGGCTCAGAGAAAAGAAAATGGGACAAGACACAGAAATCTGCAGAATGGGTATGTCTATAAAGGAGCTCTTCAAATGTATGTATACTAATATGGAATAAATCCTACCTTTGCTTCGTCACTGAAAAGCAACAAAATCAGTAGGTATCACATGCTACCAGCTGTTTCACAGAAATAAATTACTGTATTGTATGTACAGCCTCTTCAACATCAGCTGATCATGAAGGTCAGAAATGCAGTTGGTGTTAAAAAAGTGAAAATTTCAAAAGGTAAAAAAGAAAAAAAAAAACAAACAACCCACAAACCAAAAACCCAGCCCTGCCCACAAGCCCAAAAAACCCAAGCCAAAGCTCAAGTTACAGCAATAAAAATCTTAATTCATGGTGATTTGCAGGCAGAAACATTTTCTTTCTTTAGTCCATATTCAGATCTCTATTTTGTTACAGCCTTCAGATACTAGATTCAAGAAACTGCTGAGTAATTCAGTAAAGCCCACTAGACTGATGCCCAAAATAGCTGCAACTGCTCCCCCCTCAACTTAAAAGAGGGCGTCACATCTCATCTTCTCCAGGGATGTCATTTACTCATGACTCTGAACTTGCATGGTTATGGCAACTCAGAGACAACACAGGAGATCCAAACATGGTCTCCAGGCACTGGGAGCAGTAGTTTTTAGCACTCCATCTCCAAACTGGTTAAGTTCTGGATTTTCTTCTACTTTTTCTTTTTCATTGACTGTCAAGCCATACCAACTTCTTGGTTGAATCCTTGGCTGCTGTGCCTTTTATGTGAAAAGTAGGCAGATGCAAGTTCTCATTCTAAGAAACAGCTCAAAGAAAAAAGCAAAACTTCTGCACTTCACATTGACTTGAACACCTCTATTTTGTGCTATGGTTTCAGCAGACAAAGAAAGGAAAAAACCAGCAATAAAATAACAGATGTGGAATATCACCTCATTTTATTTCTAGTCCTTACAAAAAATTTTTAAAAATTAGGGCAATTTTTCTCTGGCTGAGGCTTTACAAAGAAGAAATGTTTCTGTTGCACAACAGACATCCCTTTGTTAAAAAAACAAACAAACCAACAAACCTTGTCTTATGTAACAACAATTGCAACATGTCCCTTCCACAGATTTCTCAATTCAATTATTTAATTTCCTTTTTAGTTAGCATATATGAAGAAATATTTTTCAAAATAAAACAAAAATATTTGCTGGTTGTGGAAAGCACATTTTTTCATTTCTGTATAAACAAAATCAGCAAAATTTTGAAGTTTTTATAACCAGGAAAGCATTATTCAGACAGCTGTGTATGTTAGTATAAACTGAATTTTATATGTTTAGAGAATTCAGTTTTAATGACTTTAGTGACTTCAAAGGGTAAATGTTAGCTGTTACCTCATATAACCCAACAAATACACTAGGAACTACTAAATTTTTCATATATATTAATGGTTAAGGTTTTTTCCTACCCTTTCTTTCACTCCTTTATATAGTTGCCAAACAGAAGTCTTTGACTTACAGAAGTATGGTTTTAGGTTAAAAAAAAAAATATTAAAAGATGGAAAGAAATAAAACAGGAAACTTAGGGTGATAATGCTTTTTGGGCATCTTCCAAGCAAGACAAGAGGAGGTAAGACACTTAAAAATTCCTCAAGTTCCTAGGGAAAAATGAAACACAGATTATTACAGTAATGAAGTCTTGAGGATATGTACTCAAATCATAGAAGCAGTAAGACACACACTCATTATGTCAATATATAAAACTGAACCAACTCAAGAGCTCTCTATGTTATCATGGTGCTGCCCCTGGAATCACTGAGGTTTCAACAAGGTTCTAAATTATAGCAGGCACTGGAAAAGGTAAAGAAGAAAAGAAAAAAAATGCAAAACACCATCTATGATTCTCCTGAAGCAGCAATACTACATGCACGAACATGTTCAAGGAGATAACTAAATTGTTTTTAATAATAATAAAAAAAACCAACCCAACAATCATACATTGTTGACTTGGTACATTCATCAAGAAATATTAGAAAAATCATTTGGAATGTCATCAGTGCAAAATTCGTGGGTTCTGTGTTCCAAATGAAAAGCAAACAGTGGTGACTGGCAAATAATAGGAGTTTGAACAGTAAATAACACAGGAGAATGCTACAACTCTCAGTGTAGCTCTGGGAGTAACCTCTCATTAGTTAAACACTGCAGTCAAATGAAGATTTAAATGTCAACATACAGTTTTTCTCCTCTCACTGAAATATCACTTATGTCTCCTAGAGATGAAAGAGAATGCCTTAATCCAGATCCATGCACTACTGCTAGTTGCTTCAGCACACCTTTACAGTCATTCAAAAGAATCAAGAAACAAATTTATTCTTAAAATGAAGGTAGAAAATTGCAGAGGAAATATTAAAAAATAATTTATAATACAGTTGCTCAGTAAAAGTTTTACTAAACAAAAATCACCAGGTCAGGTTTCAATAAAGCATACGTTCAGTCTCAGTTTCTGTCTAAATGATCTTGTATTATTCTAAAATTTTCCATGTTAGGCCTTTTAATACATGAAGTTAACACATACCTAATTCTGTTACCTGGGAAAGACCAGGACTCAGCAGAAGTTGGACGGTTACCTAACAGGATGGTTCCTCATCATGATGTGCAGCAAGTTTTGTAGACCAAGTATGCTTAACAAAATCACATAAGCAAACACTGTTAATTAAGCTACTGTCACAACAGACAAATGGCAGTGGACCAAAGCGTAAGAAATTAAGGCTAATGAGCTATATTGCAAATTCTCCTGATTAAATAATAAAAATTCACCTCTGATTAAATAATAAGAATCGATTTCTGTCTTTTAACAATCAATCAATTACCATTTCAAACGTGAGCTGCAAATAGAAGTTGTGTATTACCTGTCATTCTTTTTTTGCATTCCAAAAAAGTTAAAAATCCATTTAAAAATCCCAGCTACTACAGCACCCAACATAGGTAATTGCCTCCATGTGAACATAAGGTGCCCTCTTAAAAGATGCTGTTACTACTACACAAGCCTGCCAGGTGTAAGCAGCACCCCAGGTTGATTCACTTTGCCTCTCCTGCAAGACACCTCTATGCAACCCAAATTTGCAGCTACTTTTTTTTCAACTTAACACTTCCGTGGTTACAGTATTTTTGCTTGTTCATGTTCATGATCAGAATAGCTACTAAAGCCAGTCCAACCCCTAGACTTGGAGGGCCACAAGGACTGAATTCCTGAGCAATTCCAGAAAGGAGGGGAGCAATTATACGTCCCACTGATGTCACAGACTGTCCAACCCCTAGGAGCGTACCGCTGGCCTCGTTCCCACCAATGGTCAGTTCCAGATCGATGATACACGTACGACCTATAGTAGTTGAAAAGGCTAAGAATGTGGAAGAGAAAATGATCATCCATATGCTCAGTGCTGATGCATACAGGAGAATCAATGTGCAGGTAAGAGTGCTGGAATGCAACAGGAGTCTGTAAGTGTTGTGTTGATAGAGTCTTGTTATTGGTCCGAGCAGACAACCAGCCAGTACTCCAAGTGCACTGCTATAGCTTATTAGGTATCCAGAAAACAGGGGTTTCACCCCAAATCTCTCCTCCATGGCCAGGCTAAAATTACTATAGTACAGCAGTATAGCAACAGACATCAGCAACCGCACTAGAAGTATATCCCACAGATCAGAGCATGCAATTCCTTTAATCCTCTTCAGCACTGTCACAACTTGGAGCCACGGAGACTGGAAAAGACTTTCACTTGACAAAGCTCCGTTAGTTGCTGATTTCAAGGGCAGGTCACAATTTGCTTTTGCTGAGAAACTGTCTGTTCCTTTGCTGTCTTGTTGATGTACCCTACTGCCAGTGTTTTCTTCACTCCAAGGTAACAACCAGACAAGACCTACATACATCAAAAAAATCAGTTGATTTCATTCGGTTGCATTAACGTTGTATGGAAGACATTAGCCTGATTGTAACAGCTTACTTAATGTAAAGATCAAAATTCAAAAAAGGACTTCAACAATCTTCAACAACTTAGAAAAATTACGAAGATTAAGTCTAGTAGTATTCACAGCATCATTTCAGTTTCAAATGCAGTGAAAGCAAGGGAAGACAACACTGAGGTGACACCTTCACAGAGTATAAATGAGGCTAAAGCCAAAATTCTGGATTTCTCATCTTCCAACTTTGTGCACATGAAAAATTTCCATTCTGTGTCTGAATGTAAAAGTGATACATATGAAAAGAAGGAATAGCATCTGGATGTTTACTGTTAGAAAACTGCTCTTCCACACAGGTTCAAACTGTAAGAGTACTGCCAGTGTACAGAACATGTATGCCATAGGCACACCACCAAGTCAGGGTCTAACAGACTGCACAAAACCACAAAACTGAGGAATGAAGGGACGTACAAAATATGACATACAACTTACCAGCATTCAGAAGGAAGATAGAGGCACAGATGAACGACGTTTGATAAAAGCCATCTTCCAACTCTGTTAGGTAGCCACCAACCACAGGCCCCAGAATGAAGCCCACACTGGAGGCTGCATTGAAGCGTCCCATTACTAAAGGGCGGTCTCTCTCAGAAACCAAGTCAGAAAGCAGGGCTTTGGAGATGGAGAGAGTGTGTTTGAAAATACCTGCAACACAATATTAAAAGAAAACAAACAAACATGTACTGCTCAATCCAAAAGACTTGAAATGAAACTCCAAAAGCTATCAGAAGGATTGGTGTTCAAGTTCTATTTTTAAGAGTCCATAAACCACAAATTACCTAATGCTACAATCATGTAGCACGCTGGGCCACAACCATCATCCTGGCTGCTCAAGGAGGAACAGGGGAAGATGTAAGCAAAAGAAGAGCACTGAAGGGTAAGCATACTGCAGTAATACTAATAATGCAATATTTTATGCTCCTCTGCTCTAACCAGGGCTGCACTGTCAGAGTGCTGTTAGCATTCAATAAAAAGTATCACCTCTACTAAGTAATCAAAGATGAATCACATAATTCATTAGCAAATTGTCTTCAAATTAAGAAACAATATAAACATTTCCAAAATCAAGACCATAAGGCCACAAGAATGCCTTTAAGTAGATGTGTTCACAGTAATGTCAATGCTTATTATACCAGAATATAGCAAAAGGTGTACAGACATTAGAAGAACTCTGATATGTCCCCTGGCACAAACTTAGCCTCACTGCTACAAAGGTACATACTTTTTGCACAACATAGAGACTCTATTGAAAAAGTGACCTAGTATTTCAGCCAAATTCTGTACTGTCCCTTCCAGGTATATTTTCAGCAAGCAAAAAACCCAATAATACACATATCATTCCATTCTGCATGGCAAGTGCAGGCCCAAATTTCCAGCAGTGATCTGGTATTCTGTGTATCCGTAATGATTAACCTTACAGTGGCCTCTTTCAAGGAATTGCTGCATTCCTATTCTCATAAAATTCTCATGGTGGCATAACAGCTGTGAAAGTTTTTGAGCATTCATTTCAAAATATTTTCAGAAAAAAAGTCAAGAGAATATTGGATTTGTAGAGATTTTCCCATTACTAGGGTTCAGCTGGTGCTGCTGGATGATGATGCTATGCAGCTATTCACATACTGTCATTTCTCTAGTAGTAATTCTCAGGCTGAGACTACAGGGAATTTAAACTGCAAAATGCCAAGTGTTTACTCACCTACAGGGACTCTAGAAATGGCAAACAGGAGCACAGTGGTGGATGTTCCAAGAAGGAAGTAACCCAGTGCACTGAGAAGAATACAAGCAAGCAGGGAATACCGTCTTCCTACTATATCACTCCAGCAACCCTTTCAAAAAGCAGAAGATTTGCTTTTTATAACATTGAACTATGTACTGTGAACAATCAGTGCTTCTAAATTAAACTGAGAAAAGAGATCAAAGGATTGTCAAAGTTTAATAATCTTATTACACAACCTTCCTAAGTGCTCAAAATCTGGAAGTGATTCTGCCCTGCCAGCACTGCACCTGCCGAAACTATCATTCCATTTAATGTCATGGATTCAGATAAAAAAAAATAACATTTATCTCTTTTAAAAATACAACCCCGCAATAAACATCATGAAATATTAGTACTAGGGGCCCAAAGAAAATGTTACCACAACAGATCACAAATATTTCTTTGCAACAACTGTCACTTTGTACCAGACACTTGTTGAGCACCCTAGAAGGAATGATCTCAGCTATAAGGAGTTTGTCATCTGAATGCAGACAAGTAGGAAGTATTTATGGGAAGGGCAAACAGTAAACTTGGAGGAAGCATGCTTATCCATCAGCCTGATTCCAAATAGGAAGTTTTCTAAGAAATTAGGCAATAGCCTTGAAGTTTAAAGAAAATGCCACAAGATCATAGGAGCAGTTATCTCAGGTGGCCTGCACAACAAACCTAGAAACAGATTTTTTCGTGAGATGCTAGACTCTGCTCTCCTGGAAGCCAGGAGGTACCAGGGCACTATTAAAGGTGCTCCTGGCTAAATATAGGGATCCAAGGTATTGATAGATAAAGTACACATTCGAGACATTCAGCCTTGATGTTTAGTCTTTGTAGTCTTGCTTAGGTTAAGATGCAAAAAAATCAAAAGCTAGTAGAAAATAAAACCTTACAAAGCTCAAAGGCACACTGCATGAATTTGGGCCACATGGCAAATTACAGGGCACTGCTCATTAAGCAGGGAAAGCAAACTGTAGGTAACAGGCTTATGAAGAGCTGACCTGAGACTGCTTTGTGGACAGGCTACTGCATTGCTAGCACCAGCACTGAAGAGAACCCTGTATGACTGAGATGTGTTCAGTAATACATGAGACCAAACATGGATTCCAGTTTTTGTCTAAAGGCAAATACTCTGTTTAGTTCTAAAATGTGGTAATTCTCCATAAATGAAACCTTTTCCACACAAACTAAAAATTGGATAAAAAAAAAATACTTATATGAACACTTTAAATATTCTAAAAATTAAAAGAAACCGAATTATTAATCTTATCCTTTTCCCTCCTAAAATACAGAGAAATACCAAAATACTGAGGAAAGCAGTGTTAGAACTCACCACAAATGTGCTGGAAAATAGTTGCATTATACCATACAGAGATCCTAAAACAAGTAAAATACAAATGTTAAATATTAAACTGATTTTTTTTTTTTAATAAAATTGCACAAAAAATTTAAAACATGGAAAACTCTGGAAATAATTTATAAGAATAGGAAGAGGAAGCCAGACAAAACAAAAGTGGAGTTTAGCATATAACTAAGGAAATAGTTTCTGATGAAAACTTGTACAACTAATGAATAAGGATGTTGCTTTGTATGATGTATTAAACATTGGCATTTATAATTGCTTTCTCAGAATAAAGAGATAATTTTCATTTCTGGAAGGCACTAATTACTTCTACATAGTGCTTCAATGTGTTAGAAGGCACCACAGAAGCCCTGAAAATATTACTCTAGACTCTACTCTTTCATTTTGGAGGCTAGGAGTTAAGCAAAAGCTAGTATCAGAAGAGAAGCAGCGAAGAAAAGCAGAGAGAAACATCTGATAGACTTTCATTTGTAAGAATACACCTCAAAACCCACTTTCTTTTAAAGTTAAAAATTATAGCAGACTACGAAAAGCACATTTTTGATGACCTACTGCTTAAAATATTGTTCTGAAAACTCAGAACAGAACCAGAATGAGTTCATGAAAAGTGCTAACTTTCATCAAAATAAAAACCAAGGTAATAAAAAACTGAATAACAGAGCCCCAATCAACCTCACATAGACATAAATAATATCATACTTGTAACGTTATAATATAGACAGTACCTGAAGATATAAATAAGAACTTTAGAACCACAGAACTTTATCTCACCACTTTGTAACTTGTAAATACTTCCTTAAAAATGCTAAATATTTTGCCAAAATAGAGCTACAAGGAATTTCATCAAACTGGGAGCAATTGTGGGCTTTGGAAAGCTCTGGAGAACTAATTGCAGAAGTACTGTTTGCAAACCCTGTAAATAACAATAAAACTAAAAGCAACACCTCTGGCTCTCGAAGTTGCTGAGCTGTGAATTCTTGGATTCTGGAAAAGTATCTGTACAACTCCTACTGCAAGATTTCCTTGTTCTTTCCAAGGATACTCTTTCCCAGGCACTTGCTGCTGGCAATCTGCCAGCATGCAAGTCTGAGTAGGTCTTTGGGTCTAACTCAGTATGGGGAAAGTTTTGGAAATTGGCCTTACTTTTTATTATGCTACTTGCAAGGAAGAATTATGTTACCAGGTCCCACCTGCAATAAAGCATAATCCAGTTCACATCTTATTCTTTGGTAAATCAGTCAAGTGCTGCAACTCACCTATTATTCCAGCAACTGTATGACTTGCTCCTAGAGATTTGATATGAAGATTCATTAAAGGAACAACCATGCTCACACCAAATAAATCCTGAAAAGAAGGCAGGAAAAAATTTAACTGATCACTTGTACAAATATGATGGCAACCTGGCCTTGTAACAGTCAATATTAAAAAAAAAAAAAAAAGTTCCATATCAATGCAAAATTAATTTTTTTTTTTCGTGACTTGTGTAGTATGTTGTAACCTCTACGATGCATCCAGTACATACAAAATTACAAAACCACATTAGCTGAAAGATAAAGGATTGCCTCACAGGGGACTTAAAACTAGGAAAACAGCATTCCTCTTTCGCCCCTCCAAATGCAACCATTCTGAAGAGCTATATTTAAACATTAAAGATTCTGTCAATATATATTAAACTTCATCTGTTTAACTGGAAAAGTATTAACAGGAAAGTATTTTAAATTCAAAGTGGTCTGTAATTTCAATCACCTAAAAATACTTTCTACTTGTGCAAAGAGCGCATATTGGAGAATTGAAAAAACTGTAGCTCTCAAACACAATAGCAAAGTAGCTATTCTAAACAGATCTAAACCGGCAGATCTAAACCTACTTAGAGATAGCCTTTTTGTTCAATTAAAGAAATTTAGTTAAAAAAACAGAAACATGGAAAAAAAATAATGTAAGTGAAAACTTTTTGTCAGGAAGGCAAAGGACACTGTCCATAGTGAACAGGGCAAGGATCTCCCCATTCCTTTGATTTTTTTTATCTTTTGAAAAGTTAACCATAGTGACCCAGTAGTCCTCTTAACTACTACTATCTGGCACAGCATACAGTACCCTATTTCAGAGCAGAACCTTACAGAAGATCTTTTGGAACAAGATCATAATTTATCAGTGACTGCTTGAGTTGAACCCCACTGAGTCCTTCATAGTATGCCCAAAGCCTGAGTAACTGCAACAATGCCAGCACTAGAGTCAATTCTCAGTCTGTCATTAAATATCTTCAGAAGGTTGAAATTGAGACTTACAAGGTGAGAATCATTGTAACACACATTAGCATTAGCAAACAGAGCACTTGACTGATGAACCTCTTCTGTAACACATCTGCAAACCTGAAGAGAGGTTCAATGGCCTTGTCCAGGTGACCAGTAGAGACATTTGAAAAGAGAAGTTTCAGGATATACCCTGGCCAGACTGGACTTGTCATAGCTACGCAGGTAAAGCAAGACTCATTAACCACTGACCTAGATGGGCTGTTATTTCTCCTTTCACCTATCATTTCTTTAGTCAAATTATAACTATGCTGTACTTGCTTGCCTACAGGAAGCTTCTATCAAGGGCAACATTTCTATATTTGAGCAACTGGTCCAGTGGGAGGTGCCTCTGCCTAGGCAGGGGGCTTGGAACCAGATGATCTTTATGGTTCCTTCCCCCCCAAACCATTCTATGATTCTATTTCACCACTCTTCACATGCTCTAAAAGGGCACTCACTTCTTGGTTGGTTTCAATGTGTACTCCAGCTTGGTTCCAGCAAGGTTGGAGAACCACGATGTTTATAAGTGAGCTAAGAAGCAAAGCTTGCTCTAGCCCACTTTCTCCTGGAATATTTGCTCCAGGACCCAAACCAACTAGCTTGTTTCTACAGCCCAACCTAACAACAAGTCACAGAATAAACCTACATTCCACTGCACGGATTTGTCCTCATTCTGTATTAACTTTTCAAGTTATCCCTTTTAATTTTAAATTCATTAAATGGCATTTTCTTAAGACTCATGAATCGCTACAGAATCCAAAGCTTCTTTAAAGTCAATACAATATGCTCTTTCAGGAAAGGTGTGGGGTTTTGTTTGTTTGTTTGGGGAGGTTGTTTGCTTGTTTGTGGGTTTTTTTTTGTTGTTGTTGTTTGCATTTGGTTGGGGTTGTTTGTTTTTGTTTGTTTGTTTAGAAAAAGCATAACTGTTTGGTTTGAGGATTTTTTTGGGGGGGAAGGATGTTGCAATTTTATATTTTTAAATTTTTTTAATTTTTTTGTTTGTTTGTTTACACTAAGCACTGATGTTTCAAGGAAACGAGGAACACCCCCGTGACAAGCACAGGGCAACACAGATACAGGAAGCTCAACTATTCCATTTCACTCACCGGCTCGAAAATTATACCTCGGTACCAGACTACACGACAATCTGCGTGTTAAAAACAACACAGCCGCACACCTTTATCGCTAGAAACACTCAAATTCCAAAAAAAACCCCCAAAGGAGCTGAAGTGATGGACCTCTCTCTGGAGGGCACCGGGGAAGCCCCGCTACGAGCCGCGACTGACACCAGGGCAGCGGCACAAGGGAAAGCGAGAGCGGTGCTGGGGGATGTCTCCCTGACTTTAACCTTTCCAGCGTCTCCTGAAAAACCCTGAGGGGACCTCACTGCTCCAGAGCCTCTGCCGGACCGCCCTCCCCCCTCATTCTGCCTCCAGCACGGCCGCCCCGGGGTGAGCCGCAGGCCGTGTGAAGGGAGGTAGCACTCCGCTTCTCAGACGCGGCCGCCCAGGAAGGGCACCGCCGCCTCGCCTCACCCCACCCCTCCCCGCTTACCAGGAAGCCCACCGCGTAAAGGCACCGGACGAAATCTCACCGCGTAAAGGCACCGGACGAAGCGGCGAGACGACGACGCTGCCACCGCCGCCGGACTCCCGGCGGCTCCCCGGCCTCCATCCTCCTCCTCCTCCCCCATCCGGCCGGCGGCGGCCGCGACGCGGAGCATGCGCAGTGCCGGCAGCGCGGCGGGAACATGGAGGCGGTGGGGCAGGGAGAAGAAGGAGAGTGCCGCTGTTCTGTTCCCTTAGCGAGTGTATTCTTCGTGTTTCCTCTGTTCCGGGCCAGGAGGAGGAGGAATAATTATCCCTTCTGGTTTTGGAGGCCGTCGGGATCCCTGCCTTCCCCTCCCACACACGCACGTTCCCTGTAGGACGTGGCCCTTCCTGCTTCTTGTGTGTTTTGTGTGTGGGGTTGTGCAACTCTTGTCACTTCAGGGCCTGAGGCTCTGAGGGAAGCAGGAAGAAGATAGGGTGGAGGGGCTTTGGACGCAGAAGCAGGCCCCAGGACCATGATAACGTGTCCCCCGGGCCATTCCTCTTGGTTGCTGTAGAGAGATGACCATCACAGAATGGTAGAGGTTGGACGGGACCTCTAGAGATCATTGAGTCCAACCCACCTGCCATAAGAGTTTTATATAGGGCAGCTTGTACAGGATCAAGTTCAGGCAGGTCTTGGTGTCTCCAGAAAAGGAGACTGCAACCTCTCTGGGCAGCCTGTTCCAGTGCTGTGTTACCCTCAAAATAACTTTAAGTTTTTCCTCATGTTCAAATGGAACTTCCTGGGTTCTGCCTTGTGCCCTGTCACTGGGCTCCACTGGAAACAGTCTGGCCCCATCTTTTTGATCCATCCCTCTCAGTCTTCTCCAGAATAAACAGCCCCAGGTCTCTCAGCCTTTCTTTCTTCATGAGAGAGGTGCTTTAGTCCCCACCTTTGTGGCCATCTGCTGGAGTCTCTCCTGTAGCTCCTTGTCTTGACCTGTGGAGCACAGAACTGGGCAGTGCTCCAGATGTGGCCTCACTAGGGCAGGGTAGAGGAGGAGGATGACCTCCCTGGACCTGCTGGACACACTCTTGTTAATGCACTCCAGGATACAGGTGGCTGCCTTGGCCACAAGAGCACAATGCTGGCCTGTGTTAGCTTCTTGTCCACCAGGACTCCCAGGTACTTCTCTGCAGAGCTGCTTTCCTAACCTGTACTGGTCCGTGGGCATATTTCTCCCTCGATGCAGGACCCTACACTTTGCTTTGTTGAACTCTCTACCTGGCTCTATCCTGTCCAGGCTGAATAGCAACACAGCTTTCTGGTGGGTCAGCCCCTCGTCCCAGTTATGCATTATCAGCTGTCTTGCTGAAGGTACACTCTCTCCCTTCATCCAGGTCATTGATGATTATGTTGAACATCATTTTTGAACCTGTTCACCCCTGAGCCTGCCTCCTTCATGAGGCAGAGCAGCCATGTCCCACCACCGCTGCTGTTGCTTGATCCTCTCCTGGGGCTCATCCTGGTGCCTTCAACAAGTGTTTTTAAAGGTGAAATGGTTTTATGCCTTGTTACATGGCTGCTGGTTGTGGTATTGAGCCAGGGCAGAAGGACATCCCCCTTTCTGCTTAGCATGTGCACTGCTGTGCTGCATTTCCCTCAGAGTCAAGGATAACTGGACTTGGGGATGGCTGCTAAGGTATAATGTATTTACATCCAAAGAATTAAAATGACATTCTAAGTCTATGAGATGCACAGGTGGAAGGGATTTTCACATGCGGAATACCTTTATGTTTGAAACAGGGGATTTTTTTTTACATGGCTGCAGGGCCAGGATCAGTGAAAGGGCTGTAATTTTAAATACTTTTTAAAAAATGCACAGGGGAAAAGGAGATGCTTTAGCTTGTTTTTAATTATCAGTTAGAAGATTTTGAAAAAGCATGTTGCGTTTTACCTTTTAAAAGTTGGCACCAGTTGAAAAGTTTGAGAACAACGATCAGTAACTGGCAATAGGATAACCTCTGTTCTCTCTTTGTGTTTTCAGAAGAAATACAGTATATTGGGTCTTTAGTAGATTTAGGTCTCAAAAAAGAGAGAAGGGAATGTGGTTTTCCTTATGAAAAGAGGAAGAAAAGAAGAAAAGAAGAAAAAATAAAATTAAGTTAAAAAAAACCAACCAAAAAACCTGTAAAGCAAGACATATTCCTGGATATGCAGCTTATTTTTAAGGTACCAAGGCAAAAGTTAACACAGCATATGCATAGAGACAAAAATGTTGTCAGTCTTCACAGTAACTCAGTTGTTTAATATCCCAGTGTCTGTGATATTTTATAGTTGGCTTAACCAATATATCCTGCTAATTTAGCTCTCTGAGGCTGCTTTGAATAACAAATCCTCTCAGTGAGATTTTTAAAATTCTGGATATATCATTAATGGGGATCAAAGTTGCATATACTTCCTCTGAAATGGAGAAAATGGTTATAAGATACTGAAATATTAGGCCATCATGGGAACTGACACTAAAATTGTCTGCTCAATATTGCACTAATTTTACCCTTGAACCTTTTAGCTCTGTTAGAAGAAATAAAATATCCCAAAGATTTATCAGAGGACACTGTTAAAGAGGTGGATCAATACAAGATGTTGTAAGCATTTAGGTTTTATTCCTGGGGTATAAGGCAGGTTGACTTTTGTGCAAATGGTGAACCTAAGTGAAGTTTTTGAGATTCTGTTTAAATACCATCTCTGTTTCAGAAATGAGTTAGCAAATCTGCATTCTTCTAAGATTCTGAAGAGCAAAAAGAACAAATATAGCAGGGATAAAATATTGCTGGCAGGGATATTAAATTCCCTGACAATTAAAACTTTATTTTGTCTATTATTTCTAGCTATCTCCATGCAGAGTGGACTGTACAGTGAAATAACTGAACTTTTTGGTGCTCTAATACCTTTGGCACTGCAATGTGTTCACATAGCAAAAAAAAAACCCCAAAAAACCCCCAAACTAGAAAACATCTATTTAGCAGATCTCTCATGGATTTTGTAATGGTTTTTGTGGGTTTGTTTTGGGTTTGGTTTTTTTATTGTATCTTTTTATAATATGTAAGTAAAAGGCATTAATACATAATAACATGTCAAATACCTCTGCTGCCTATGAAGTAAAGACAGATGTTTCATGCTACCTTGGAGGTTCATGCTCCTGATCTGTCATTGCAATTACAAAATTTAAGATAGAGGTTCCCACATAAAGTGATTAAATGAAAAGTGATGGGATGAAATTACAACAAGACCATTCATCATGAACTTAAGGAAAATAGAACCAGCCTAATATATTTGGTGGCAGAAATACATAGTTGGTTGATTAAAATGATACCATCAACATAGTACACATATTACTTTAAGGTATTTGAGTTGTTGCGAATTTCAGATTTTTTACTTGTTTACCTGATGATTCCTAAAGACAGAAGAGCAAAGAGCACATGTGTTCAGAATTGTTTGGTACATCTCCAGACTGTATTTGTGAATGGGTAATCTTCCCTGAAGAAGGGGCAAGACCAGATGGTTCTTTCATTTCTAACTCTTTTCTGTGACCTGGAAGAAGAGAGAGAATTGAAGTTACTGATTTTATGAATAATGCTAGGACCAGGAACATTATGGAGACTACTGACAAAACTCAACTCAACCTGAGTACTCAGATTTAATTTTTTATATATATATATATGTATATATATATATTTATTCTAAGTGTAAAGACACAGCTAGAAACAAAGCATGATACATGCGTAGAGGGCATTCCTCTCAGTTGTGGCAGTCAGTGATTTACAAGATAAACTTGGTAGTCATAATAAATAACCCGTGACCGTAAGTTTTTATTGCTATTCTGTGTCCCAAAAAACAAACTTCATCTTTTGATAAGAAGTAGAGAAGCCTGAAATGGAAAATCATGAAAACTTTATTACTTTTGTATCATTTGGTCTGAATACTAATGCAACAGATGTCTAATTCTGCTGTCCTAATTGAGGATCAATGTTTAATAACTAGAGAGAGAGTTAATAAATAAATAAATATGTACTTTAATGGCAGAAAGAACATTTCTTACAATGTTGGGCTGCTAGAGATTGGACTGTCCTTAGGCTTATTTAGTGGGCTGCTTTTGCCTCAAATTATGAATCTGAGGAGAACTAATCTGTGACAGAATGTCTGGGGTTCAGTTTGCTAATGAGAAGGAGTGATGGATCTACAACCCTTTTACTGAGAAGAACGGGTGAGAGATCTACAACCCTTTTACTGGAAATGTCCACTGTGTCACCTACCAAGCAAGGGACTGAGGCAGTCAGCCAGCTGTGTGTGCTCCAAGCCATGGCAGAGTGAAAGCACTGATGGAAACCATCTGAAATCTAACACAGTTTTGAAGAAAGATCCTTTCGTTCCTCTTTTTAATAAGGGAGAAAATTTTAAACCTTATAAATTCTTAAATAAAGTTTGTAAAATACTTTTGTAAGACATATCTAAGACAGCTGCAGCAATTTATTGCAGTAAATGGAACATATTATTGGATTATTGCATTACAAATACGTAAGTTCAAGACCCCAAATGTGAGATTTGTCATCAAATTTAGCAAATCTAACAATGACTTATTTCCTTCTGGTTTATTGCTTCAGATCATTAGGGTAACATTCAGCAGTCATTTCAACTTTTCATACGCAAATTGAGCCCAGTAGAAAAAGTTACAATCCAGTGGTCCAGAACATTCCAAGAGGTACTGTAAATGAACTTGAGTTTGGACACTGCTGTTAATCTTAAAGACATTTAAATGCAGTGTTTCTGAAAAGATCTGCAGATCTAAAGAATGTGGAAAGAAACCTTTTAACTGCCTCCACCCTCAAAGCTATAAGTGCTATTGGACATGACAGAGTGACTTAGAATGCATTTCTAAAAATCTTGTCAAAGGAAGAAATTATTTCAGGTGTTGGTCCAAGTTCTCCCCCTCTGGAGTTTTCCACAGCAGCATAACTAAGACTGCATAACTTTCCATGTTTCTTTCAATTAATATTTAACAGATAAAATAAATATGCCAGGACTGGTTTAGATACTATCGATCCTACTCTGGAGCAGGGGATGGCCTGGATCACACCTGTTAACTCCAGCCCATTTCCTGTTGTACTACAGTATGTTTATTTCACACAGACACACAAACTTACACAAACATTCACATACACAGCTTAGGACTTTTTTTTTTTTTTTTTCTTTTTTAACCTCAGTAGCTCTGTAGAAGCTAGAAGCGTAGAGAAAGTAAGAGAGGCTAGTTGCTCAGGCTTCTTAAATAAAATTCAAAATACGTAACAGAAACTGTTCAGAAGATGGAAGGAGTTACTACTTCATAGTGAGATTTGTAATAGCTTTCTGCCATGGAAGGACCCATGTAAAGCAGCAATAAAAATGCTGAAGAGGGGTGTGCCTCTTAATTTCTGTTTCTGGAGTAAATGTACATAACTATTTCCATGGGAAACTGCCTTGAACACCTCCTAAGATTAGGCAACTCATTGATTTCTGTGTCAATAGCATGGAGGGGTGAGCCATTCCTTTAAAGCACTGCAGGAAACATTAATGGAATTGGTCTTTCCTATAATTATAAGAAAGGTTTAGACTACACACCAGGGAGCTCAGATGCACCTTCTTGTACTTCTAATGGTTCTAGTTACCTTGCCCAGCTTGCAGGGGTATGGATTCATCCCATGCCTTGATTCAGTGTTCTGACACAATTAAAAAATATTCTGCCTTCCACTATTTTACCTATTTTGTCCAATGTAGACCTAACATAAGTTATAATGCAGAATGGGCTGTATGAAACAGTGACCCACTCACAGTCATACTAAAGTTCTGTCTTCCTTTCTGTGTCTGAACTAATCTGTATGTCAGTTTCTTGAGCATCGAGAGTTCATGAGACAGGGCCTAAAAGGGACAGGGGCCCTGCAGCTGTGTTCATCCGGATGGTTGCAAGTATATTGCATGTTCCTGCAGATGCATGTTGCACCAGACTGTGCTAATAGAAATGGGAGGGAGAGGCTGTAGTTTCCATTACCCTCCCACACAGTAAAGAAGCACAGTGTATGATATAATACCTGAAGACCTTAAAAGATGTAGATGTGATGGCTTATAAAGAAGACTTGTTGCTTTATTAGAGTTCCTGTTGAAGCTGTTGCTTATATACTGGCAGCTTCTGTTCTTAGTTCAGAAGTGTGGTTACCATACCTATTTTTTCACTAGCTTAGTGTAACTCCTTTGGAATGAACGACTTAGTGACACCTATCTACAGGATGGCTTGATATCATCCATGTGTAAAGGATGTGAACTCTCTACAATCTCTGTTCAGGTTTTACATGAGCCAGCAGTGTGCCCTTGCTGCAAAGAAGGTGAATAGTGTCCCGGTCAGCATTGGGCAAATAATTGTCAGCAAGTTGAGGGAGCTGATCCTTCCTCTCTACTCAGCACTGGTGAGGCTACACCTGGAGGTCTGGGTCCAGTTCTGGGCTCCCCTGTACAAGAGAGACATGAAAGTATTGAGGAGAGTCAAAAGATGAGTTGCTAAGATGACTGGAGCATGTCTTTAGGAGGAAATGCTGAGAGAGGCTGAGACTGTTCAGCCAAGAAAAAAGGGTCAGGAGTGTATTTTAAATGTATAAAAGTACCTGAGGGGAGGCTATAAAGAGGAGGGCGCCACGCTCTTTTCAGTGGTGCTCAGCGACAGGACCAGGGACAATGCACATGACCTGAAACATGGGAGATTCTCTTTGAACATCCGGAAACGTCTTTTTAACTATGAGGGTGGCCGAGCACAGGTACAGGTTTCCCAGGGAGATTCTGAAGTCTCCAGCCTTGGAGATATTCAGAAGCCAGCTGGACAGGGTCCTGAGCAACTGGCTCTAGGTGGCCCTGCATGAGCAGGGCAGTTAGACAAGGTGACCTCCAGAGGTCCCTCCTAACCTCAGTCATTCTGGGATTCTGTCATTTGTGGCTTGGTTTACTGTAGTGTTAAGATTACAGTGGTGATCTGTCAAAATGGTTATTCCAGGCCCCCTTTTAGTCAGGGCAGAAAATACATATAAACATACATACATACATACTTACATGCAGTAATTATATTTCTATGATGTGATTCATTGCATGTTGAAGCAGTCACCCAAAATCAGGTCAGGTGGACGGTTCCATAAAAGTGCTGATGTGAATGTAATGGAAACCTGAGGAATGTGAATGTAATGGAAACCTTTACGGTCTTAAGTTGTTCCGGGGGAAGTCTAGGTTGGATATTAGAAAGAATTTCTTCACCGAGAGGGTGATCAGGCCTTGGAATGGGCTGCCCAGGGAAGTAGTGGATTCTCCGTCCCTGGAGATATTTAAAAAGAGACTGGATGTGGCACTCAGTGCCATGGGCTGGTAACCACAGTGGTAGTGGGTCAAGGGTTGGACTTGATGATCTCTGAGGTCCCTTCCAACCCAGCCGATTCTATGATTCTGTGATTCCATGATACCGGCTTCATCAGAGACAACTACCCTGCAGCTGTCTAGTGTTAGGTAAGAAGAATGTCAGCCAAATATTTCTTGGACAAGGTGTACTATACTCTGTATGTCTGCCCAACACGCTGCTGAAAACTGCTTCTGTAGGGGCAATGGATAACATCCTGCCCAGCTGGGGAGAATGGGAGTAATGAGGATCTGAGTCAGTGGGTGGGGTACTCCATCACTGCACGGAATGGTTTTCTTCAACAGTAAATGGGCAGTGAGGACTAAAAGGACTCAGCAGTGAGACAGCTGCTGAAATTCTTTCTTGGTGTATAGACCATGCAGCCAGTTCTGAAAGGCTGTTTTTAGATCACAGACATATCTGCCAGCACAGAGAAGGAGCTGTCTGCCAACTCCAAACATACACACACGACATTTATTCAATCACACACAAACATAAACAAGCAAATAAACAACCTCCCCCTCCCATAAACTAATCAAGTTTTTTCTCCTTCAGATGGAAAAAGAAAAGAGAGAGAAAGAAATAGAAAAAAGAGAAAAGAAGGAAGGAAGGAAGGAAGGAAGGAAGGAAGGAAGGAAAGGAAGGAAGGAAAGGAAGGAAGGAAAGTAAGTAAGTAAGGAAGGAAGGAAGGAAGGAAGGAAAGGAAAGAAGGAAAGGAAGGAAAGAAGGAAAGGAAGGAAGGAAAGGAAGGAAGGAAAGTAAGGAAGGAAGGAAGGAAGGAAGGAAAGAAAGGAAAGGAAGGAAAGGAAGGAAAGGAAGGAAGGAAAGGAAGGAAGGAAAGTAAGTAAGGAAGGAAAATTCTTTGCTATTGTTTTGATTTATGTTTTTACTCTATTTTTAAATACAAGCAGGGGCTCAGATACTATATTGAGGCTGGAATTATTTAGGCACAAAAATAAAATATGGAGATTTAGGAGTCAGTTTAGCCCTATCTGTCTGGAAAATGAATGGAAATAAAGTCATATAACTTCTGCCAGGTTTGTTAAATGAGTTTGGAATTCATCCATTATGTGGGGGCCTTGAGTCTTCACACTACGAATCAACAAAATCAATCAATATTTGGCTTAATTGGCCAAATTGATTGTATATTAAAATTGATTTAATTACTTAATTTTCATTATACTAGGGATAAATTTGGCTAAGTCACTTTGAATTTAAAATAGTCTTCCTGTAGAAATTTAGGAGTTTTGGAAGGAGTTGGGGACTGACCTCATTTAAGATTCAGAATAATAATTCTTATGTTTTGATAAACCCGGCCCTGTTTTCCCTGCACTGAAACTTTCTCTCTTCTATGAGGAACCTTCAGGATTTAATTTAATTAAAGAAACAGTGCCCTGAGGCTTTCTGTGCATATTCAAGTAGTGGATGACATGAATTTTTAAGCTGACATAACAAGTCTTAACATGGTTTCTGATTCATTCCTGACATAGCCAGGCATAATACTGGAGATGTTAGAGTATTTGGAAGATAGCACTGTCAGAGAATGTGCCATAAATATAAAAGAGAATAATTAAATTATATCCTCTCTGGGTGAACATGCTAAACTGAGACCAGAGTGCATGTACAGTATATTAAAAATAAATGCTTGTACTGCACAGGCAGTGATTCAGTGGTCATCTGAATTCAGTGAAACTTATCATGCAAACTCATTTCAGTGAAGCTACTTGTGAGAGTAAGTTCCTCTCATGCAGAAAAGGGTTCATGGAGTCACTGATGTTTTTTCTGACCTGAAGGCAGGTAGGTTCAATAAGACTGAAACCAGACGTTTTATATCTTGTATTATGTGTGGCTCAGTGGCTGAGTCAGGTAGATGGAGTTCTTTCTGTACTTCTGATGTAGCATTGAAAAAGTTATTTTGCCTTTGTGTGCCACGGTTTCCTTAGCTACAGGTATGAACAGCAGTGCATAACAATCTTCAAAAGCAGCTTTGAGAGGTGTAGAATAAAACATGAGAATGAAAAGTATTTGTATTATTTACATTGTCAGTATTCACAAGTTCAGGTTTGTCTCCTTGTAGAGTACCCTTACATAACTCTGTCCAATTAGTATTTTGGAGGTTATAAAAACATATCCTGTAGCACTGACAAATAACATTATTTAAGATAAGTCAAATGGCATTATGTTAAACAGCACATCAGAATTAATTCAATTTTATCTGTTAAAAATTTTGGGTTTTTTTTTTTTGCATGGATATCATGAAGAATTTTGTATCAATGATCTTGTTTACTTTGTAGCTATTTACATCTTTGAATTTCACTGAATAATATTTCTTGAACTTTGGGCCAAGGCATTGTAAGGCCACCCATACAACAGCAAAATGGTTGGGAACTCCGTCCTACTGAGTGGGATTCAATTCCTGATTAAGGCTTTTGCATTCAGACAGCCCTGTGTGAACAAGGGAGCTGTGCTGCCAGTAGAGTCTGTGGGGGTCTGGTTTCAGACATTTAAAAAGAGGTATCTAGCATCACTTTTAGGTGGAATGAACCTGGCCTTTGGTTGCCCATCAAGAAAGATGTGGGTCTCCTCTAAGTCCCTTGTCATATCTGCCTGCCAAACGTAGATACCTTAGACATTCTGGAGCATCCAGTGGTGGGAGATGACAGTGAGGCAACTGAATCCTTCTGTCCAGGCTTGATTCAATTACTATAATGTCAGATCCTTCTGACATTTGAGGTGGTAAAGTGTACCTAAGACCCCTGCATGGGGCTTACAGATATAGTTAAATCTGAGAGAGAAATGTGCCGTTCTGGAATGGCAAATAAAAGCCAGCAGGATACCCTGGGAACTAGAAGGAGGGAGGTGTCTGCCTGAGCTATTGAAATGAGCTCTCTTAGTCTCTAGATTGTGCTGAACCTCTCTCCAGGCTCCACTGATGGTACCGACTACATCACTATTGATTATAATGGAAAACATCTAGCTCATGTAAAATTGTCTGAATTTGGGGATGTCAGTCCTGAACTGAATCCTACTTTTTTTACTTCCTCTTTATTATTTTTTCTTTTTGTTGCTGTTACAGACACATGAACAAAACAGAACAGAACAAAGCAGAATAGAATAGAATAGAATAGAATAGAACAGAACAGAACAGAACAGAACAGAAAAAGAAAGAATTTAATTGATGGGGACCTACAACAATCATCTACTCAAACTGCCTGACCAAAAGTTAAAGCATTCTTCTTACCTGCAAGTAATGCTTTTCCAAAATATGCCCTATTTCCTTGTATAGCACATTCTATGTGTTCTTATTCCTAAAGATTTTAATTTCTTAAATAAAGAATAATCAGAGATCACCAAAGTTTTAACTTTTCCAAAGTTAAATTTCCAAACATCACTTTCTGCTATAGCAAAGTTAACTGCCTCAGTGTTTTTTAGGGAAAGTGAATATGGCAAAAAGAACCTCTTTGACTGAAATTTCATTTACTGCTTTATGTACAGTGGAAATGTGCAATCCAAAAAGGCCACAGAATATCAGATGTGCTTGTATATGAAGTTTGTATGGTATCAGGTTTGAATAAAATATAATGTGCAACAAATGGGAATTTGGTGTTAGGCAGTTTTATGAACACGCTCAGGACACATCTCTGATCCATGTCTGGAAATGAGGAGAGGTGGCAAAGTCTTTTCCTTGCTTCCTTGAGTGCACTTCTCTACTGTCCAAATGGATACTGGGATGTTGGGAGTAGGAGTTTATCTGGAGACCTAAGTCTGTTGCAATAAAATGTTATGACTAATGTTTTCTAATCCCAGCACTTCCCAGCATGTGAAGTTAAGTGCAATGTTTTCTGCTCTGGTGCTAGATGATACCATTGGAAACTTATTGGGTAAGGATGGCAAGATCTGGTGCATAATGAACTAAAATATCTTCACAGAAGCATGGTCTGTAATCCACTAAAGATGTGGAAATCCTGCTTGGCCTGAAAAGTTGTTGAAAAAGCTTTTTCTTGTGCAGTGATTCCTTGGAATTTAAATGTATCACCTCATCCCCTTCCAAAATGTACAGATGTGGGAAAGTGTCTTCTTTTTGCTAAAGATTTAAGTTTCTTTATGAGATGAGAGGAATTTTTAATTGCATGCATTTGTGATATATGTGAATAAGATGCACCTGAATAAATAAAGCAGTTTAATGCTTAGCGTGGTGCCACTAAAGCTATTACTTTAAGGACAAGATGTAGATTTTTAAAGCTAACTGGATTTGTAATAAAAGTTTGGAGTTTCCAAAGGCATCTCCACGATTTATCTTCCATGTTTCCAAAGCTCCATTAAAAACCTCAGCCTTCATTTACGAACACGACTTAGAGTAACTTCCAAAGTGTTGTCTGTGTTTCCTTCTCTGCTAGCAGCCAAGGAAACATCCACCCCCAAGCCTGAACTTTGGAAGTCCTTGCTGCTACTCTGTGCCCTATAACGCAGTTCACGTGGACGGACGCAGCCGTTACATCTCCATCGTCATCTCCACCCATGCTGATGCACCAGCTGCAATAATATTTCAAGTCAATCCCTGATTAGTTAGGGGAAGGTCAGCTATTTCTGACTGGCCTTGCCCAGGCGGAGAAACAGAATGAAGTTCTGCCATCAGTCTCCTAAAATAGAAGGCCCTTTTCATCTTTTGGGCTTGAGTCAGCCACATGGAACACAAATTAGGAGACACAAACCATCTCACAGGGCATTGGGAAACACAGGCAGAAAGTCAAGTGAAGAGAAACTTCTTCAGCTATGAGCTGTATCCAGCAAACTGCTTTTTAGTCACTTTACTAAAATTTTATTTATTATACTGCTTTGTCTTAAGTAATTAGAAAAAAAGTAGTGTGTTTTTTTATTTTATTTTATTTTTCTTTAAAATAACTTTGATAATGAAACTGAGCGTGGGGATCTTTTTTGGAGGCTTCTTTGCAGCTCTGGGAGTTTTGCTTTTTCTGGTGGCATTTGGAACTGATTATTGGCTTCTTGCTACAGAAATAGGAAGCTGTTCAAATGCACCTGAAGATTCTGGGGTCAGTATGGACATTTTTATTTATAATGATAATTGTATCTGTAGGTTTCTTGGATGTGTTTTGTAAGAATTTACTTATGTATGAAATTATGAATTTACTAATTTTGACATGGTGGCCTTACAAGTCTGCTTCAAAACCTTTTGTAACCAGTTGTAATTAAGTCTAAAATGAATCTGTTTTTTGTGATACAACTTTTACAATATGACATTCTTTTAAAGGAAGTATATCTGTTTAGATATGCTATAGCTAATCTATATTGAGACAGGCTGAGTTTCATTATAATGGTGGTGTTTGTTACCTCAACATCTTATTTCAGTTTGAGTCTTTCAGCCATTTGAAAATTGCACGATAATGTGGTTTTGTTTTGTTTTTTGTTTTGTTTTGTTTTGTTTTGTTTTGTTTTGTTTTTATGCAAAGGGAGAGAAGGCCACTTTCCATCATGAAGGTTTCTTCTGGAGGTGCTGGTTTAGTGGAAATGTAGGAGAGAATAATGCCAGCATGTGGAATTTCTGGTATAGTAAGTAACCTTTTCATTTTACATTACCTGCAATAGTTTGGTCTTAAATTATTGTGTCTGTTTTTTTTCCCATCTTTGGAATAACTGAATTTCATATGACTTCTTTGGTGAGCAGATAAGAACCTTGTAAGAAAACCTTGGTAAACATTTTTTGTAACCTGTTCTAAAGGAATCCCTGGGACAAAATTGTGTGTGTTTAACTATCAGTTTACATTGTGATTGTAATGGCTGTCCTGTTAATCTGAGTCCATTCTTATCAGGACAGTCTCTTGCTACTTACTATTAGGCAGACTGTTTATTTCTGTAACATAGGGAAGTAACATAGCTTAGTGGTTAATAAGGTCCATGAGTTTATGCTTGGAGAATTTCTCCAGCTAGTTCTATGAGTGGGTTAAAGGAGAGCATGCACAACTCCACTGTGGAAGTGGTGTGGGACACATCATCTCCAGAAGAATCTCTCTAATGAATTTACAGATGATCCTGTTCTTTCTTTCACTACACACCAGGATTCTGGAAGATCAGGTAGTATTTAACAACCAAAATTATCCTTGAAGAGTAGGTCAAACATAACTTCTTTTCCTGTCTTTGACCTTACCTCTGAGGTACAGATGTCCCTTTCCTTATTGGAAGATTTCCACAATCCTTGTGAAAAGCAGATGCCATCATACACATTTGACTTCAATAACCCATAATATGTTGCTTGGTCTTAGGTGGCAAATGTAATATTCACTGTAATTTCCCCTTGTTATTTATCTGCAGAATTCTGCAGCCAGGAATCTGAAATTTAAATGCAGTTTAAGCTATAGTCATCCTTTATCTATCACAAGGAAGAAGATGATATTTTTACAAGCATTTAATTTAAGAGTGAAATAATCTTTCTCTAAGGATATTGATTCCATAGATTAAACTCATATTTGTTGAGACAGTCAGCTTTCTAAAGATTCTTCATATATTTTTCATTGTTCTTTCACCAGAGAAAAAGTAATTTCCTGTTTTCTTTTTTTTTTTNGGATATCATGAAGAATTTTGTATCAATGATTTTGTTTACTTTGTAGCTATTTACATCTTTGAATTTCACTGAATAATATTTCTTGAACTTTGGGCCAAGGCATTGTAAGGCCACCATGTCAAAATTAGTAAATTCATAATTTCATACATAAGTAAATTCTTACAAAACACATCCAAGAAACCTACAGATACAATTATCATTATAAATAAAAATGTCCATACTGACCCCAGAATCTTCAGGTGCATTTGAACAGCTTCCTATTTCTGTAACATAGGGAAGTAACATAGCTTAGTGGTTAATAAGGTCCATGAGTTTATGCTTGGAGAATTTCTCCAGCTAGTTCTATGAGTGGGTTAAAGGAGAGCATGCACAACTCCACTGTGGAAGTGGTGTGGGACACATCATCTCCAGAAGAATCTCTCTAATGAATTTACAGATGATCCTGTTCTTTCTTTCACTACACACCAGGATTCTGGAAGATCAGGTAGTATTTAACAACCAAAATTATCCTTGAAGAGTAGGTCAAACATAACTTCTTTTCCTGTCTTTGACCTTACCTCTGAGGTACAGATGTCCCTTTCCTTATTGGAAGATTTCCACAGTCCTTGTGAAAAGCAGATGCCATCATACACATTTGACTTCAATAACCCATAATATGTTGCTTGGTCTTAGGTGGCAAATGTAATATTCACTGTAATTTCCCCTTGTTATTTATCTGCAGAATTCTGCAGCCAGGAATCTGAAATTTAAATGCAGTTTAAGCTATAGTCATCCTTTATCTATCACAAGGAAGAAGATGATATTTTTACAAGCATTTAATTTAAGAGTGNGGGGGGACAAGGGGGTGGGACATGCAGTAATGAGACAGACGTAATTAAAGTCTTACAAGAGAAATGTTCATATGCACATAAAAGCATATGTATGCATTGCATATAATTGAAGTGTGCCTGATCCTTGCCTTCAGCAAGGCTGCTTTACTGTTCCCGTAGTACAAATTTGTGTTGCCCTTTAAGGAATATCCTTGGCAGGATAGCAAGGCTGGTATCTCCTACCAGAGCAAAATTCCCTTTAAAGCTACTGTCTGGGAAAGGATCAGGAATATTGACCTATGAAACTCAATTTACCTATTTGCAGAGTAGGCTTAAAATATTTTATTATTAAGGCAGTAAAATAATAATTTTTATCTTTCTCTCACTTTTAGCTAACCAGTCACCTTCTAAGAATTGTACACACGCTTACCTGTCTCCATTTCCTCTTATCCGAGATGAACACAATTCAACCTCCTACGACTCTGCAATCAGTAAGTAAATTTTTGCCTGTAAATAGATACAATGCCTGTAGTTTCAAGAAAACAATTTGGATGCTTCAGTATGAAAAAAACTTAATCACTCCACACAGTTTAATGAATAGAATTTTGGTGTTTCGTACTTCTTGTAATTTTACAACATGCATATTTAAACTACTATTTAGCAAAGCACTTGAATGCTTAGCTTTAAGAATGATGGCAGAATGGAAGTAATTTCTAAAAATAAATTATATTTCCTTTTTTTAGTATTTTTTATCCAACATAAAAAAGTATCTTCCTTGGGCTGAATGCATTAAATAAGTACTTCTTCTCATATATTCCAATATAAATGTTTCCTTTCGTTTGGTTTTTTAAATACGAAATAATGTGTGGAAATATTTATGCATTTTTGCATTATGAGGAAGGAGGAGAGGGGCCTTGATATTGTCAAAAGTTTATTCAGCTTACTCAGATATCCTGCACAAACCACTGGGTGTGCCTACTTCTCTCCACTGATACTACAGGAAGCTGTGCACCAGAATTATCCTGAAGCGTGTGTCACCCATGAATAATGTAGCTAAGGCTGTAGCAATGAGCAATTCTATTTTGTGAACTAATCTCTTTTTAAATATACATATATTCTATATATTAGTTGAAACCACTGTATTAAACTGAGATATTAACTGCAAGAAACTCTAATCCAGTAACAGATATAGCTAGCTAGCTAGCTGTAGAAAACATAAAGTAATTGAGAAGCTTAGGTTTGTGTAATACCTGGGAAGCTGTTTTTACAACCCCAATTAAAAATATTGGTCACATTTCATTTGATCAAGGGCTTTATGCAAATTTATTTGAAATAGATAGCTTCTGATACCTATTTCACATAACTTTTTAAATAACCCATTATGTTATGGAGATGCTACATGTCTCTGAGCAATTTGACTCAGTGATTTAAGTGATCCTTTCCTGTTCTGAAGCTTAGGTATGGCTTAGGTAACTTTGAGCTGTCTTCAGAATCCAATTTTTATGCTGCAAATATGGGGGAAAAAAAAACAAAACGAAAACAAAAATGGAAAAGTTGGACTGATAATGGTTCTGTTAATATTTAGAAATTATAAACTGTTTGACCAGTCAGAGTTCAGACCTCACTGTTCAGGGATCTAGTCTGTAACTTCACAGCACATCTAGAACAATGGTCTTTACATTTGAAAGTGACAGAGTCATCAGCTTTCAATAATCTAGACAGAGTTTTTATTCCACTATTCACTCATACATTCACAAAGGGTCCTCAAATTATATTGCATGATTACACAGAAGTGGACAAACAAAGAATAAGGAAAGGCAAAGGAATATCATCAAAAGTTTAATTAATTTTAGTCAGTATTTGCCAAAAGAACCACTGCTCAAATATAATTTTCCTATCTATATTTCATATTAGGAGATTAAAAAAAGACAGAACTGTACTATAGATGCTGTCCCAGGTAGAGTGTATTCAGAGCCATTCCTGCTATATAAATAGATAAAGTTGGATTGCTTTCTAGCTCATTAAAATGAAAATAGGTGCTTTTTCTTTTTATTATTCCTCTAGTTCTTTTTCAGCATCCAAGCTGAGTTATTTACTATTCGGGAATTTTTCATGACTTTTTATGAAGAAATTTATGTCATCATCTCTTCTGTTAGTTCAAAACTTGGTTCTCCTTTAGTCTAATTAAAACAGTCCTGCCTATGATATTTGGCAAACAAGTTTTGAAAACCTCTCTGGAATTGCAGTAATAAGGAATACTAGAAGGTTATACTCATATTTTTGATTCACAGTGGAGGAAATGCTTCTGTGTAAAAGCAAGTGATGAAAGCCCTCAGACTGAATTAATGAAGATTTCATCAACTGCTTGTACATGCAGTTGTCTGCATCTAATACCTTACATTGACTAAACAAAAGATAGAGGTATTGTCCCTTTTTTTGGTTCTGCTAATGTTTCTTGATCTATTATTTCCATTTTCATGACTCCTAGCTTTCTCATTGTATTCACTTTTGGGCATAAAAAAGAGAAATCTCCCACAGAGATTTATGACTATGTTTTTAGTGACTCATTCAAGTATTATTTTAATCCAATGTGGATAAGAGAAAATATTCTATCATCTGAAAAATGCCTATTTTTCTGTTTCATAGAAAAGTAAACAGCTGAATAAAAAGCTTGAAACTTCATTAGAAAAGTCAGACATGTATGCACAACACATTTTTCTAAAACCTAAAAGTAGCTTCACAGCACTATTTGCTTCTGAGCAAGCAAAGGCATGGGACCTCTTTCACAAACTTATCAGAAGAATTTAGGTTTACTCGCAGGCAGCCCCCAGTGGAAACTCAAGTGTGGTTTATTGGTGGAGCATCATGCTACCATTCAGTTGTAAGGGCTCTTGCAAACATAAGTTTCCTGAGGAACACAAAATCTCTCATGATTTTTTATTGCACTGAGCAGACCAAGTTCTCTATTGATGCAACTCCTTTTGCTTCAGTGTTAGTAAGAATTTGGCTTTTCAGAGCTTTTCTGGGCCACAGTTCCAAAGAGGCTCTATATAGTATATATCCCCTCTTAGCTTATTTTCATCTTTTTTGTGGGGTTTTTTTGTTTGTTTGTTTTTTGAGTTTTTTAAATGGTGTTTGTGTAATAGTTCTCAAAAGACTCACATGCAGAAGACCTTCAAGTTAGACCTTCAAGTTTACACTTTTCCAAATCTTTTTCCAAAGGCTTGGTTCATTCTGCTTTCCAAACCTAGGCTATGAGCTCTTGGTGTTAAGAATCATAGCCTTAGATGGAAATGTGAAGACAGAAGCACCTATTGTGAGGCTTCTATTAGGGATTTGAAAGCCTGTTTTAATGTCTTAGGTTTCTTTTCATTATTACTGTCAGATCTGTGGTCAGCTTTGAAGGGTTAGATAGTACTGCTTTGAAATTGCAGTGTATCTTTCTATATCTTTTAATCACAGTTATAATTTTTTTAAATATTTTGGTGGAGAGGGGAGGTCCTCACCTACCTCCAGTGTGAGGTGCAGACCACAGTTGTGCTAACTATGATTTATGATTAGTGCACTTACAGAATTTTGCAGGCCATGCCATTTATCTTAACCTGAAATAATCATCTGAATGAACTCAGGGGAAGCCTGACTCTAGAGACTGTCTGTGATGGTACAGTTTTATAGTGACAGCTATTGTAGCATGCAGCTATTAAGTAGACTTAAGTAGCACCTCATTGTGTAGCCAGAACATTTGTTTGTATCATGATTCACAAGCATAAGCGCAACAAAGTGCAAACCAGGAATAATAAAAATAAAAAAAATTAAATTAAATTAGCCCATAAAATGAAGGTGTCAGATATGCTAAACATCAACATTCTAAAATAAAAATACATTTGTGTAATCAGAATCAGACTGGTTATCCCACCAAGCAATTTGAAAACATGATAATGTAATATCTAAATAATAATTCCTTGGTACCAGATTAATGCATGGTATCCTGTCATTAGATTACTTAACAGTGGCATTCAAAGACTCACATTTTTATGAAACCCTCTTTTACTACAGGACAATAGTATGCCTGTTTTTGAAGAATGTAAAAAGTCCTTACTCATACAAATAGTCCCATTTGCTATTGTGAGTTTATTCCTAAGAAAATAAAGTGCAAGATCTAGCACTTAGTCAAGTAATTAATTTTATTTTTCAGGTGTTATTTTATTTTATTTTGAAATAAACAACAGTTCCTTAACAGTTGTAAATTGCTTCAGCACCTTCTAAAGCTAAATTGGAAGCAATTTAATGGGGCTGCACTGACACATTAGTTTTATGCTCTGATTTGTAGCTGCTGGTGCTTTTTTCCCCCCTGATCATTAGTATCTTACATTGTCCAACACTGGGCACATTGCCAGCATTAGAAGTAGTGCCTAATATAATGTAGAATATAAAGTGTTTATGGGACCAAAGCAGAATTTTCATTCAGCAACTATTCTGTGTAAAATGGTGTGATCAAATTTATTGGCAGGTTTGTTAATGGGTTGAAATTAACCTAAACTAATCTAGAAAATATCAGCAATGAAATCTGAAAGTAAAAATTGTATAGTGAAGTGTTATCAGTAGCCTGTTTCTAGGGGAAAAAAAATGCTGTCATGTAATGCAGTCACATAATTGCCCATGAGAGACTGTAATTTAGTAGACTGACTAAGGGAAAACTCCCAAGCCACCAATAAGTGATAAAGCAAGAAGTATTTAAAAAAGCAATGTGTTCATACTGTGAATATTCTATTTGGTTTACTGTTAAGGTTATATATTAAAAAAAAAAAGATTATTACTACTTAGGGATAGTAAAAAGTACTGAGTGCAACTGAGAAAAGTTTTGCAAGGTTTGTTGTGTTGTCAGATGTGTCTACTGAGCTGCTGCTGTTCTCATTTACAGCTGACTATCTGCAAAGAGGTTACTCCTGGTTTAAGGTAGCTCAGGCATTTCACCTTCTTTGTATTTTATATTGTGGATGGCATTTTGACACCTCTTGTGAAAGGCATTTTGCTCTCTCTTCTATTAAACAAAGAGGTAAAAAAGAAATATTCTTAAGCACAATCGACAGTCAACTCACTTTAGTATGTGAGCTTGTGGGTGAAAATTCAAGGCAACTTTTCCAAGTAATTTTGCCTATCTTTAGTAACGTTAATACAGCATTGTAGTCACATATGCCTCACAATTTCTTCAGCTTTGTAGCACTTAATAATTCATTTTTGAGATTGAATTTAATATTAAGTGGCTGGGTTGTGTTTTTTTTGATAGGCCACAGAAAATTATGGGTTGGTGGCTGAGATTTTAGAACGCTTGGAAGTCAGCAAGGGTAATAAAATAAGTGGTGCAGTTCCATGAGGTTGGTGGTAACATCTCACCTTGTAGATGGGTGTTGCACTGTGTCATTAGCTAAGCTGTTCCTGAAAAAAACATTTATGGAGCTCCATGGATTCTACAAAACAGCAAGCATGCCTTGTATGTGCCACAGCTGTGTAACTGTGTAGAATATATTATTGCTTCTCTTTCCTATCATGCACCAGTAACATCTTAAAACAAGAATCTGTGGCTTCATTTTATAATCAGTGCTGGGATCTACCATGCTAGGAAAGGCAGGGTTTAATAAGCTTCAGCCACTTCTCCAAAATTTGGTCCTTTACTCAAAACCAGATACTTCTAGTTTTCAAATTATGCACAAGTCTCCAGAGGAAACTAAATTAGGAGCTTTAGGAAGAAAAGCAAGTAGCAAGGGAAAATTACATGTCACGCAATGCTGGAAAAATATACTGTAGCTATAATGTTCCCATAGTGTACAGGCCAAATGGTGCAGAGCTCAAAGACAAGCATACCGTGTGTACTCCTGTTTTCCTCTAAGTACTATTTTATTTTTAGGCCTGCCTGTCACTGCCAAGGCAAATGTTGTACCCGACAAAGGGGCAGCTTACCAAGGCAAGTTACAGAACCTTCTGTTTAGCACTCTTGCAACATGGAGCAATGGTATCTAAGATTAACACTGCAGATATGTTTACATTGGCCTCTGCGGTAGTGCTTGTACTTTACTTCTTCTGCTGTTGGAATAATGAATGTATTTGAGGTAGCTAAGGCAAGTATCTGTGGAGTACCTCAAGGAAAGGTACTTCTTGTCATGTGAAACAGAATATGGACTCACAACAACCCCAGGCAACGTTATGATCTTGGGGAAGAGTGGCTGGAAAGCTGCCTGGTGGAAAAGGACCCAGGGGTGCTTGTCAACACCTGGCTGAATATGAGCCAACAGTGTGTCCAAAGAAGGCCAACAGCATCCTGGCTCATATCAGGAACAGTGTGGCCAGCAGTACTAGAGAAGTGATCGTGCCCGTGTACTTGGCATTGGTGAGGCCACACCTCAAGTACTGTGCTCAGTTCTGGGCCCCTCACTGCAAGAAGGACATTGAACTGCTGGAGTGAGTTCAGAGAAGGGCAACCAAGCTGGTGAAGGGTCTGGAGAACAAGTCCTGTGAGGAGAGGTTGAGGAAATTGGGATTGTTTAGTATGAAGAGGTGGCTGAGGGGACACTGTATCACTTTCTATAATGACCTGAAAGGGAAAAGGGAGTTGTAGTGAGGTGGGTGCTGGCCCCTTCTCTCAAGTAAATAATGACAGGACTGGAAGAAATGGGCTGAAGTTGCGCCAGAGGGGGTTTAGACTGGTATGAGGAAGAATTTCCTTACTGAGAGAGTAGTTAGAATGGACTGCCCGGGGAGGTGGTGGAATCACCATCTCTGGAAGTATTTAAAAACTGTGTAGGTGAGGCACTTCAGGACATGCTTTAGTGGGATGGTGATTTTTCTGGGGGGGGAAGGTGTTGATGGTTGGACGCAATGATCTTGGAGGTCTTTTCCAACCATGAGAATTCTGTGATTCTGTGACTGTCTTATGAACTGACTCAGTGAGACTGTAAAATGGTGCAAACATCTCTTACCACCTTGGTACACGGAACATTTATTTCTTGAAACAAGTTGCTTGGATCAGAGTGTCACCCTTTTTTATGGGATAGCATAATGTAAAGAAGCATAATGTAAATCATCATCTGTTGCTTTTTATCTGTCATGGCTGACCTCAAGCTCAGAGCAGCAGTCTTTGACTTGAAGAGTAAGATCATTTCTTGGTGTTTTTAATTTCAGCCAGCTCTTTTGTGTTCACCTATAGATGTTCAGGTAAATGAGAGCAGTGGGGATGCACAGTAATTTTGAATAATTAGCCCTGCAGGAACTGATCTTGCCCGTCTAGGCAGAGAAGATGGGAAATATGATCTGAGCAAAAATGATCTACAAAGAAAATAAGTGAAGGCTGCTTTGCAGAAAATTGCCTTCTTTTTAACTCCCTTACTAAAGAAGTCTAAAATCTATTAGGATGTTTCTTCAGACCTACAAATGCCACAAATGACCCTAATGACTTACCGTCTTGCAGATCAGAGGGAATAATTTTTTGTTTTGAAAAGTCACAGATTTGGGAACATCGCAGACTTTTTAACTGTCAATTTTATTTTCAAATCGATGCTTAATAACAGAGTTAGCTGGCTAAACAAGGGTTAGGATCATAAGAATTCTCTGTTCTTCTCTAGAGTAAATAACTACTTCCAGAGAAATAGAATGTAAGGTTATTTCAGGTGACAGCTAGGTCAAATCAGTATTTCACATATAATGCATAAAACAGTTATGCTGTCAGAGGAGAGTTTTTCTCTTGTATAGTTACAAAGAGGTTTAAGAAATTTTTCATCAGTTACATTTGTACTCCTTTTGTGTTCAGTTTCCAGGAATATTTGAACAAATCAAGCTTTTCTGGTAAAATTGCACTATAAGCAGACTTCCAAGTTTCCTGCATGAAGAACAGATAATGAAACTGTATACTGCTTTTGTAGACTGCTTTTTTGAGAAGCTTGTCCTCATCCATTGAGCAAACAGAAACCCTGCTGTATGGCTTAGGTGACTGACCATAATGACATGGAAGGAAGCTTTTTCAAGGTCCACTTTGGCCAATGTGTCCTATTATGTAGCATGACTTTGAAGTACCTTGGGCTATTCATATAAAAGAGTGGGGTGGTTATAGACTGATTTAGCAGTATTAGGTTTTAAATGAGGAAGTAATGTCCCATGGACTTGGGGACTGTGATGAAGCTTAGCAAATTAGCCCCAGGAGTAAAATAATATGAAATTGCTTCACAGATGCAGGCCTGAAGGACTTGAGAGATTTACTTTTCTAAGACTCCATTCACTGTCCATTTGCATTAAGTGAATAATTTAAATATGTGTTTAACTTTAAACAAGTGCCTGTATCCTGTTAAGAGGCAGAGTACTTAAAGCAGAACACATACTTAACTGCTTTCCTGAGCCACAGCCATATTTCTTGCCTATTACTTCCATATTTGTTTGTTTATGTGGAAAGAAGACTTGTATTGGATATGAACCAAAACACAGGTTTAACCCTTCTGCCAGCTGCTTTCAGGCTCAGCCATCCTACCCATGCCAAATCTGCTAATCAGTGCTGTGGAAAATTGTCTCTGAATGTTTGCCTGGATTAAAAAGGATGTTATTTCAAAAGTGTGGCTAATGTGATGTGGTGAACATGATCTAGTTAATACATTTACAAGGCTCATATAAGTGACACAGTCCTTTAACATTAGCTAAGCTAGTCAAGTTAAAACCTATAGATTTTTCGAGCACTTTAGTGGGAAGCACAAGCTGATATCTGGCGCACCTTCAGATTTCAGATGAGACCAAACTCAAATTATTCCAAAGTTGGTGGCTCTACCAAGCTGTAAGGATTTGAAAGTTTCAGGATATGAACCATTGTAATAGTTGCTTAGTTGTGTTTTGCAATAACAATAAGTAGGTGCTGTCAAATGATAAGTGGCAGTTTCTTTTGTGACTCACTTCTGACTTGCCAGCTGGCTTACATGCTTTCCCTCAGTTGGGTGGAAATGTTTTTCACTGACTGAATTGTCAGTGCTTCAAGATTTTCAGACCTGACGATAGAGATCTTGCAACTCATAATTTTACTGATGGGTTGTGTTAATGTCCTAAGTTTTAAATCTGTGGGAGAAATTTATGTCACTCTTGCAGCATTTGTAAAAGGATGACTTTGTTAAATGAATGTGCAATTAAGTAGCTAAAAAAATAATTGTTTGAAAGACTCTTCTGGCCAGAGTATGTCACAAAACTCTTGGCTCATTTATCACCAGCTGCGTCCATTAATTCTGCACTGGTTGGCAATGTCTAACAAGGGCTTCTGAGATGTTACATTCTAAATTTAATAAAATACAAAGATTTTTAGAGCAGGAATAGGCTGGTTTAAAATCCCTAACTGTTTGGGGTTTTTTTTTTCAGAAATTTTGTTCACACTGTTCTGAATTTCTCTATCTTCTGTCCTGCTTTAAATTTCCTTCTATTGAATATGACTATATGTCAATAGAATTACCCAGTTGTAACTTGTAGAGAACTTACATACTGCTGTTGGTGATACGGTCTGAGCACGAAGAGTGTCAAAGGTTACACTTTCTGCTTCCCTCAGACAACTTTGGTAAAACAATTGTATCCTGACAGCCCAATCATTTCTCCCAAAGCTACAGCTTTGGTGTACTATTTTCTGAAGAGCATGAATTTCATCAAGTTGCTATCTTGCAAGTCACTCCTAAATATTAAGTAGATGGATATAATTCATGGTAACTTGCAACCTTTTCTTCATGAGCATCAGGTAAGGGCTGACATTCAAGATTGATTTGGTCCACACATATAAGTTTTATGCACAATAAAATAAATGTTGGATTTGTTAAGAAAGAAAATTAAGAGGAGGGGAAAAGAAAAGTCTTTGTTAGACGGATATGCCACTTGTTTAAGTTCTAAGAAGTGTTGTATTCTTTTTTTCCATCTTCCCTTTTTCCAGTTTATCGTGGTTTCTGGACAGTTCTTATGCTGCTGGGAGTGCTTACTATTGTGATGGCCAGTTTCTTCATCATCTGTGCAGCTCCATTTGCCAGCCACATTCTCTACAAAGCAGGAGGAGGCTTTTACATCCTTGCTGGTTGGTATACTGTTTGCTCAGCTAAAGAATAGAAAGGTTGAGGTACTTCTCCTGTTTTCCATGACCAAAATTGACATTAATCATAGTTAAAATAAAGGAAAAGCATAGCATGCTTCTGTCCTTTGGCTTATGGAGGGCTTGCCTGAGACAGAGCTTTTTCCACAGTCATGAAGCTATTCTAAAAGCTACTTTTGGATTAAGATACAAAAGATCATGGAATTGCACTGCAATTTCAATCTGTTTGTTTTGGTATTGGTTTGTTTGGTTTTTTGGGGTTTGTTTTTGTTTTTGTTTTTGTTTTAATCAGGGCATAGGATGTGTATTTAGGGATGCTGCCTTATGGGATCCTCAAGGGCTTTAGCTAAGGAGACCTTTGATTTTATTCATCAGTGTCATAAAAGATGAGTACAGTATTCACCAAAGAAATTGGAAGAGCGAGCACATTCACATGACCAATATAGGGTAAAAGTTTTGGATGTGGTTTAGCACAAAAAATAGTTGTCACATATGAGTAAGTGGGAATTCTAAACCTCTGAAAAGCCACTTGAAAGACACCAGAAACCAGCAGGCAGAGGTGCAAAGCAAAGTGTGTGTGTTCCACTCTGGGTCAGTACATCTGCCCTCACTGAGGCAAGAGAAAGTTAGATCCTTTGGGCCTTTCTTCCTTTCTCACCCTTTGTCCCTTTTGCTTGTGATATGAGTGGTTCTACCCTATAACACAACAGTGCTTGCACAATATTGCCTCTTACCGAGCTTTGTACAAAAAAAGAATGTGATTGATCATACATCATACAAAACACATCAGTGTGGTATCTTCACAGACTTCTCAAGGTTAACAGAACAGCTTCCCAGAGACCTGCCAATGTCAGCTGAATCCTGGGGGGTATGCATACTCCAGAGTATGCATGGATTAGGAGCAGGGAGGGAATTCAAGCAAAAGGCCTGAGTGCTCTTTCTGCTTCTGTAACTAACCTGCTGACCTTGCTTACCCACTTCACCACCAGCCCTTCATATGCAGCTAGTGATAATTATTCCATTTTAAAGTACCCTCAGTGAACTACAGGAAGTATTTTCTGATTTTTTTTGCTGAAAAATCTCCTGCACACTTGCATTTGATCCCTGGAGAATTAGTCCTTCACACTTTTTAAAAGATATACAAAACCTATTTATAGTCTGATGGAAATCCTAAGGTATTTCAATGCTTTTTGTCACTGTTTCACAGGGTAAGAGCTCATGTAGGTCCTGCTCTTTTTCTGTATTCATAATCTGTAAAAGCACTCATTTGTCACCAGAAAGAAGCTGAGGCTGTTAGAGAGGAAAAGCCACTTGAAAGACACCAGAAACCAGCAGGCAGAGGTGCAAAGCAAAGTGTGTGTGTTCCACTCTGGGTCAGTCCATCTGCCCTCACTGAGGCAGGAGAAAGGGAAATCCTGACTTTTTTACTGTCTCTGTATTTGCAGTCTTTCAACTTCAGCACTGGTCTCAGTCAGGGTGTCAGAAAAGAGCTGTGTTATTTTTATTATTAATATTCTTGTTGCTGAAATGTGAAGATATTCAGCAAAATTCTGAAGTAGTGGCAGCAGAGTATAAGACTCAGTTTGGACAAGGCATGTTGGCTTGGGTAAGGGGATCTGATTCTTCACCAAGCTCTTCTGAATCTACTCCCAGTCACATTAGTAGGGCAGGGGGGAAGGTACTAACTGTAAATACCATTATCCTAGCCAACATTTCAGATCAGCCAGAAGACCATTGAAAAAAAGTTGGTTTCTCTCAGCTTTTCTCACAAGTCAGTATGCTTACAAAGTGGAGGTCTGGGTTTAATTGTATCATGAATTAAAATCATACTGGAGAGACCATAAAGACATAAAAAGAGCTTATAAATGCTTTGCACTGTCAGTAGTCATGTCCTGTGGGATGTCTTGGGCAGCAATTCAGTTTCCTGTCTTACCACAGTGTTCAAGTAGCTGTTGTACTTGGCAGAACAGGAGGCTTCTGAGAAAGAAGTTTGACACCACGGTAGTTCTGTAGAAGTCTGGAAGAAGAGAGGAAGGTCTGTCATTTTCCTACTTACATGTATCTTCAAAGACAAACACTAGATGAAGTCATTTTAATACTTGTTGTTGGACTGAAGTATTTGAATCCTTTTGCAACCTTAACTGACAGATTACATAACAGATCAATGTTCTGCCTCAGCTGAAGAAAACAGCTTGTAGAATGGTCTGCCGTGCCATTTTAGGGTTCAGAAAGCAGCTGAAGAAATTGTTGGGAATGGGATTCATGTCAACTATTTAGCCATTTGAAAGCTAAGTAGTTTGGATGAAATAACTGCTTAAACTTTTAGTGTCAATAGTAAGAAACACTCTCAGTGGGACAATTCACCTTATCTGTGCTTAGGCAGATGGACTTGCTTTCTGGAGGGACCTATGGAAGGAGCTTAAACAGAGATCCTGAGTGACATAGAATAAATTTATGTTGGAAAAAGCCTCTTATAGCAATCAATTCTGACCTCCCTTTCAAAACAGGGTTGGCTTCAAAGTTAAGATTGGGCAGTTCAGAGCCTTATCAAGTCAAGTCTATCCCTACCATCTCTGTAACTTCATTGAGAAAGATGAAGACTGCTTTCTTCTCCAGACTAAATATCCCCAGCTTGCTCAGCATCTCCTTGTGCTTCATCACCCTAACCATCTGGTTGGTCGTCACCTTAGTTTATTGGCATATCTCTTGCACCAGGGAATCTCAAATGGATATAGTATTCCAAATGTGATATCACAGGTGCTGAGCAAAAGAAAATAATATCATTTTCAAACCTGCCAACTGTGTTCTTACTGATGCAGCTCTGTGTGAAGTTTACTTTCCTTTCTGCCAGACCTTTTTGAATTCTTTCACACTGAGGGGGAACATTCTTGTGCATTTAGGAAGTTGCTTGTGTGGAGCAAACAGTTCTTTTGGGATTCTTTGCCTTTCAGAAGCCTTTGTCTTTCAAGTCAGCCTTCCTTGGGATACATCCTACCATCCTGAACAGGCTGAAGTCTATTCTCCTGGAGTTTTGGGTCTTTCATCTCCTACTCACCTCCCATATTCCTCCTAGGATACTAAACTTTGACATTTCATGGCCATTACAACCACAGCTAACACCATCTATCATATTCCTGACCAGTTTTCTCTTATTTGTATCAGGTCCAGAAAAAAACTTTCCTTAGTTGGTCTGTTCCACACATGTTTCAAAAATTTATCCTTGATGCTCCGTTCTGGATTACTTGTGTACTGCCATCTTGCCCTTCTAGAATGTATTAGGGTAGCTGAGTCCCCCATGAGAACCAGAAACCATCACTGTTTTCCCAGTCCACTTCCTCTTCTTGATTGAGTAGCCTACAGCAGATGCTCACATTACCACACTCTTTCTGTCCACCTTAAAGGCCTTAACCCATAAGCTCCTGTTGCTTAGCTATCTGCCCGTTCAAGATATTTGTGCAGACTGCAGCCATCCCATCCTGTCCTCACTGCCTGTTCTTAAAGAGTCTGCATCCATCCAGCATACCACTCCAATCAAGCCAGCTATCTCATCATGTCTGCTGCTGCAATGATATCATCCATCGTGCAGTGCCTGCATGAACTTGAAGTCCTTCCTGTTACTCCAACACTGAATTAATTTGTGTATAAGCATTTGAGGTGGCTTTTCAGTTGTGCTGCTTTCTTTGTGGACATGTACAAGCATCCCTTGCTGCTCTGTCCCGTGCTTATGCCCTCTATTCCATTCCATAGAGGGCATATGTCACAAAAGTTAAAGCCCTGCTTGAGGAGACACTAGCTACAAAGCTAGGAGCTAATGTACACTGTATGCCAACTTTTTGCCCAGTTTTTATCCTTTGAGTAGGAGTTTTGAGACCATAATCACCTGGGCTCCTTATCTCTCACCTAAATTACCCACTTAAGAACTCAAAGCTTCTCTGCAAGCATCGCAGGTGGCCAAGTAGATAAACTGCAAAGGTTTATACTCCAAGGGAGTCACAGAATTCTCTCCACAATGTCACCTTCCTGTGCTTTGAAAAAGCAGCAAGCCTGCACACAGAATAACTGTGATGTTTGGTCTATGTCAGAATCGCACACCTGTCTTTTGTTCATCCTCATCTTTAAGAAAGGCTGCCCACTTTTCTTACCCAGTAGTGCAGCTGAACTACCACAAATGGAGAGGCACACACACTTATTAATGTTTGTAGCAGCTCACTGACTGGCATTAATCCCTTTTAAGCTTTGTAACCACATTAACTGCCTGAGGCTGCAGGTGAAACTACAGATGATACAGCTGTGGGAAAACAGTCTGTATCAGTTCAGTACCACAGTCCTGAGCACTGTCTATGCAGCCTCTCCTCCATGTCTATCATGTAGAAGATAGACCAAGAGGAGCTACAGTAGTGTAGATTGTAAGAAGCCTTATAGTTGCCTTAAAGGTCATAGAAAAAGAAGGGAAAGGTGCCATAAATGAATCACTTAGATAAGCCTTCAGTAACATCCATAATTACCCTGGACCTGTTCCTGCTGGATGGGTGGTGAAAACTGTCCTCTTGTACTGATGTCAAACAAGCAAGACCCCAGGATATACACACCCTTGTGAAGAAGCAAGATTAGAAGTAAAAGTATGATTTCTTTTTCCTACTAAAAGGGTGAAAAGAGCTGATATTTTAATCCTAGCTCCTAGATGAGGACAAAAATCTGTCTTCAGAGATATGTGCCAACTACCAAAACTCTGAAATGAGATCCTCTGCATGTCCTTCTGAGTGGAATGTCAACCATACTTTTTAAATAAAGGACACAGGAGGCCAAGGTAGGTGGTAGAATCTGTAATAAGGACAAGGACAAAAAATGCAATTGAAAAAAAAGAATACACACACACACTTTTTCCTCAAGTGAGATAAAGAGTTCTAAACTTCTAGGCACAAGTAAAAAGCTCACATCATTCTTTCCTGCACCTGTTGTCTTCATGTCTGCATAGTAAAAGATTCATGCCATAAACAGCCATTCACCATTGACAAGTGAAAGGCATTTCTACGTGGGAAGAATAAGTGCTAAAGGCCAGCAAACTGCTTCTTGAATTCATAGACATTTCTAAAGGTTCTGTATTCTTTCTGCTCTGCAATATGCACAAGTATTTGTTTGAAAGGAATTCAAAAGAATAAATGCAAAAGACAGAAAAGAGTGACCTCAGAGAAGTCCATGTCTTATCACACTGCACAGGGCTGTGTATCAAACGTGTGTTCTTAAAAAATGCAAAATGGAAAAAAAAGAAAGGAAAAGGAGGAGAAGGGAGGTATTTATTTGCTTAATCTCTCTCAGACATATTTCAAGTTCTAGGAATAATTTCTCCCATCATTCCTGATTCATGCAACTGCTGGCTTATTTTATACTCACTAAAAGACACGGGCAAATGGACACCCGGACACTATGCAAAAGGTCTAAATGCTGAAAATGTAGAAATACATCATAGAACCTTTGTTCCTAAAAAATATTTGCTTCAGGAAATTGTGGAGTTATTTTTCAAACTCAGTAATTTCTCCTTGGAGTTTGGCTATGAGAGTTCATGAACAGATATCCCAGAATAAACCTATATTAATTTTAGTTTATTCTCCTCCACAACGCAAAGGCATTCCTATTACACTTGTAATGGATGCTTTCACAGTGACTAATAGTCTGAAGGGAGGAGACAAGTTAGTAAGGCAAACCTGTGGATACAGATGTAGGATGGAATAGCAGTAGTGTACTTAAATTAGTAGAGAGCTTCTCCCCATTGTCTGCCACAAACAGCCTAAAATTTATCTAAGAAAACACTCTCCAACAGTAAAGAATCTAATTCTAACCTCTCTTCAGTTTTACATGGATTCTGCTGATGTTTCTGAGTAGTAGTATTCTAGAGATTGTACCAGATTCTTCAAAATCAAGTTCAAATCTTGTTATTAAAGGTGAAGTAAAGAAATAGCCTAATTAAAAACCTTTTGCAATATATGATTCTTCTTCAAAAATACCATATTCCCTACATATAAATTGAGACACTGAGATTTTGGAGTGGTGGGATCTAATTTAAAGGACTTTATCAGATGAAGCTAGAAAACTCCTTTGTGATATTTTGTATTGTCTTCATTCCAATGCCTTTCTTTTTGTTTAAATACACCTCAGTGAATGGTACCTCACCAAGTGGCAGAAATAAACAAAACAGAATGTTGCAGAAATAAGATAGATGTGGGTACAAAGTAGAAAGATAGGCAGAAAATTTGTATTTATTAACAACTCTGCCATAGTATGTATTAAGCAAATCTGCACCTTGGCTTGGAGGAGCCAGAGTAAAGAACTGAGTGTGGATACTTAAAACCTCTGTACATGATACTGGTTGTCTCTATGCCTCATTTTTCTTTTTACAAAACAGAGATAAAGCGAGGTTTTGATCTATATGTTTGTAAACACCATATAAAATGCTGACTGTTATTTGACATGACTATTACAGTTCATAATGCAGAGACAAAACTGATATCTTATGGCCTGTAAAAAATACTTCACACGTTATGTATAGCTTAATTTTACATGCTACTCAGTCTGATGCACAAATGGTTCTTGATTCTGCTTTTTTCCATAACTTTCTTGAACTATTAGCATCCTTCTATTTCATTAAAATGAGGCAATGAAAGCAGCCATGAAATCATATAATCTGAAAAGAAACAACATTATTTTGAAATCTAAGAAACAGATACATATTTAACCTCTGCTAACCATTCATTAAGCTTGTGACTTGCTTTTGAATCAGGTATTCTGATGCAGTCAATGTGGATACCATCAGGAAAAACTCCACAATTAAAAAAAACTTGCACATGTGCTGAAATTTAAGCACAACCTGAAATGCATAATGGATAGGAAGGAACTAATGCCTCTGGTCCTTTTAAGCAGATGCACTAGTGATAACAGAAGTACAAGATCTGCTTCCCTGCCCTCACCATTGCTTCTAATCTTAGGAAACAAGACCAAAGAGACAAAACAGAGAGTCTGCCTGTTAAAAAATGCTCCTGTTTACCTTTTTTTTCTATTACAATTTGTAACATACAGAAGGCTCAGTAAACTCCTGGGAAAAGTTCTTCATTCCCATAAAATCATAACTCTGTGACAATTAGACAAAAGGAGCACTAATGAATTAAATGCTATTGGAGGCAACAGGACATGGCTGGTTTTTATTTATCCTGATTTTACTGTTTAAGAACACACTAAGAAATGTACCTACTAATTAGCCTCCATTAGCAGATAGTGAGAACCCTTAAACACTCCTCTAGTGCCTTCATTAGCTTGGAGGGTTTACATATTCTTCCTTTCTTTTTCTTTCCTTTAAAGATGGACATTTATCTCTGCTTGACACACATTTCTTTAGCAAATTTCCATACCCACCAATTTGCTACACACAGGTATTAGCAGCTTGCTGTGAAATCACCTGATGCATTTCAGTTTCCCTGAACTGGCTGCCTATTGTGCATCTATATGGAGTTGGCTCTAGTTTAATCAGAATTACAGAATGCTTTGGGTTGGAAAGGGACACAGAAAATCATCTCGTTCCAATTCCCCTGCCGTGTGCAGGGGCACCTTCCACCAGACCAGGTTGCTCAGAGCCCCATCCAACCTGGACTTGAGCACATCCAGAGAGGGGACAGTCACAACTTCCCTGGGCAACCTCTGCCAGTGTCTCACCACCCTCACATTGAAGAATTTCTTCCTAATATCTAATCTAAACCTACTCTCTTTCAGTTTGAAACCATTCCCCCTTGTCCTAGCACTACATGCCTTTGTAAAAAGTCCCTTCCCAGCTTTCCTGCAGTCCCCTTCAGCTACTGGGAGGCTGCTATAATGTCTCTCTGGAGCTTTTTCTTCTCCAGGCTGAATAAGCCCAACTCTCTCATCCTGTCTTCATAGGAGAGGTGCTCCAGCCCTCTGATCATCTTTGTGTCCCTCCTCTGGACTCACTCCAACAACTCCATGTCCTTCTTGTCTTGGGGCTCCAGTACTGGACAGAGTGGGATCTCACAAGAGTGGAATAGAGGGGAAGAACCACACACAAAAAGAGAATTGTCACAGTTGGAAAAGACCTCTAAGATCACTGCATCCAACTGTCAACCCAGAAAAGAAAAATAAATAAGTAAAAAATAATTACCTCCTTCACCCTGCTGGCCACACTTCTGTTGATGCTGCCCAGGATAGAGTTGGCATTCTAGACTGCAAACACATATTGCCAGCTCACGTTGAGCTTCTCATCCACCAACACTCCCAATCTCCTTCTCTTTAGGACTTCTCTCATTCCATTCTCCACCCAGCCTGTATTTGTGCTTGGGATTGCCTTGACCTAGGTGTAGGACCTTACATTTGGCCTTGTTTAACTATTTAGAAGGTGTTGCTTCAGACTACCCAAAGAGTTAGGGGTGCCCATTCTGAGACTGGAGCACCTCTGAACGAGTCTTTATTTAGTGGCAGATGCTTCTGGCTAACGGGGTTATGCAGCTTTGTGACTGCCCACAGTGCCAGAGATGAAAAGCCATCCGTATGTGCAAGGCCTGCTTGTACTTACATCCCGCTACAGTAAGGGAATATACATCACTATTTTCTGTAATTTCTGTTTTGGACAAAGTACACCCCAATGTAGAGAATAAATAGAAGGTTATAGACATCTGAAAATGCACAGACACAGACATCTGAAGAGATACATTCCAATATTTGTATGGATTTTGCTGTATTATCTATGTAGCTTTCCAAATCTTTGGGCTGTGTGTATATATATATATACACATATATAAAGTTTCGAAACCTTAAACAAACTCCATGACTCTAATAACTCCTTTTATGAATTTTGTCCCAAATCTTTTTACGTTTTATATCAGAATTTGCTAAACAGTTACTCTGCTTGGTTCTAATTTTCCTGTATTGCCTACATTATCTGTTATCATTAGATGTCTGTTACAGGAATCTTCTGCTCAACTTAACTTATATTTAGAGAGTCTTCTGTTTAGTTTCTCATTCTTTATGTCTGGCCCTAAGGTGATCCTTCTTACTGCTTGTTTCACCACTTGTAAATTTTATGCAATTGCAGCTCTAAATTCCATCAAAATTGAGTTTTAATTCAGTCAAGTACTTTCAAAATTGAATTTATGCCTTTTAGAGCTGAGTGCTGATTTTTAAAAAAACCTTCGAATTTGAGCCCTACCAAAAATGTAATCCTGGGAGTATATTTCATACACGGGAAATGTATCTGCATCCCTCTCTATTTAGTTTTTCTCCTTTCCTTCAGTTTCTTAAAAATTGCAGCTTTTTTGAGATTTTCAGTCACATTTTGAATTGTGCCTCAAGTTCAGCTCATTTTTTTTTTGGTGGGCATCAAAAGGCATGGTTCCCAAACATTGAATTGTAAACTCTCACCTGCCAGATGGTTAGGATGTCGAGAATGTAAAGCTATTACATTTTGACAATGAAGCACTAACAAGAATGTCACCAGATCACCAATTTAAGCTGCTGCAGCCAACCTTTCTCATTTTGCCTCAAGAAAATTAGGGAGTGATGACAAAAGTAGCTCCCCTGTAAGTGTGTAGGAAGGGCAGGGAAAGGAAGTGGTGAGGCAGCATCTCAGGCTGGGGAAGGGGGAAGGTAACCATGAAAGGTTACCAATTCAGTTGGTCTGGAAGCCAATGCCTGTCCATGGATGCTTAAAAAGTGCATTTATGGTCTTTGTCACAAATGCCACATTTGTTCAAGGTTGCATTCCAAGTATTTAGCAGAGTGGGGAGGAGCCCACAAATAGCTTAGACTTACACTCTGCTGCCTTCTACTCTGTATCTTTGACTTACACTCTACAGACTGTCAACTCAAGTTTGGCAGCGTGTTCCTAGGACTGGCTGATGGTTTTAATGAGGCACCTAAATGTACTGGGATAAAAATATGATGGGATGGTGTCCCCTAAATATTTTAATGCTGGGATAGTCCTGCTGCTGTAACTGTGCTGTGACAGCTGAAGCTACCAGCTCAGGGAGCAAGTGGGTACAGGCTGGAGTATGCAAAAAATTCAGACTTGTGCCCTCAGTTTTCTAGCAGATCTAGATCATCTGTGCTTCAGGCTTTCATTTCTCAAGTGTCCACGTTCTTCTAAAGTGAAATGAAATATTAGGAATGCAACTGATACTTTGAGAAGTACTTTCTTGTATCTCCTTCTGGTGTATAGTAACAAAGAGATTAACAAAGTTTGCAGGGACATGTGCTCCTGTTACCACCATATGTAAACAATACAGAGGCCTTTCAGAGGAGTGGTTGGGAAAAGGCTGTGAATTATGTGGTGGATTAATTCCAGGAAACTGTTGTATCTAATCTGAGGTTAATACTAATAGCCTGCTTCATAGCTCTTATTTCACTATTGTTGGGTTTTGTGACTGTATCAGGCATTCCTTTTCTAATGTGGATGATTTTGAATGAAATACATCTGAATTTGTTTGCAAAATATTTTAGTAGAATACTCTGAAGGCAGTAGGTTCCAAACAAAGCCCTTTTCATAAGAAAAAAGAAGCAAATGCAGAAACGTGGAGATGACTGATAGAAAGATTTCCCACCTCTCTCTTCTTTTCATATTTCATCCAGAAGACAATGATAGAAACTATGACAGCATTTGGGAAGCAAAAGTACATATTTTTTTCCAGATTGCCTATCCCATTTTCTTTCCTTCCCCGTTCCTTGGTTCCTGAATTCGAAACAGTAAATACCTGCCTGCCTGAATCTTGTCCCTAAACACTCCTGTGTTTCGGTTTGCCTACCAAAACCTGGTGTATCCTTTGTTGTGGGAATCTCTCTGTTAATACAAATCAGAAGCAAGATGGAGATTGTTCTTCTTAGGGGCAGCCAAAGGTAAAATATACCCCGTGGGGGCTGATTGTGCCTTGCAGACAGGGCCTCAAACATTGCTAGGTTTCTAGGTATTACAGTAAATGCACCCACCACGTGCCTCACACTCTTTTGTTAAAACCTGGTATTTCTTTTCCAGGTGTCTTGTTTTCGATGGTAGTCGTGATGTATGTCATCTGGGTCCAGGCGATGGCTGATCTGGAAAACTACACAAACATGAAAAAACTGGATTGTGTGGACTTTGCTGTTTCTGTACGCTATGGCTGGTCTTTTATGCTGGCTCCTATAGGAGCATTTTTTGCTTTATTAGCAGGAATGCTGTTCTTGTTGGTAGGGCGTGACATTTATTTACATTCAGACTAGGCATACACTGCTGAAGGGAATACTGGAGTCCTAATGAAACGTCATGACAACTGTAAACTGGAACACAATTTTATACATTATTACCATTGTGGCAGTCCTGAGTATGCAGGCAGACTTGTGGAATTTCTTCTGTTACTTGTTTAAGGGTAAAGGACACAAAACTCAATACAGGAAGAAACAACCTTTAGTCTCAACTAGTTGTTTTTAATTCTGAAGAACACCCGTGGTTCTTCATATTGTAATATTAGCATTTTTGCAGTCTTGCAGACAGAGGAAGGCAAAAAATTTCGGTAATCAAAAGCCCATCAGAAAGTGGGCCAAACCAACAATTTATACATATGTCTTTTAAAATTTATCTTGTGCTTCTGCTTGTGGAGAATGGTACAAGGTAGAGGGGAAAGCAAACATTCAAACACAGTAATTCAGTCTACCTCCTCTCCCATTTTCCACTAATTACCTTAGCTTTAATACAAGCAAACATGTCTGCACTTTATAAAAATAGCATGCAGTCGCTCATGCAGCATCCATGGGAAGAAGACAAAGAGCAAAGACAATTACCATGAACAGTGACCTGGTGCTAGTCTGTAAAAACTTAACTGCTTCCATTTCTCTTTTCTGTATGCATTTGAAAACTGTATACTTCTGTATTCTGAGATCTGTGTTTGCTGCATGATTCTATAAGCCAATATGCCATAGTTGCTTGCGCGAGTTATGCCGAAATTTTACTTTGAATGATAGCATTAATATTTTAATCAAGTTTTGACCCCTTGATTTTTGACTGAAATAATTGGCTCCTTCAGCAAACATTTTCCTGTGTGTTTGAAATGATTTTTTTATTTAAAAAGAATATTATAAAGTCAATATCTAGGACATAAAAATGTATGTTTTATATGGCCTTAATTTTCCTAAATATTAAAAATCTGTGTTATAGACCAAGTCCAACGTTCCTACTACTCATCCTTGGGAAAATAACATCCCCAAGACAGAAGGGGAGATGGATTCGGTTCTTCATTGTAGGAGTGGCTGTTTTTCTGTGTGTGTGTTGTGTGTGTGCATATGTTTGGAAGATGGGTGAGAATGGGATGGTATGCATGGTATGGAAAATATAGGGTGGAGTTTAACAATGGAGAAACTTTGCTTGGCATTGCACCCAAGATGAAATTAAATCCATCTGAGAGTGGGCTGGTTTTCACTTTGTAACTCAATGCAGAATAGTTTGGGACTGCTGGGGGAAAATAAAGATTGCATGTTGGTTTCTTCTTCATAATGCTTAATTCCACAGCTGTTTTGAATACTGAAAGCATCACTAAAAGACAGGAAAGGACTGCCCATCTAGAAGATGTGGTGAGCCAGATTGGATGTTGCTGCCATTTCGGGAGCTTTTGTGACTGGAAGCTTTCCAGCCTTCCCTGCTACTTATTTATTTTTCCATCATCAAGATTAGCTTTATGCATTATAGAACAGGGAGATAACAAGGGTGGGGGGTAGAGGAGCTGGGTCTGTGAGGTCTGGAATAATTACCAAATTACAAAAATATTTTTATTGGCAGCTACCATGGTGTTCTTAATTACTGTGTCAGACTACAATGGGTGAATTTTAACCAAATATTCATAGGCATATATATATATATATATATGAACTCCAGATAAATGATAGCCATGCGGAGAACATTCGGGTTACATTATAATGCCCTCGGTTAGTCAGGAAATGCTGAAATTAACCCTGCTCCTTGTGCATTTGGTATTATATTTCCTCCCTTAATTACACAATCACATACTGTTTCTCAAATAATACAATCTGTTGGTATTTACCCCGTTTACAGTCTAGGATACTCACTGGTAATTGTGGAGGTAAATTCAATAATCAAGAGTTATTTGACTGAATACCCCTCCCAAACCATGTCTGCTTCTCTGCAGGGGACAGCCCTTCCCCACAAGAGCTTAGAGGGGGCAGAATGCTTGAGCCACTTGCAACTTTTAGAAGCTGGAGGAATTGAGAGGTGCCGCAGAGCTGGCCTTCTTCCAACAAACCTAACCATGTGTGCAGCAGCAACTAATAAACTCTGCAAGGACTGAGCCAAAGGCTCCCATGGAGTCCTTAATTCAGCCCATGTGCATCTTCAGAACTCTCTCCATTAGGCTGCTAAATTATCTACCCTCTCGTGTGCAAGGCGGCCTCTCTTGGAGGCAACCCTTTGGGTCAGGCCGAGGGCATAATGGCTGCTGAATATCCACGGTGTTTCTGAGGGCTTTCTTAGAAACTTCAGGAAGCCTCTCTGGCGTCAGTAGAAATTGCTTGAGTACTCATAAATTCTTCAGTCAAACTCACACTTCTGGCAATAGTCGGTCTCTCTATCCATTTGCTTTAATTTGATACCACCTTATTCTCCTGATGGCAGAGCTGAGAGTCAGGTTCCTTCAGAAACTGTGAGAACATGCATGTTAGCTGAGCATATGATGTGCAATAAGCAGCTGCTGTAGGCCAGGGCATTGGCTACATGGGGAGGCATTTCTGTATGGGTAGTAACTAAAATTACAGTCTAACTCTTGTTTTTCTGATTTTGTTAAAAAACTACATGCAGGGGAATAGGTTTGTAAGAACTCAGGGAAGACAGACCAGCTAAGGAGACTCGCTTTGTGGCATTCTTCCAGATATGTTATTGTCTAGAAAATCCTTGGCGGCGATGCAGGGATTTTCATGATTAGAGATGAGCAGAAGATTGTAAAGGGCATTAAATACTGTAATCAAAATATTCTGTGAAATTGGTAAAAGAACAGTGTTCCTCACAAACTTATAGGACTTTGGGGTTTTTCTTTTTAATTGCCTGTCTGGTTTAAGAGCCTGTGGTCATATTGGAAGAAAAGAGAATTGTTTTTTTTTTCAGGGTAACGTGTTTGGAAAAGAGATGGTAAAGGGAACAGGTAGACAAAAAGCACTTTCTGGCTATTTTCCATCTGACAATCAGCTGCTCGTCCTGTGCAAACATGGAGATGAGAAAGGAGGGAGAGGACGGAGGGTGAGCGTCCCTCTGCGATGCCCTCTGCCAACCTGCTGTGCAGCTGTTGTGGATTCCTGGGGGACGTGCTGACACAACGTGGCAAAGGCAGCTGCAGACAAAACCAGTCTGAACAGGATTTGCCCCTGGTTTATCCTTGTTACTCATTGGGGTGGCTGCTGGAAGTTTCACTGGAGCTGACCTTCATGAAATATGTGGCTGTTTATTGACATTTCTGTTAGCGAGTTAAGGCCACAGTCTCCTTTGTGGAAATACAAAATAAAGCCTGCTCTACTTCTCTAAAATGTGTCTGAGTCTGTAGTCTACGTTGTGCTAGTAAAATGGTAGTAGAGTGATTCTAAGTAATGCTGGTATTGCTGTGTCCTCATTCTTGCCAAAGCCTTGTCTGTGAAGTATGTTGTGCTTATTATCTATTAGGAAGTCATGTTGTACATCTTACATGAGCTATTTATCTTCTGATGCAGCAGCTGGGTTTTCCTCTGTCTCACCTGTTCCTATCTTACTCTTGGCAACGTGGTTTCCAGGTAGTGAAGACAAAGTACATTCACATGAAATTCTGCCATGTTAGCATAGAGCAAGTCTGGACTGATGCTTGTTGAAGTCAGTGGAGATACTGAAATTAAAAGCAGAAGTTGGCCAGCTATAATTAAAAGTGACATATGGGATGAAGAACTGTAAATATTTACAGTGACACCTTTCCCCCTATGTCCCTTACATTACTGGTTTAAATGGGTCTATCTTTCCAGTGCCTAAAGTGTCTCATCTACTCAGGAGACACATTGGCAACAGGGATCAGGAGAACCATTTGATATGAAGGTAAGAAGGAATGGTGCACTCGCAGCATCTCGTATGTAAGACATCTCAAGTTTATACCTGGTTTTTCCCTACATGCCAAAGGAGCCCAAAAGGGACTCATGGGATGATGCAAGGCTCTACATTTTACTGTGAGGATGAGGGAGTGTCTGGATCAGAAGTTGCCCCGTTATTTGCCATAGATCTGTTCATTATCTGTTCGTAAAACCAGCCAAGGATGCATTGGGTACAGACTTGGGGTAGCCCCTACACACAGAAGGTGCCTTTCACCCTGGGAAGCAGCTACTCTGACCTGCAGGGTTGCAGCAAGGGGATGATCTCAGCAGTCATCCTTCACATTTGGCACACCATTCCCCCCAGCCTGTGCCCCAGGTGTGCAAGGAGATGTTTTCTGAAATGACCTGCACACAGTTCAGGTTTTAAACAGTTTAAAGATCTTAGATTAATGCATCTTTAAGATGGAAACACATTTAAAAGCAGAAAGAAACCCAAAGAGATAATGAAAAACGTTCCCTCCTCCTTTCCTACACCACATCAGATTGCCTTATCCTCTGTTATGTGGCTTTACTTTGAAACAGATCACTCTCATTGCAACACGTTTAATGCTGCCAGCCACCACATGGTTACTTGGCAGCTATTTAAAGCTCAGATCATATTACTGTGTTGCAGTGCTAGGCACCCATGTCCCAACTGGTATACAACAGATCTAAAGAGAAATCAGCTTCAGGTTTTGTTCTCTGAAATTAAATGTGACAGCATGATCTCTATGATCCTTCCCCTCTCCCCCCCTGCCTCCCCCTCTCCCCTTTATTTTATTTTTTTTTTAAAATATGCATTATTACTTTTTGGAACAGCATTTTGCTAGCACCACAAGGGAAATTCAGTTGGGTCGTCAGCCTGATATAGTGTATTATCAGACACGTTAGCTTTTGTTACCTCTTACATTTGCTTAAGAGCTTATAAACCACAGAGAATAAAATGTGCTAAATAGAATGAAATGACCTGTCAAGGGTAGATATAGTATTTGTGAATGACTTAAAAAAATTCCATCAGCTTCAAGCACTCTAGTCTCACTGGCTGTCTGCACTATCTTGATATTTGGCCTCTTTTTTTTTTTTTTTACACCAAGTAAAGCACTTTGATGGTCATTGATCTTTGATGATTTCTCTTTGAAAAGGACTAATTTCCCCATATGCAGTTCAGGACAAGATTTTGTAGCAGGGAAGTATGCCATTATGAGATCTGAAATAGATTTGAATCCTGCACTTGATATAATAAGCCTAATCTTGAATTTTACAAAACATTGAACAGAGTCAAGACAAGTGCCTCCCAAGAAGAATTAACCAATAAATACTTTATACTGCAGACAATTTAATTATTTTATTAATGGAGAATAGGAGAGTTCTCCATAAGTGACTGATCTCATACCCAGGTCATTGTTAAACCTGATAGATAAATTGAGGAGCTGGGGTGATCAGCTTGCATTTATCCTTTTTTAGGAAATACGGTATAGTGCTTATTCAGAAGCTGCAGTGGGTATTGATTAGGAAAATGAGATTTTGTAGGCAATCTTCCTTTCACTCCTTTTCTCCAAAGTCCCGTCTGTATTCGTTGACATCCATCCCTTCCTGCCTACACCAATTATGTCAAAATCCTTTTCAGGGTTTAAAGCTTTGCCCTGAACTTTAAATAGCAACTTGCTAGTCAAAGCAATACAAGCAGCATATTCCTGTATGTTCCAGCTCTAGTGCTGAGGTTATAATGTAACTTGGTTCTTTGGCATGTACCTCAGGCACATAGCTGGGTACAGGAGCACTCTTTTCAGCCCTCCTGGAGGAAAAGGCATTAGGGAGTGTTAAGGCTACCTTGGAGAACCTCATGGTTTTGCAGCTCTGGTGTGCTGATGCCATGCACAGAAGAGTCCTGGACATGCCTGGTGCTGAGAGAAGTGAGCACAGCTACCTCAGCTGCTCCAGGATCCAGGCTGGGGTCCAGACTTGGGTGGGCCCAGATTGAAATACAGTCTCCATACACACCCATGTAGCAATGTACTGTGGATTTACCAGCTGGATCCAAAAAGTCAGCTTGAGTAAGAGACTGCCAGCTGATGGGGACTGTGCTGCTGTGTGCAAGGCAGGGTTGGTCAAAGAGAGATGAGAAACTGTAACCTGGACTGTGCTCCTGGCCTTTCCCACAGAGACCAGGCCCAGTGTGCCAGTAAGGGGTTCCCCTCCCTATAGCTCCACCTTTGCCTATAGCAACTGCTTGGTTTGTTCTTGAAGTTGCAATGACATACCATGGGTTTGTAGGTTTTCTAGTGTTACCTGTATCTGAGGAAATGAGCCTGGTGGGATTCAGAACAGAAGCATGGTACGTGTAGGCTGTGTGACTCTCCAGCTGGGCTGACACAGTATAGAAACTGTGCAGTATAGGCTGTATAGAAACTTTGCAGGGCTTCATATTTTCTTGGAAGGAGTTTCTGATAGACTACCAACTGTTTCTACAGAGAATTCAATCCGCAGGAGGTACTTGCTTCTAGTCACTATCAGGGTAAAACACTTTTAGCCTAATTAAAAAACAACAATTATCAGCATGTTTTTTTCTAGCTCTAATGAAAACTTAGTAGTAACTTACTGTACGAGCAGTCTCACAGAAATCTGTCACAAGGCAATGACGCACATGCTTACAGACAGGATGGTGACAGCTGGTTCTAGTACATGAGACCTTCTTATAACTCTAACCTCTGATTCACCCAGTAGGAAAATATTTGGATAACCTTTCTGTGTGGTAAGAAGCAATACTTTGAGATTCAAATATATGGGAATATTAAGTAAATATATTCCAATTCTTTAATTGCTATAAAAAGGCATGTCTGACATTTTTCTCTGCAGAAAAGAACCCCCCAAAATTCCATGTGTATTTCAATGACAGTGAAATACCCTTCAGATTGCCCTTGGTAATCTGTGGCTATATCTCTGCTGCTCCAGTGAAATGAGCTCATCCCTTGAAGACTCTGCATGAATAAGCTATGGGCTTTTAAATTTAATAAGGAGCTCCTGCACTCAGAGAAGGAGAACATTCATGAACTGGAGAGACCAAAGTAGTTGCGCCAGTTAGAAATTAATGCCCTATATCTTGGCATCTGAAACACTTTGATCATATTTGGGTTATTTGGTCAGATCCTTATTCCAGTATCACACTGCTTGTTCTGTTGTCATGTGTCTATCTTGATACACCTTTTGACGCAAGAATGTCTAAAAAAAGCTCGACAATAGAAGAAGATGGGGCTGTGAGAGAGCAATTTAATGAAAAGCATTTGGCCCATGACAGCTTTTCAGTGCACCCAGATTCTGCTGATGAAGAGTGCTGAAAGTAAGGCTTGAAGTAGGAAGAGGACACCTGTATGACATACCTGTTCTTCCAGCCTAAGACGAATGGTTAGCAAAAACAAACTCTCACCTCATGAGACAGGGATGCCTGCCAGCTGCTTTCTCTGTGAAAGAAGAACTGCAACATGCACAATGTTTGTACAGATTTGTCTTCACTGTTCAGCTTACAAGGGAACACAGGTAATATCAACGTCACTCCTGTGCAAGCCATAGCCCATATGTTGTACGCAGGATGGAAATCCCCTCAGCTGATGCCTACATCTGTCAGCTCACTCCTGTTTACTCTCACTCAGAGATTCATAAAAGTGGGCTGTAGGAAGATAATGACAACGTTTTTGGAGAAGGGATGCGTGGGCCAGGGGTGTGTTGCTGTGACAGTCTGCCTCACACCAAGGTGCACTTGGGATGAGCAGAGATGAAATTTGAAGATGAGGAGCTGAGCTCTGCCTGGCTCTACACTGGGAAGGGGAGTTTGTGCTGCCACTTAAGACACACAAAAAGGCTTTGAGCTATTTGGCATTTCATTCCGTCCATTTCAAAGTAAGGCAGGAAAATTGCTCTCTGGTACCACCAATAGCAGCAGCATGGCTAAGGCAGGGTCTCTTACACCTAAGTGATGGGGTCAGTCCAAAACCTCGACCAGAAAGCTCCAAAACTTGGAAAATACCTGCTTTTTTTAGCCCAAACTTTCAGCTCAGGATTATATCTATTCCTAACCTAACCACAGAATAAATGGCGCAATAACCCCTTTCTATACTGCTTAGTGGAAAAAAAAAATTCAGTGCAATTTCTGCCAGAAAGAGAAAGTAATTTTGGGGTAGTGAGGTGTTCATCCTGCACTTCCCCTGCAGGCTGAAGAGAGATGGTAGCAGTTGCACAGTGCTCTGCAGCCTCAGCCTCCAGAGATGGCTGCAGAAACATTGGTGGGGAGATTTTGGGGGGAATAAAAAATGCTTTCTGTCAGGAAGGAAAACCTGGAAAGGGACTTTTTACAAAGGCATGTAGTGCTAGGACAAGGCGGAATGGTTTCAAACTGAAAGAGAGTAGGTTTAGATTAGATATTAGGAAGAAATTCTTCAATGTGAGGGTGGTGAGAGACTGGCAGAGGTTGCCCAGGGAAGTTGTGACTGTCCCCTCTCTGGATGTGCTCAAGTCCAGGTTGGATGGGGCTCTGAGCAACCTGGTCTGGTGGAAGGTGTCCCTGCACACGGCAGGGGAATTGGAACGAGATGATCTTTGAGGTCGCTTCCAAGCCAAACCACCCTGTGCTGATTCTATAATGATGAAGGGCAGCTCCATGTCCCCACCTTTCACCAGCGAAAAGACAAGTGATTTCCAGAACGGGATCTACGAACTCATTATCTTCCAGAATGGGACAAGCCGGGCTGAGGCCTGAGGCTGAGGCCCTGGGGTTTCCAGCGGAGCCGTGAGGCGGCGAGGCCCGAAGCGGAGGATCCGCAGGTGCGGTGCGGGTTTGGGGCGGGAGATGGTGGTGGGAGAGGGGGGGAAGGGGCCGCTGCAAGGCAGGAGGCGGCCACCGGGGGGCTTCATTTCACCTCGAAAGGAGCTCATCCCGGAGCTGCTTTCAGAGGAGGCGGCTTGTCAGCGCTAATGAGAGCCTGGCTTGTCTCCACCCAGTCGCGGAGCGCTTGCTGCCGGCTCAGGTTTTATCCATTTAAAGGTATCTCAGCCACCCTGTTTATTCTGGGGGTTTCAAATCTGTCGGCCTTCACAGGGTTGAGGCGAACCCGCTTAAGCACATGCTACCCTTCACAGGGGTCTTGTGTTGCCTTAATAACCACAGAGGCCGTTTCTGGGGCAGGACAGCCCCAAATGTTGTGCTAAAAGCTCTTTACAGCCTAACAGACTCCTGTTCCTGCCGTGCTGCTCTACTTTTTTTTTTTTTTTTTTTTTTTTTTTTTTTTTTTTTTTTTTTTTTTTTTTTTTTTGAGAGTAATACATATTAATAACTATAATACATGGGGTTTTTTAGACTCTCATATTCATTTGTAAGATCTCAAAGTGCTTTTTAAATGAGGTCAGCACAATTAACCCTATTGAACCACTGCTGTGAGGAATTTCCAGACGTGCTCATAACTGATGCTGTCACTGTGCATCAACCGGGCAAATGGTCCTGTTTCTAACACCTTCAAGCCCAGGCTGGAACCAAAACTAAAACAGCAGGAAGCCTCCACATTAGATAAGGTTTGTGGTCACAAAAGCTGCTGTTGCCTTGAAGGGAGGAAGAAAACAGCCAGGAAGCATTTGGAAGCTGCCCCGCTGTGGTTAAAATGGTTGGGGATCACTGAAGAGCTGAAATGAGGAGAAGCAGCAGTTGGCAAAAGCTGGGAGAGGTAGCAGTAAGAAGGGAGAGGGAAGTTTCTTAAGTAACATGTAGCTTAGAGAGCTGTCACAGTTTTTCAGATAGGCTCCTGCCCTTCCCCAGAGAAAAACTTTCCCAGTGAACTAGGAAAGCAAGAGGGCTAAAGCCCTATGAGGAGGCCTCCAATTTTAGAAATGTCTCTCCTCTTCATAATCCTTGCACTTTTATAACATTTTCTAGGTATGACTTTATATAAACTGTGTAACTGACAAATCCTCCGTCTGCATTAGATTAAAGTGGCTTCCCTCCTATCACTCCTTGTGGTTAAAAATACAGTACAGAAATTACTATCCTGCCTAGGAAAATGTGTGATGACTCTGGTGTCTGTCGTTTGTTTCTAAAACATTCTGGCACTTTTCCTGTTGGGTTATCTTTGCCTTTCAGCTTTGAGTGGGGGAAAGTGCAGGGTTATGGTAAGATTTTTTGATTTCCCTGGGTTTTGCATGCATGCGTTGCTGCCCACGTGCCACTCATGATGGGATGCTGAAGCAAGAGCAGTGAAATCCTCTGGAGGAAAGGAGAATAGAAAGCACAGAGAAGCTATAGTTTGCACTGCCATCAGAATGACCATATCAAATCAGACCAAAGGCACAGGCCCAGGATCTTGTCTTCTTACAGTGGCAAATATTTACAGAATACTGTCAGCAAACAGCAAATGCAACGTGACCTTTCCTCTTGCCTGACTTTTCAGCTACTGCAGAGGGGACAAATTCACCCCTGCTTTCACTTCCTTGCCATACGGGCTAAATTTGACTCTGTATCCCAATGATTCTTGAATCCCCTTGCCTCCTTGCTCCTGCTGGCTTCCTGCTGATGCTCCAGTTCTGCTTCTGAGGGGCTGCTCACACAGGGCATTTCTGGGCATTAATCACACCACAGAGACCCGTTTTCCCTCTGATAAGAGCCCGGCTCAATCTGCAAGGAAAGGAAGAGAATCAATCTGCCTGATTGCTGTAGACCCTTCATTTTGTACTTCGCAGCCCCTTGCCAAGCAGAGCAGCGGGCGAGTCGCCGCTCAGTTGCTCCCAGCAGGTGTCACTATGGAATGGGAAAATGCAATTCCAAGGCCGGGAAATGTGCCTGGCTGCAGGCAGAGCATCCTCTGACACTGCTGCTGAGGTAGCATGCCACTATGCCCGGGAAACTTTCATAATTGGATCTGAAACAAATGTGCTGCCACCCTCTCCTTCTCCCCCC